>CM035836.1:253774839-254352339 GCA_020510985.1 Pholidichthys leucotaenia | reverse complement strand
TCATGGTTATCCGGTAGCAAGCAAGCCAATGCCTGACCTGACAAAAAAAAAGAAAAAAGAGGGGGGATGTAAGTCTCAGTTAAAAGCTTCCAGTTTCTGACCAAAAAAGTGCAAATTTACGGGTAAAAAGCTGCAACTTTAGCAAAAAGACAAAAAAACGTGTAAATTTCCAACTGTTTACAACCTAAAAACGCTGCAGATCTAATATTTGAGTAAAATGCTGCAAGTTTAAGCTTTTTTTTTTAAACTGCAAATTCAAGAGTAAGAAAAGTTCTAAATTCATGAGGAAAAAGCTGCAAAATTATGAATAATAAAAAAGCTGTAAATTTTCAAGTAAGAAGCTGCACATTTCTGAGTAAAATGGCTGTAACTGGCATACCATAAAACCTTAAAGGCATTCACTAAGGCCTTGGATTGGCCACAGCTCGACACTACCCCTGGTGGACGTCTATGGAGTAGACGCTCACTTTGACTGTACAAGTTTTGAACTGAAATTAACTCTTCAAGTTTCATTTCTCAGGACAATTCTAAGGATACCATTTGTTGAAGATAACTGCCTCGGTGGGACTTTGATATTCTGTGGACAATCAATGGGTTTGAAATATATATTAATCCTTAATTTTAAATATGTGCATGTTAAAATGTTTCAATGAATGTTTATTCTTGTGTGTTAATTTAAAAACACTAGTTATAAAGTTGCATGAATCACTAAAGCTAGCTTAGACTTTTTACATAAGTAGGTTAAGGAATCCCCAGTGTATTAAAATTATGTCATTTTGTGAGGACCGGTATCAGCCAGTCATCACCCAGCATATGCTGGGCTCCAGCTCTTTCATTCCATTGGTTCCATACAGACAAAAGCCTGTTCATTGGACTAAAGTTCACAAAATCGCCCACGAAGGAAGACTATTGGCTGGGGCTCCTGTCAATCCCCGGAAGCCCGCGAAAATTGTCCGCAGATAAAGAAGAGAGAGGCTCTCTTTTCAGCCTCTTTTCTTCCTCTTCTTCTCTTCACTTCACGGCAGAGTACCACAGGAGAACAAAGAGATCACTTCACTGCCACAGAACAAAGGAGACTTCTCGCACATGCTTTTTCTACAATCACCTCAGAGCAGAGAACATGAAATATTGTGTTTGTATAAAGTTCTGTATATTTTAATGTTTTTCTTTAAACGTCTAGGAATTAATTCTTTTCTTTCCTGAGCTCAAATCCTAATTCGGAGTCAAACTCCCGCTCCTAGATGTCTATTTTTATAACTTCCTCCTGTTATACTTTCTTTAAACTCACCAATTTTAGTTTTCACTTTAATTTTAATTATATATATTTTCTTTAAAAGGACTGAGTGACCATCTCCATAATAGAAGCTAATTTCAACTCCATGAAGTCGGAAAAATCTTTTAAGTTTGCTATTGGATCAGATTTTGCAATTATTCTCAAATTCCCTTGGGAAGCAGCTGACTCATGAAAGCTTCAATGTCGCCATGGAGAAGAGGATACACCGCCGCCATCTTGGTTGGACCTCAGCCCAACTGATCGATACAATCAAAATCTCATCTTGTGACAATAGACTGGAAAGCTGCCGTACCTTGTCCAAATATCTGCTGGCAAGATATTCTGGTTTTGGTGTAGTCTACAAACTAAAGCTTCAAGAAAAAGTATCTCCACCATGCCATGGGTCACGTGAGCTGCATTCCTTATTCATCTGCTGAATAAATCGTCTGAGATTTGAGAATAATTCAGCATCTGATCAGATACAAAATTAAAGAGCAATTAATCTAATTCCCTTTTCATTAAAATTCTGTTTTCATTTTCTTAAGAGTAATCCAGAATTTTACATATAATTAGTTTAATTTTCCCCATAAATTTGCGTTCAGTTTTCCATAATCTGTTAACTTCAAACTGATCTAAATTCAGCTTACATTTTCACCATGGTTCTGCAAATGTTCACATTGTTACTCCATCGTTTACAAGTTTAATTTAATGGTTAATGCAAATCATTTCAATGTCCTTTAATCATCATTTCATTTAATAAATACGTGAAAATGAGAGAAGTTGTTGGGAATTTATTTCATTCTGAGTCTGGTTTCAAAGCCCCAGTACCGAATTCACTAAAATTTTTAGACTGATTATTAATTCATTGAGTGATTAAACAGGTATAAAGTCAAATCAGTGACTATGTGCTCACTAAAGAGGTGAGCTGGTGCCCCGACGAGTGTTTACTATAAACTTTTTCTGCGTGTGGACCCGAAGTAAATCTCAGGTCCTGATACATTAATACAAATTAAATAATCTTTATACCTGATCATAATTATAAATCACATATTGCTACAAAGGAGTGGCTTCAGGACAACTCTGTGAATGTCCTTGAGTGGCCCAGCCAGAGCATAGACTTGAATCCAATTGAACATCTCTGAAGAGATCTGAAAATGGCTGTGCACCAAAGCTTCCCCTCCAACCTAATGGAGCTTGAGAGGTGCTGTGAAGAGGAATGGGCCAAGCTGCCCAAAGATAGGTGTGCCAAGCTTGTGGCATCATATTCAAAGACTTGAGGCTGTAATTGCTGCCAAAGGTGCATCATTGCAAGTGTTGATGGATACTGGTGCAAGTATTGAGCAAAGGCTGTGAATACTTATGTACATGTGATTTCTTAGTTTATTATTTTTTTTTCCACAATATCTTTATTGAACCTTTTTTTTTTTTTTAACAAACATGATACAAACAATCAAACACTAACACTAAAGTACTACAAAAAAAAAAAATGCACTAAAAAACACCAACAACCACCAACAAAATCAAATCTTCAACAATGCTCCTCTGTTTAGTCTAGACAATCCAATACATAAGTATACATATTATGTTCACCAGTTTGGAATTTACAAGGTCCACACACATCATTCACCTTCTTCTTCAAGAGTTATGTTTAAATTTTTTACATAATCAATAAAAGGTCTCCATATATTCTCAAACACAATTTCCTTTGATTTCAGTATATATGTTATTCTTTCTAATGGAAGGTTTGTTAACATCTGTCTTAACCACTGAGTCACATCTGGTCTATGAGTCTTTTTCCATAATAGTGCAATACATTTTTTGGCATTAAGCAAACTGAGGTCTATGAATGTTCTTTCACTTTTATTAAAATTATGCTTTTCTGGGTACAGACCCAACAAAAACAATTTAGGATTCAATATGATTTGTTTTGAGATTATTTTTTCAATTGTTACCCTCACCTCTTCCCAAAACATTCTTATTAATCTACATTCCCATACACAATGAAATAGAGTTCCTTTACTTTCCATGCATTTTGTGCATGTATCTGGTATATTTTTGTTATATTTATTTAACTCCTCCGGTGTAACATATATCCGCATTAACCATTTGAAATGTATCAATTTAAGGCGTACATTTATTGATTTGGTTTGAACTTCTGTACAAGCCAATTCCCATTGTTCCTCTGAAATTTCAGTTTGCAGATCTTCTTTCCAGTAGTTTAATCTTTTCAGTGAATTTTCACTTGAAGATAGTGTCAATGAGTTATAAAACTCTGAAATAATACCCTTTCTTTTACTATCTTTCATCATCATTTTTTCCAAGGATGAATAAATAGGTCGAGTGAGAGCTTTATTTTGATTTGATCGAATAAAGTTTCTAAGTTGAAGATATTTAAAAAAATGTGTTCTATTGAGATTAAATTTGATCCTCAGCTCTTCAAAAGACATTATGTTTTCTGCACTTGGCAAATATAAATCCTGAATCTTTTGTATCCCTTTTAGATTCCATACTTTAAATACAGCGTCCGCTCTCCCTGGTTTAAAATATTGATTACCCCATATTGGACTAAATTGTGACAGTAACTGTGGTTCTTTTAAATAGTTTTTAGCTTCACACCATATTTTGATCATATGCTTTACAAATGGATTTTTAACTTGTTTTTTGTAATTTTTTTGCCGAATCTGAGTATATGAATATGGGAAGAGGTAAAGGTAAATTGTATGATTCCATTTCAGTCCAGTGAGGGAGATCATTTGATGAAAAATAATATGTCATAGACCTCAGTTGTGCCGACCAATAATACAACATAAAATCTGGACATTTCAGACCTCCACGATCAAATGGTAAATATAATAAAGACAGACGTAATCTAGCCCTCCTGTTGTTCCATATAAATTCCACTAACTTTTTTTTTATTCTTGAGAATAAATCTAAAGGTGGTGATAAGGGAATGTATTGAAATAAATAAAGTATTTTAGGTAAAATATTACTTTTAAGTATACTGATTCTCCCGATCATCGACATTGGTAGTGACATCCATCTCTGAGTTAACTCATTGATATCTGTCATTAAGGCTTCATAGTTGACACTGGCGACTGATTCTAGCTTAGGCACAATTTGGATTCCTTAATATTTAAACTGATTTACAACACTGAATTGATTTACCTCAGGGGCTGGGTAATTTCTCTGGGTCTCATTTAGCATTAATATTGAAGATTTAGTTTTATTTATTTTATATCCTGATATTTCCCCAAAATTCTTTATTAAATTCAACAAGGTTGGAATTGATTTTTTTAGATTCGACATAAACAAAATTATGTCATCGGCGTACAGGGAGACTTTATGTTCTGTTGGTCCAACTTTAATTCCATATATTTGTGAATGTAAACGTATCGCTATCGCTAAAGGTTCAATTGCCATAGTAAACAGTAAAGGTGAAAGTGGACAGCCTTGTCGACATCCTCTATTGATTTTTATTGGTTTTGAAATATTGTTATTTGTTAGGATTTCTGCTGTAGCATTATTGTATATTATGTGAACCCATTTTATGAAATTATTTCCAAGTCCAAACCTTTGTAGGACTTCAAAAAGAAAGGGCCATTCAACTCTATCAAAGGCCTTTTCGGCGTCCAGTGATAGGAGAGCTGTATCCGGTGCTTCTTTATTAAAATAAATAATATTAAATAGTCTTCTTACATTATGGAAGCCTTGTCTTCCCTTTATAAAGCCATTCTGATCTCGATTAATAATATTTGGTAAAATTTCTTGTATTCGTCTTGCTAAAATTTTACAGATTATCTTAAGGTCGGCGTTTAATAGGCTTATTGGTCTCATATTTTCACATTTATTAGAGGGCTTACCTGGTTTTGGCAGCAGTATAATTAAGGCATTATTTATGTATGATGGTAAATTATTATTTTGAAATGCTTCTAAAACCATTTCCAAAAAAGGTTTTATTAATTTATTCTTAAATTTCTTATAAAGGTCAACTGGAAGACCATCTGGTCCTGCACTTTTTCCTGATTTCATATTATCAATGGCTAGCCCAACTTCTTCTTGACTAATTTTAGACTCCAATATCTCCCTGTTTTCATTTGGAATACACGGTATAGATAGTTCGTTCAAAAACCCATTTAGTTTTGTTAAATCAAATTCATTTTTAGTATCATATAATTTTTCATAGTAATCTCTAAAGGCTCTGTTAATTTCTAAAGGATCTATAACTACCTGTCCGTTACTTATAATACTAGTAATTGGTGTTTTAATTTCTAATTGTTTAATCTGCCATGCCAATAATTTTCCTGATTTTTCACCTTGTTCATAAAAAGATTGTTTCAATCTTAGAAGACTCGAGGCAGCTCTATTCGCTGATTTTTTGTCGTATTCAGCTCTCAAAATCAGTAATTCATTCTCCAACCTTGGATCACTTCCTGCATACACTTTTTCCTGAAGACTTTTCATTTTATGTTCCAATTTAGCTCTCTCCTCTCGAGTCTTCTTAGATTTTGATCCTGTATAACTAATAATATGTCCCCTAATAAAAGCTTTGAAAGCTTTCCACTTTACACATGCTGATGTTTGTGTAGTATTGATGTCAAAGTACTCGTCTATCTGTTTTTCTATATACTTGACAAATTCCTCATCCTGAAGCCATTTATGCTGAAATTGCCATCTACCTGATTCCTTTGTCAATTTTTTATCTACATATATTAGACAACAGGGTGCATGATCAGAGATCACGATGTTATCATAAAAGCAGTTTTGAATCTTGGATCTTAATTCTGTGGAAATCAAAAAATAATCAATACGTGAGAATGTCTTGTAGGTACTGGAATAACAAGAATAGGCTTTAACTTGTGGTTTCATTTCTCTCCATATATCTAACAATCTCAATTCTTTCATAAAATGATTAATAGTCATCCTACATCCATTGTGCGTACAATCCAGTCCTGTTGATCTATCTATACCTGGATTCAATGTACAATTAAAATCCCCTGCTATTATATGTTGCCCTGTAAGTGATGATAAAATAAGAAATAAATTAACAAAGAACTTTTGGTCATCTATATTGGGACCATATAAGTTCACAAGATTTATATTTTCTAATAGCAAAGAACCTTGAATGATTACATATCTTCCAAGTTTGTCTCCAATTACATTTTTCACTTGAAAAGGGACTGATTTATGTATGAGAGTCATCCTAAGCCACTCCTTCTTCATCCTCCCAATCACCCTAACTCTACTGCTTTTAATGACGTAACATTAACTCTCCTCTGTAGTTTTCCAACTTAACTCCAGAATTTTTAACAACTTTGTACATCATAGTTTTTTTTGGTTTGTTTTGTTTTTGTTTTGTTTTTTTAATATATAATACAATCTATATTTTGTAAACTTGCTATTTACTTCAAGTCAGTCAGATGCCTGTGCAAATACTTAATTATTCTACCTTATATTTTGTTCATGCTTAGCTCCCACCAGTCTCTTCTTCTTCTTTGATCTTCTTGATGAACTCCTGCGCCTCCTCTGGGGTCTTGAAGATGTGGGTTCTGCCCTCATACGTGATCAACAGTCTCGCAGGATAGATTACACCATGACGAATCCCAAGGTTGCGCAGCTCCTTACGTATGGGATCAAACTGCTTCCTCAATTGTTGGATTCCTGTGGCCAAATCTGGGTAGAACCGCACCTGCTGATCCTGGTGTTTAATCTCTCCTTTAGCTCGTGCAGCGTTGAAGATCTTCATCCTGTCTCTGTTGCTAAGAAACTTCATAATTAAGGTCCTCGGCGGTCCCTTATCTCTCCGTGGGCCAATACGATGTGCTTTTTCCAGAACCACTGCTGATTGCAACTCCTCGCTGCCCAGCACCTCCGGAATCCACTTTTCCAGAAAGGAACATACGTCCCGACCTTCTGATTCCTCTGGAAGACCCACCAGCCTCAAGTTATTCTGTCTCGACCGAGATTCCAAATCCAAAATATTATCTTCTAGACATTTATTTTTTTTTCCAAAGTGCGCACCTTTAATTGAAGACGGGTGACGTCATCTTCAGCACTAGCGAGACGGAGCTCCATCTGCGCCGTTCGTTCTACACAGTCACCCAATTCCTTTCTTATTCCTTCCAACGCTGTCATAATCCCATCAAATCTAGAGGAAAAGTCCGCTCTCATTGAACTCATGGCAGCCATCAGCGCATCTGCGCCATTCCCCGCAGATATCGCACCGTTGCCAGCCTCCTCCGCCATATATGGAGTTTTGTTTGCTGCGTCACAGACCTGAAAGTCCGTTAATTTGGACTGTTTCGGCGGCTCGCTTTTTCCTTTACCTGGTTTTCCAGCCTTAGGCTTCGCCGACATATCCTCGCCCAAACGCTGGGATACGTTCTGTCCCAAATGAGAGAGTTATTTGCCGATTTTTTTCTCCAGGAGCAGAGCAGAATGAAACACGTCCGTCTTACGTGGCAGCCATAACCGGAAGCAGCTAGTTTATTATTTTTAATAAATTTGCAAAAAATCTAAAAAAACCAAAACTTTTTTTACGTTGTCACTATGGGGTGTTGTGTGTAGAATTTTGAGGAAAAAATGAATTTAATCCATTGTGGAATAAGGCTGTAACATAACAAAATGTGGAAAAAGTGAAGCGCTGTGAATGCTTTCCGGATGCACTGTAAGCTCAGTGGCCACTTCCCTCTGAGAACATCCCGTTTGAAGCCTCGCAATGGCAAGGTTCTGTTGATCAATTGTGAGGAGTTGTCTTTGTCTCATGATGTCAAAATGTGAACATCATGATGAACAGGGCTGTTTAAATATCAATTCCAACTGAACCAGAAAAGTCGATTCATGGATCAAATAAGTGTTGTGAATTATGTTGTTAAGCACCTTGTTAGAGAACAGCAAGTTATGCAAAAAGTACTGAAACACTGAACAGTTGGACATGTGCATTCAAAGGGTTAGAGAAGGTCAAATTAAGTTCACCTGTAAAGGTTATAGTGCATTTTAGGTGCATTCTGAAATGTCACCTGAAAGCCAAATATCCCTAACATTTTGTGAGTAATATACAGTGGGGAAAAAAAGTATTTAGTCAGCCACCAATTGTGCAAGTTCTCCCACTTAAAAGATGAGAGAGGTCTCCAATTTTCATCATAGGTATACCTCAACTATGAGAGACAAAATGAGAAAAAAAAAAAAATCCAGAAAATCACATTGAAGGATTTTTAATGAATTAACTGGTAAATTCCTTGGTAAAATAAGTATTTGGTCAATAACAAAAGTTCATCTCAGTACTTTGTTATATACCCTTTGTTGGCAATGACAGAGGTCAAACGTTTTCTGTAAGTCCTCACAAGGTTTTCACACACTGTTGCTGGTATTTTGGCCCATTCCTCCATGCAGATCTCCTCTAGAGCAGTGATGTTTTGGGGCTGTCACTGGGCAACACGGACTGTCAACTCCCTCCAAAGATTTTCTATGGGGTTGAGATCTGGAGACTGGCTAGGCCACTCCAGGACCTTGAAATGCTTCTTACGAAGCCACTCCTTCGTTGCCTGGGCAGTGTGTTTGGAATCATTGTCATGCTGAAAGACCCAGCCACATTTCATCTT
The DNA here is from genome assembly GCA_020510985.1 of Pholidichthys leucotaenia. NCBI lineage: Eukaryota > Metazoa > Chordata > Actinopteri > Cichliformes > Pholidichthyidae > Pholidichthys > Pholidichthys leucotaenia. The sequence goes on along the minus strand of CM035836.1, from coordinate 254,343,468 downwards.
CAATGCCCTTGCTGATGGAAGGAGGTTTTCACTCAAAATCTCACGATACATGGCCCCATTCATTCTTTCCTTTACACGGATCAGTCGTCCTGGTCCCTTTGCAGAAAAACAGCCCCAAAGTATGATGTTTTCACCCCCATGCTTCACAGTAGGTATGGTGTTCTTTCTCCTTCAAACACGACAAGTTGAGTTTTTACCAAAAAGTTCTATTTTGGTTTCATCTGACCATATGACATTCTCCCAGTCCTCTTCTGGATCATCCAAATGCTCTCTAGCAAACTTCAGACGGGCCTGGACATGTACTGGCTTAAGCAGGGGGACACGTCTGGCACTGCAGGATTTGAGTCCCTGGCGGCGTAGTGTGCTACTGATGTAGCCTTTGTTACTTTGGTCCCAGCTCTCTGCAGGTCATTCACTAGGTCCCCCAGTGTGGTTCTGGGATTTTTGCTCACCGTTCTCGTGATCATTTTGACCTCACGGGGTGAGATCTTGCATGGAGCCCCAGATCGAGGGAGATTATCAGTGGTCTTGTATGTCTTCCATTTTCTAATAATTGCTCCCACAGTTGATTTCTTCACACCAAGCTGCTTACCTATTGCAGATTCAGTCTTCCCAGCCTGGTGCAGGTCTACAATTTTGTTTCTGGTGTCCTTTGACAGATCTTTGGTCTTGGCCATAGTGGAGTTTGGAGTCTGACTGTTTGAGGTTGTGGACAGGTGTCTTTTATACTGATAATGAGTTCAAACAGGTGTCATTAATACAGGTAACGAGTGGAGGACAGAGGAGCCTCTTAAAGAAGAAGTTACAGGTCTGTGAGAGCCAGAAATCTTGCTTGTTTGTAAGTGACCAAATACTTATTTTCCACTATAATTTGCAAATAAATTCTTTAAAAATCAGACAATGTGATTTTCTGGATTTTTTTTTTCTCATTTTGTCTCTCATAGTTGAGGTATACCTATGATGAAAATTGGAGACCTCTCTCATCTTTTAAGTGGGAGAACTTGCACAATTGGTGGCTGACTAAATACTTTTTTGCCCCACTGTATATATGCACTACTCACAAAAAGTTAGGGATATTTGGCTTTCGGATGAAATTTATGGAAAATATAAAAAGTTCACACTACAGTGATATAATATCATGAAAGTAGAAGCATGCAATGGTGATTTCCTCACCTCAAACAATTTACTGAAACAAAAGCCAACAACACTGGCGGGTATACCACAACAAAAAATGTCAGTGTCTCAATAACTTGTAACGTGCCCTTGAGCATCAATTACAGCTTGACAACGATGTCTCATGCTGTTCACAAGTCGACTTCTGCTGAGGAATGGCATTCCACTTTTCTTGAAGGGCGACCCTCAGGTCATTGAGGTTGTGGGGTACAGGGTTACGAGCCTCTAAATGACAACTCAGCTGATCCCATAGGTTTTCTATGGGATTCAGGTCTGGAGAAAGTGCAGGCCACTCCATCTGAGGTACCCCAGCCTCCAGCTGCCATTCCCTAATGATGCAGCCTCGATGAGCTGGAGCACTGTTGTTCATGAAGATGAAATTGGGCCTGCGTTGTTGGTGCAGGGGCACAATGACTGGATTAATAATGTTATTCAAGTAGTATCGGCTTGTCACTGTACCATTCACAAGGTGTAGTTCTGAATTGATAAGACACACATTCCAAGACTGTAACACCACCACCAGCAAAGGCTCATCTGGTGACAACAATGACTGATACACAGCGCTCTCCTTGATGTCTCAAACATCGTTGGTGGCCATCATTTCTTCTCAACGTGAATCGACTTTCATCAGAGAACAGCACTGAGGCACACTGGTCCCTTGTCCAGTGTAAATGCTCCCTGGCCCATCCACATGATGATGCCTGTGCCTGGTGGGCCTTGCAGGTCATTTAGCACGCAGACCATGCTGATGTAAACGGTTTTGAATGGTCGGAAGTGACACTTGGGTGCCTCTGACCTCCCTTAAATATGCCTTGAGTTGAGTGGCTTCATCATCTGATTCTGCAGGGCACTGTTCACAATGAAGCAGTCATCAGCGTGGGATGTGGCCAAAGGACAGGGACGTCTATGCTTTTCTGCGACTCTTCCAGTCTCTCTGTATCTCTGTTGCAACCTGCTGATGACACTCTGTGACACTCTAAGCTCAGTGGCCACTTCCCTCTGAGAACATCCTGTTTGAAGCCACTGTGTGTGTATAGTGGTGAGAAAAAGTGTTTGCCCCCTTCCTGATTTGTCATTTTTTTGTATGTTTGTCACACTTAAATGTTTCATATCAAACAAATTTAAATTAGACAAAGATAACACTACACGCGTGCGCGCGCGCGCACACACACACACACACACACACACACACACACACACACACACACACACACTACTGTTCAAAATTTTGGGGTCACTCAGACAATTTTGTGTTTTCCATGAAAAGTCACACTTTTATTTACCACCATGAGTTGTAAAATGAATAGAAAATATAGTCAAGACATTGACAAGGTTAGAAATAATGATTTGTATTTGAAATAATAATTTTTTCCTTCAAACTCTGCTTTTGTCAAAGAATCCTCCATTTGCAGCAATTACAGCATTGCAGACCTTTGGCATTCTAGCTGTTAATTTGTTGAGGTAATCTGGAGAAATTTCACCCCACGCTTCTAGAAGCCCCTCCCACAAGTTGGATTGGCTGGATGGGCACTTCTTGCGTACCATACGGTCAGGCTGCTCCCACAACAGCTCAATGGGGTTTAGATCTGGTGACTGCGCTGGCCACTCCATTACAGATAGAATACCAGCTGCCTGCTTCTTCTCTAAATAGTTCTTGCACAATTTGGAGGTGTGCTTTGGGTCATTGTCCTGTTGTAGGATGAAATTGGCTCCAATCAAGCACTGTCCACAGGGTATGGCATGGCGTTGCAAAATGGAGTAATAGCCTTCCTTATTCAAAATCCCTTTTACCCTGAACAAATCTCCCACCTTACCAGCACCAAAGCAACCCCAGACCATCATGTTACCCCCACCTTGCTTGACAGATGGCATCAGGCACTCTTCCAGCATCTTTTCAGTTGTTCTGCGTCTCACAAATGTTCTTCTGTGTGATCCAAACACCTCAAACTTCGATTCGTCCATCCATAACACTTTTTTCCAATCTTCCTCAGTCCAATGTCTGTGTTCTTTTGCCCATATTAATCTTTTTCTTTTATTGGCCAGTCTCAGATATGGCTTTTTCTTTGCCACTCTGCCCTGAAGGCCAGCATCCCGGAGTCGTCTCTTCACTGTAGATGTTGACACTGGCGTTTTGCGGGTACTATTTAATGAAGCTGCCAGTTGAGACCTGAGGCGTCTATTTCTCAAACTAGAGACTCTAATGAACTTATCTTCTTGCTCAGTTGTGCAGCGGGGCCTCCCACTTCTCTTTCTACTCTGGTTAGAGACTGTTTGTACTGTTCTCTGAAGGGAGTAGTACACACCGTTACAGGAAATCTTCAGTTTCTTGGCAATTTCTCGCATGGAATAGCCTTCATTTCTAAGAACAAGAATAGACTGTTGAGTTTCACATGAAAGTTCTCTTTTTCTGGCCATTTTGAGCGTTGAATCGACCCCACAAATGTGATGCTCCAGATACTCAACCTGCTCAAAGGAAGGTCAGTTTTATAGCTTCTCTAACCAGCTAAACTGTTTTCAGCTGTGCTAACATGATTGCACAAGGGTTTTCTAATCATCCATTAGCCTTCTGACGCAATGAGCAAATACACTGTACCATTAGAACACTGGAGTGATAGTTGCTGGAAATGGGCCTCTATACACCTATGTAGATATTGCACCAAAAACCAGACATTTGCAGCTAGAATAGTCATTTACCACATTAGCAATGTATAGAGTGTATTTCTGATTAGTTTAAAGTTATCTTCATTGAAAAAAACAGTACTTTTCTTTCAAAAATAAGGAAATTTCTAAGTGACCCCAAACTTTTGAACGTAGTGTATATATATATATATATATATATATATATATATATATATATATATATATATATATATACAGTGTTGTGAAAAAGTGTTTGCCCCCTTCCCAATTTCTCATTTTTTTTGTATGTTTGTCACACTTAAATGTTTCAGATCATCAAATTTAAATATTAGACAAAGATAACACAAGTAAACACAAAATGCAGTTTGTCTGTCTGAGAAACAAAACTGAATCCGTGTACTCACTCCCCTGATGCCAGAGTGAAGCTTCACCATACTCAACGGAGAAAAGCAGAAGAGATATGTTAGCAGTGGAGGTAGTGATGGTTAAATGACACTGAGGCTTTGGAGCTTGTCTCACTCTTCCTGAAGTGATCAGAAACACTGTGTCGGAGCTCGTATCAAAACACCATGTCATGTGCTTCACGCTTCATTATTCCATGTTTTGAAGCTTTCATCAGCTGAGAGCGTCTTGTTGTTTGTATAGACTTAGTCCAGTTTTTAAATAAAAGTTTCTAAATGAACCTGAACCAACATTTTACCCTTATTATTCTTTCATATATTTCTGTCATTTAAAGCAGTGACAGAAAAAAACAAACAAACTAAAAGCTGTCTGTCATTCTGACAGTTTTGGCCATCGTTATTAAATAGCGATTATCAAGCCTATTGTCTCCTTTTAGTAATCCAGTGTGGAGACATTTATCGTGGTTTCAACCCGCTAACAGGGACAATAATGAGTCCCTTAGCTAACAGGTGTGGTTAGGATTGATATGCAGGCTAACGGAGGCAGAGGCAAGGATGACTGAAGCGTTGAGGATTTACTTCACCAACCACTACAATATTAATTAATCTATGCTCATTATTATGTACCTATAGAGTTATAATGATCAAACTTCACCAAGTCAGTGACTTAAATCCATGAACATCCTCCAGCCTTCAGACAAACTAAACCTACCAACATTTGGATTTCAAAATATGGGAGGTTTTTCCTGTAGTCTGTTTAGCGAGGAGTGTTCTCAAAAAAAACCCAAAAACAAACTGTAAATATACAGAAATATTATTACAGAAATAACTGCATGTTTGGTCACTTCAGTTAATTTTATTTCATTAAATATAATTTATCAATATTTTATTTCTTTGAAATCAGAGTTGAAATTATTATGTTATTCTGCGCTGAAAAATTATGATCAAAAGTTCCAATTATAAGAAAAAAAGTCTAAAATTTTTACCAGTAATTAAAAACCACAAGTACTTACCAGTAAATAAAACAGTAATTTCATTATAAAAATAAACTAAAAAATGGCCACAAATCGCTGAAATCCACAAATTAATTGATAATAAAATCTCAAATGTACAAGAAGAGTTGTAATTTTACAAGCGCAAATTACAAATTGGTGTGGAAAATACTTAGGTAAAAACAAGCTGACAGAGAGAAAAAAGTAGAAAATTACAAAAAAATTATAATTTAGAAGAAAAACGTCAAATCTTCAAGACTAAAATTATTACTCAAGCATTTTTTGAAAGTGAGTGCTTCACTAGTGTGCTATGAGATGACTGTTGTTGTGAAATGGCACTATATAAATAAAGCTGAATTGAAGTGAACAGTGCCTTACTCAACTAGTAATTTTTTGAATGTCTACTTTTAATTATTCATTTCATAAGATGTCCGTCCATCCATCCATCTTCTACTGCTTTTCTGGAGGTCCGGGTCACAGAGGCAGCAGTTCAAGCAGAGAAGCCCAGACTTCCCTCTCCCCAGCCACCTGCTCCAGCTCTTCAGAGAGGATACCAAGGCGTTCCCAGACCAGATGGAAGACATAGTCTCTCCAGCGAGTCCTGGATCTACCCCGGGGTCTCCTCCCAGTGGGACATGCCCCAAACACCTCAAAAGGGAGGCATCCAGGATGCATCCTGATCAGATGCCCAAACCATGTCAACTGGCTCCGCTCATTGCGGAGGAGCAGCGGTTCTACTCTGAGCCTCTCCCGGATGACTGAGCTCCTCACCCTATCTCTGAGGGTGAGTCCAGCAATCCTACGAAGAAAGCTCATTTCAGCCGCTTGAATCTGCGATCTCATTCATTCGGTCATTACCCAAAGCTCGTGACCATAGGTGAGGGTAAGAACGTAGACTGACTGGTAAATTGACAGCTTTGCCTTAGAGCTCAGCTCCCTCTTCACCACAACAGACCGGTATAACGTCCGCATCACTGCAGATGCTGCTCTGATCCGTCTGTCAGTCTCTTGCTCCATTCTCCCCTCACTTGTGAATGAGACACCAAGATACTTAAACACTTCCACTTGGGGCAGGAGCTTGTCCCCAACCCAGAGAGGACAATTAACCTTTTTCCGGCTGAGGACCATGGACTTGGACTTGGAGGTGCTGATTCTCATCCCAGCTGCTTCACACTCAGCAGCAAACCATCCCAGTAAGACCTGTAGGTTATTGCTGGATGAAGCCAACAGAACAACATCATCTGCAAACAACAGAGATGAGATCCTGTGGTCACCAAGCATGACACCCTCCGTTCCCTGGCTGCGACAAGAAATCCTGTCCATAAAATTTATGAACAGGATCGGTGACAAAGGGCAGCCCTGGCAGAGTGCAACTTTTACTGGGAATGAGTCCGACCGAGTGCTGGCAATACGAACCAAACTCTCACAATGGTTGTACAGAGACTGGATTGCTCGTAAAAACAAGTCCGATACCCTATACTCCTGAAGCACCCCCCACAAAAAACCACAAGGGACACGGTCAAATGCCTTTTCCAAGTCCACAAAACATATGTAAACTGGTTGGGAAAACTCCCACGAACCCTCAAGGATTCTCGAGAGGGTAAAGAGCTGGTCCGATGTGCAACGGCCAGGACGAAAACCACATTGCTCCTCCTGAATCCGAGGTTCGACCAACGGCCGGACTCTCCTCTCCAGTACCTTGGCATAGACCTTTCCACGGATGCTGAAGAGTGTGATCCCTCTGAAATTAGAGCACATCCTCCTGTACCCCTTTTTAAAGAGGGGAACCATCACCCCAGTTTGCCATGCCAAAGGCACTGTCCCCAACCTCCACGCAATGTTGCAGAGGCATGTCAACCATGACAGCCCTACAACAACCAGGGCTTTGAGGTACTCAGGGCGAATCTCCTCCACCCCCGGGGCCCGGCCACCAAAGAGATTTTTAACCACCATGGCGACCTCAGCCCCCGTGATGGGCGAGTCGTCGTCTCATCCACAAGCCCCGCTTCCTCTGTGGAAGGCGTGTCAGTGATATTGAGGAGATCCTCGAAGTATTCCTTCCACCGCCCGACGATATCCCCAGTCGAAGTCAGCAGCGCCCCCATCCGCACCATACACAGTGTGGACAGGGAGCTGCTTCCCCCTCCTGAGCCGCCGGACAGTTTGCCAGAATCTCTTTAATGCCGACCAAAAAGTCTTGTTCCATGGCCTCACCAAACTCCTCCCACACTTGAGTTTTTGCTTCAGCAACCACCCAAGCTGCACTCCGCTTGGCCTGCTGGTACACCTCAGCTGCTTCGGGAGTCCCACAAGCCAACCAAGCTTGATAGGACTCCTTCTTCAGCTGAATGGCCCCCCTCACCACTGGTGTCTACCACTTGGTTCATCAGGCGTTGCCACCATGAGATGCACCGACCACCTTGTGGCCAGAGCTCTGAGTAGCTGCTTCAACAATGGAGGTGGAGAACATGGCCCATTCAGACTCCCTCGGAATGTGGTCGAAGTTCTTCCGGAGGTGGGAGCTGAAAACCTCCCGGACAGGGGCCTCCGCCAGATGTTCCCAGCACACCCTCACTATACGTTTGGGTCTACCAGGTCTGAAAGGCATCCTCCCCTGCTATTGGATCCAACTCACCACCAGGTGGTGATCAGTTGATAGCTCTGCACCTCTCTTTACCCGAGTGTCGAAGACATACAGTCGCAGGTCTGATGACACGATAACAAGATCAATCACTGGCCTGCGACCTAGGGTGTCCTGGTGCCAGGTGCACATGTGGACACCCTTATGCTTGAACATGGTGTTCGTTATGGACAAACTGTGGTTAGCACAGAAGTCCAATAACTGAACACCACTCGGGTTCAGATCGGGCAGGCCGTTCCTCCCAATCAGCCCCCTCCAGATTTCACTGTCATTGCCCACGTACGCATTGAAGTCCCCCAGTAGGACAATGAAATCACCAAGAGGAGCACCCTCCAGCACCCCAGTCAGAGACTCCAAAAAGGGTGGGTACACTGAACCATCATTTGGTGCATAGGCACAAAAGATGGTCAGGACCCGTTTCCCAATCTGAAGGCGCAGGGAAACAACCCTTTCATCTACCAGGGAAAAGTCCAATATAGAGGCCGCAAGGTGGGGGGATACAAGAATACCCACCCCTGCTCACCACCTCTTGCCCTTTCATAAGACAATACTGCTTTTACATGAGTTCAATTTCTGGCTACTGTACCCACCTCTGCTCATATAATTTTAGTATACATAAGTAAATTACTACAGTATCAATGTTTTTTTTTCCTTTGAATGTCATGTTTTCTTATTTTTTCACATGCATCACATACACCCCCCCACCACCAAAAAAAAAAAAAAAAAGTTGCCACCACACCAAAGTCTTTAAGCCAGAGGACACACTGAAACTATTACTAGTTTAGTCTGACCCCTCTACCCACCTCTATAAAGATACACATTTTTAGATGCTCTGCCAACACAGGTGTTGCTGCAATTCCGCTCAACACTGACTACGGTATGTCAGACCAATCACACCTGACAGATGCTGCTGCTGACCTGATTAGTTAAAACCGAGCAAGTCCATTTTTCAGGAAATCAGAGGATGAACCATTTTTACAGTTTGTAGGTGTTGCCCTATTAGAAACCCCAATAAAAGATACAGAAAGGTTATCAGGTTGATTAGAGTTTGGTCTTGTAAAACCTAGCATGTCAGGAAATACGAGGCTTCTCATCTGGTAAAACCCCAGTAAATTATTAGAAGGACCTGTACTTATATAGCACATTTCTAGTCTCAGAGACCATTCAAAGCACTTCACTCGTACTAACCCTCTATTCTAAGGGCCTGTGGGGACAGATACCTAGGGACAGTTTAGAATGACCAATTAACCTGCTACTGCTTTGGTGCCGAAAGGTCAGATGCAGGAAATCTTTACTACTACATGCCATTTCACTGTACAATAATTCACTGATGTTGAATCTTGGTCATAACAATGCTGCCATTCTGGTCTGTGAGATAATATATATATACATGCAGTGGGGCAAAAAAGTATTTAGTCAGCCACCAATTGTGCAAGTTCTCCCACTTAAAACATGAGAGAGGTCTCCAATTTTCATCATAGGTATACCTCAACTATGAGAGACAAAATGAGAAAAAAAAAATTCCAGAAAATCACATTGTCTGATTTTTAAAGAATTTATTTGCAAATTATAGTGGAAAATAAGTATTTGGTCACCTACAAACAAGCAAGATTTCTGGCTCTCACAGACCTGTAACTTCTTCTTTAAGAGGCTCCTCTGTCCTCCACTCGTTACCTGTATTAATGGCACCTGTTTGAACTCATTATCACTATAAAAGACACCTGTCCACAACCTCAAACAGTCAGACTCCAAACTCCACTATGGCCAAGACCAAAGAGCTGTCAAAGGACACCAGAAACAAAATTGTAGACCTGTACCAGGCTGGGAAGACTGAATCTGCAATAGGTAAGCAGCTTGGTGTGAAAAAAATCAACTGTGGGAGCAATTATTTGAAAATGGAAGACATACAAGACCACTGATAATCTCCCTCGATCTGGGGCTCCACACAAGATCTCACCCCGTGGGGTTAAAATGATCATGAAAACGGTGAGCAAAAATCCCAGAACCACACTGGGGGACCTAGTGAATGACCTGCAGAGAGCTGGGACCAAAGTAACAAAGGCTACCATCAGTAACACACTACGCCGCCAGGGACTCAAATCCTGCAGTTCCAGACATGTCCCCCTGCTTAAGCCAGTACATGTCCAGGCCCGTTTGAAGTTTGCTAGAGAGCATTTGGATGATCCAGAAGAGGACTGGGAGAATGTCATATGGTCAGATGAAACCAAAATAGAACTTTTTGGTAAAAACTCAACTTGTCGTGTTTGGAGGAGAAAGAACACCATACCTACTGTGAAGCATGGGGGTGGAAACATCGTGCTTTGGGGCTGTTTTTCTGCAAAGGGACCAGGACGACTGATCCGTGTAAGAGGGAGTTGAAAGTCCGTGTTGCCCAGCGACAGCCCCAAAACATCACTGCTCTAGAGGAGATCTGCATGGAGTAATGGGCCAAAATACCAGCAACAGTGTGTGAAAACCTTGTGAAGACTTACAGAAAACGTTTGACCTCTGTCATTGCCAACAAAGGGTATATAACAAAGTATTGAGATGAACTTTTGTTATTGACCAAATACTTATTTTTCACCATAATTTGCAAATAAATTCTTTAAAAATCAGACAATGTAATTTTCTGGATTTTTTTTTTCCTCATTTTGTCTCTCATAGTTGAGGTATACCTATGACGAAAATTGGAGACCTCTCTCATCTTTTAAGTGGGAGAACTTGCACAATTGGTGGCAGACTAAATACTTTTTTACCCCACTGTATATATATAAAGTTATCTAGGCAGTTTTGCTTTCCCTGGGTAATTCTTTTTCTATTATGCTGTGTGTGTTTCTGTCGTTTTGGTTATCTACTGTGTCATGCTGCTGTTACACTGTAATTCCCCAGTTTGGGATCAATAAAGTACATCTATCCATCCAACCTAGCATGTGTGTCTTTGGATTGTGGGCAGAAACTAGAGCACCTGGAGTAAACCCACGCTGCACAGGGAGAACATGCAAACTCCACACAGAAGGGTTCCTACCCCTGCCAGTCTTGGGATTTGAACCTGGAACTTTCTAGCTATTAGGCAACAGTGCTAACCACTGTACCACTGTGTTGCCTCTTATATATTTGACCCGAGTGGTGGCTCAGTTGGTACAGCATCCGCCCCACACCCGGGAGGCAGGGGTTCAAATCCCGGCCGGGTCATGCCGAAGACCATATAAAAGTGGAACTTCCTGCCATCCAGCTTGGTGCTCAGCAATAATGGAATGGAGGAAGGAAATTTGTGGCGGCGCCTTGCATGGCAGCAGCCCTCTGATTCTGCACTCGGGGTGTGTGTGATTTACACTGTAGATAGGTAAAACACAATCTGGTTCTACTGTACATGATTGGTTGTACAGTTGAATGACAATAAAGGGTGATTAATTGATTGATGGATATAACCATATTAAAGTAAAATCTCCACTTCCAGGTTTATCTTGGTCTCATCAGACCACAGGACATGGTTCCAGTAATCCATGTCCTTAGTCTGCTTGTCTTCAGCAAACTGTTTGCGGGCTTTCTTGTGGATCAACTTTAAAAGGGGCTTCCTTCTGGGATGACAATCATGCAGACCAATTTGATGCAGTGTGCGGTGTATGGTCTGAGCACTGACAGGCTGAACCCCCACCCCTTCAACCTCTGCAGCAATGCTGGCAGCACTCCTATATTGATTTTCAAAAGACAACTTCTGGATATGACACTGAGCAAGTGCACTCAACTTCTCTGGTCGACTATGGCGAGGCATGCTCTGAGTGGAACCTGTCCTGTTAAACCGCTGTATGGTCTTGGCCACCGTTCTGCAGCTCAGTTTCAGGGTGTTGGCGATCTTCTTATAGCCTAGGCCATCTTTATGTAGAGCAACAATTCTTTTTTCAGATCCTCAGAGAGTTATTTGCCATGAGGTGCCATATTGAACTTCCAGTGACCAGTATGAGTGTGTGAGGGCAATAAAACCAAATTTAACACAGCTGCTCCCCATTCACACCTGAGACCTTGTAACACTAAAGAGTCACATGACACCGGGGAGGAAAAATGGCTAATTGGGCACAATTTGGACATTTTCACTTAGGGGTGTACTCACTTTTGTTGCCAACGGTTTAGACATTAATGGCTGTGTGTCGAGTTATTTTGAGGGGACAGCAAATTTACACTGTTATACAAGCTGTACACTGACTACTTTACATTGTATCAAAGTGTCATATCTTCAATGTTGTCCCATGAAAAGATATAATAAAATATTTACAAAAATGTGAGGGGTGTACCCACTTTTGTGAGATACTGTAATTGTGCCCAAGCTTTAACTTCCTGGCTGATGTCTTGCTTCAATGTTTCCCTGTAATGTTCTTTCTTCTTTCTTCATGATGCCATCTATTCTGTGAAGTGCACCAGTCCCACCCCCAGCAAAACACTCCCACAATATGATGCTGCGACCCTTGTATTTCACAGTTGGGATGGTGTTCTCAGGCTGTGGAGTTTACATGATCTCCCCATGTCTACGTGGGTTTTCTCTGGGTACTCCGGTTTCCTCCCACAGGCCAAAGACATGTAGGTTAGATTAACTGGCATCAACTGGGGATTCTAAATTGTCCTTAGGTATGAATGTGAGAGTGAATGGTGTCTGTCTGTCTCTCTCTGGCTCTGCGATGGACTGGTCATCTGTTCACAGTGTACCTTGCCTCTCACCCAAAGATGCTGGGATAGGTTCCAGCCCCCACCCCCACCCCCAAATGACCTGAAAAAGATTAAGTGGTAGAAGATGATCTAATGTCAGACAGTGAAAAAGAAAGGTCATGGGTCCTTTTATACAATGTATGTAAACTTCTGGTTTCAACTGTATATCGCTCTCTGGATAATATATTACTCATCTCGGGATACAAAATTCTGGTTATATCTCACAGCCCTAGCTCATACTGTCTGCAATGAAATAAGAGGTTGTAGCCAAGCATTCCAAGGCTCATCTGGGTTTATAAAAGAGACTTTAGCCTGAAAACCAAAATTCCACATAATGCCAAAAACACAGATCTCATTGGGGTGAACATGCATGTGCATCTTAGGATCTTATTAAAAAAAAAAAGAAAAAGAAGAAAGCATAGGGTGTGGGAAAGGGGAAAAATATTCTCAGTAGTGGGATGCAAAGTGAACAGAAACCTAAGTTACGTCTACAACACTTAAAAACAATCAGTGAACAGGTTAAAGTCTTTCTAACAAACTTCATCTCTCTGAGGTGGAACAGCCACTTCCTTGACGAGAAATGATCCAGTTACAGTTTGGTTGGAATTTAAACCATTGAAACACACACAGAAAGAAAGCTCCTCATGTGCTTAAATAACAATGGCTGGATGTTGTCTGTTTCTCTCTGTTGGCCCTGCGATAGACTGGCGATCTGTCCAGGGTGGACCCTGCCTCTCGCCCAAAGATGCTGGGATAGGCTCCAGCCCCCCCACAACCCGAAAAGGATTAAACGGAAGAAGATGGATGGATGGCTGGATCTAAGTCTAACTCAGGTGAGGGTTACAGAGAGTACTCTGTGTGTGTGTGTGTGTGTGTGTGTGTGTGTGTGTGTTGGGGGAGGGGGGGTTACACTCACAATCTGCAGTTTGATGGTCTTTCCATCTAACTCGATTGTGCGGATCTTAAAGTCCACTCCGATTGTGCTGATGTAGCTCTCTGTGTAGGTGTCGTCCTGCGGGGGAACAAGATAACAGAATGAGCAAAGGCAAATACACAGCCTAAAAGTCAAGAAGTACATGATTTTTGGAGTGCCAGACTGAAGTGCTTACTGCAAAACGCAGCAGGAGGCAGGACTTTCCTACTCCAGAGTCTCCAATGAGCAGGAGCTTGAAAAGATAATCACTGAAACACACAATTAGGTAAAACATTCATTTCCAGCATCACATTAACTCATTGTCCTTTATTGTTAAACAGTTCAACTTGTCAGAGACTATAACAACACATTGGCCCATTTCTTTTAACTCTTTGGCTCAAGCCAACTAACTTCTACTACTATAACAACTTTTAAAAATGTAAATAAAACATTTTCATTGCCTGAGCTGTGTGGTGTCTGTGGAAAGCCGTTTGCTCCAGAGGTGAGTAGCCTGTATTCAACTGCATCCAGGGCTAAAGCACCACATTCTGGAGGCCAGGGTTAGAAGTGAATTGGGTCTGGTCATGCCACTGCCCACCACTCAGATTAATTAAATGAAAGAACCATAGTGAGCAAGCTCACATACCCCGCTCACCTGCCCCTAATGAGAACTGTGATCAACATACAATGAAGTGGAATAAAATAAGTCCTCCCCCCCCCCCCCCAAAAAAAAAAGATATGGAACCCCTCATTTCAGTCAAAGCTTCTGTATAAAGAGGAAGTCAGTCCCACCAGAAATGTAGAAGCTGTACTGGTGACAACAAAGAAAGTAGAGTGAAAAAGTGCACCCCCCACACACCTTTCCCCCCAAAATGGAACACCTCATTAGCTGTATAAATATGAAGTCAATTCACTCAAAAATGTAGACACTATGTCAAACGAACAGACGGGTCAAAAACCCTCTGCAGCTTCATTGTGTGGTGGGTATAATAATTATTTACCCCAAAATATTTAAAAATAACAATTAACATTTTACCATGTTAGTACATATCAAAACTAACCAATTAAAATGCAAAAGTCACACAGCTTCTATGGATTGCCTTAGAGGGGGCTGCATCAATGAAGTATTTGGATTATACTGTCCGACTTAAAAAGCCACAATGTGGACCGTAGATTGCAGGGTAGGAGAATCCATCCAAATACAATGTGTTGTTCTCTATTTAGAACCTAAGTATCAGTAGCACTGCACCAGCTGCTGGACTAGGGCTGTGCGATATGACGATATACATCAGATGACTATATAAAAATGTCTATTGCTTCATAGAATACTTTATCATTTATATTGTGATTTAAAATGCTCATACTCCCGTTTCTTGAGCAAAGCTCCTCACCACCACTTGTCAGCTCCCCGCCTCTCCGCTGTAGTGTGCACAGCAGAACAGGTGTGTGGTGGGTGGCTAGGTTTCAGTCTGGTGTGTGCTAGCTTCAAACTACTGGTTTGGTCAAATAGCTGCTACTCCTGTTTGCCAGGGATGTGGGACGGTTTTCCATTGTGCTGTGTCAGAGAGGATAGCTCGTTAAAGTAACGTTAACACCAAGTCTAATTATAAGTGCTAAGTTGTGCTAACTGGAAACATTATAGTGTATCAGACCATCGTTTCTTTGGTTTAAATTACTGCTGAGTTTCTTAGCTTTGTCTGAAAAAATTATTAAAGCTGCAACAGTGCGTGACGGTGGCACATACATGCAAAATAAATAAATAAAATGGGTCGGAGGAGCAAGCTGGCTCTTAATGTAATTTGTTTGATTTCTAATAATTTTAATTAGTCAAGTAGCAATGATGAATAAAGTTAAAGTCATCACATGTATTTTATTACATTACCTTTTGTGTCTCTGATTTTCAGATCAGGACCAATCTGAAATATTTTTATTAAGAAGCAACAGGTTAAGCCACGCCAGAATGTCAGGCTCTAGGCTCTAGCTCCACACTTTCATTGATTTAAACTAACAGCTCATTTATATCTGTAGATGGCAGCCATGGGTATTCTCATTTTCTGATTTTAT
The DNA here is from genome assembly GCA_020510985.1 of Pholidichthys leucotaenia. Taxonomy (NCBI): domain Eukaryota; kingdom Metazoa; phylum Chordata; class Actinopteri; order Cichliformes; family Pholidichthyidae; genus Pholidichthys; species Pholidichthys leucotaenia. The sequence goes on along the minus strand of CM035836.1, from coordinate 254,327,946 downwards.
GTATGGGTTTTGTTGCTATTCTCCTCTGGCTCAGGAAAATTAAACTTATTGATGTTTACTTTTTATTCAAATATGATTTAGAAGAAAAAAAACTCAAATTTATGAGAATCAAGTTTCAAATGCACATTAAGAACTGTAACAACACTGCAAGATTATGAGAGAAAAAGGTGCATGTAAAAAAACACGGTGCTTTTGATGTGATTATCTAAACTGTAGAATTTACAGAAAATGTATATTGTGATATACTGTATATCGTTATTGTGATATAAGAAGACATACTGCGATATGAAAGTTTGGGCATATCGCACAGCCCTCTGCTGGACCATCATAATTCTAACCCCCATGTTCTGACAGGAAAATCAAATGGCAACATGTGGGCTTATATACATGCTGATATAGGGCTGTTTTAATACTACATACTGTATAACATTGTAACATGGAATGTTGTTTCTCTTCAGTTATTGTGTTTGGCCCTTCCACTACATTAAAAAATTGGTAAATGGTGTTCACTTACTGTATATAGCACATTTTACTTATTTCTGGATGACCAAAGTGCTTCACAGATCCTGCTATTGACCCATTCACACACTGATGGCGGCGGAGCCACCATACACAGGCGTTGACCTGACCCACCAGGAGCAGCTGGGGGTTCAGTGTCTTGCTCAAGGACACTTCGACATGCAGACTGCAGACAGAGCGGGAATCAAACCCCTCACCCTCCGACCAGTAGTTGGTCACACTACACCTGCGCCAAAACTGTCCCCTATGGGGTCATTCTGACTCCATAAGAAAAACAAAGGACACCACTGCATATCAACACCAGGGTTTCCTCTGGTAACATTTCTGTGTGGCGGCCCGCCGCTCTTGGAAGTATGCCGCCATGCCTATATTGATTTAAGAAAAAAAAAATATGAAAGAAACACTCCACAAGCGTGCACACAAACAATGGGTGTGACCACCATCCGCGCGGAGGCACCCCGCCCGCCCAGCACCCCTGTGACCATTTTAGTCTGCAGGCAGACAGTGTCTCTGTAGTGTTGCTGTCTGAGAGAAGCATGAGCTTATTAAAATACTTTAAACATGGGAAAAAAGTACAAGCAGTATATCAGCAATGGAGGAATTTATGGTGGTTTTAACCCGCTGGTAACTGGAACAACAATGAGGAGTCGCTTAGCAGGTCCGGTTAGGCTTCATTACAGGGAAAGGCAAGAGGGACTGATGAATTGCTGAGGATTTACTCCACCAGCTACTACAACATTAACTAATAATTTATGTTCATTATTGTGTACTAGGGATGGGCATTCGGTGAAATTTTCTTCGCCGATCGTTGGGAGAATTAATGATTAATAATCGGTTAATCATTAACATTTTTAGGTAGGTAACAAGGCAGGTAGACTACATTAGAACAGAAGGTATCAACACGGAGAGCCCGCACAACTCAAATCCACCTCTCTGTTCGCTGTTCTCGTGTTGGCTCGGCTCGGGAATCTCGCAAGCTGATTGGCCGAGACGTTTCACCCCGCAAGCTGATTGGCCGAGACGTTTTACCCAGCTTCTCTCCCTGCCGAGCGGCCACCCAGCAAACAAAGACCGCATTCATTGCTCTTTATCGCTAAGTGAGGGATCACTGTACTCTTATGTATTGAGAATAATAATAAAAAAAATACAGAGTGTTTTTCTTCGAGGATGAATTTATTAACAAGACAAGTTTGCAGTAAAACGTGAACACATGCACACTGCGCAAACGAGGGAGGCTTCAAGTTGCGAGCCAGACAATAACGGGAGACACATACAGGACACATAACGGAACATATATTTCTTTCTTTTACTTTCTTCTTTTGTATGCTGCATTGCAGTGACTGCAGTACACCTGGTCATTTTTTAAATTAAAATGGTCCCACGCAACACTTCGCCACAACCTCTTCATGATTTGGCGATTGCCCTACGGAAGCTCGCATGTATCAACTGAGGCACGCCAGGGTACGGCGATGGTGTAATGTTGCCCCCTGGTGCCCAAATTTTGCCAGTGGCACAGTTAAATGCATTGCATTGTTTGAGGATGGCCGTGCACTAGGCCTAATAACCTACATTCGGATTGTTTAAAAAAAAAAAAAAACGGTTTGTCGACGAAAATGAACTTCCTCGGTGAAATTCTTAATGATCAATTATCGGTTAATCGGTTAATTATGCCCATCCCTATTGTGTACCTGGCAAGTTAAGATGACCGAAATTCACAAAGTCAATGACTTTAATCCGTCAGCGGTCTTTAGATAAACTAAATGTGCCAACATTTGGATTTCAGAATAAGGGAGGTTTTTCCTGCTGTCAGGTTGGTGAGGAGATTTCTAAAAAAAAAACAACTATAAATGCATAGAAATATTATAACAGAAATAACTGCATCTTTGGTCAGTTAAGTTATTCCTTTAAACATAATTTTAATAATTATATTTCTTTGAATTCAGAGTTAAAGTTATTGTTCTGTTCTGGCTCTACAAAATTATGGTCAAAAGTTTAAATTGTATGAGGAAAAAAGTAAAAAAAAAAAAAAAGTCATATTCCATTTCAAATTTATTAAAAAAAAACAGTAATTTTATAATCATCTGCCTTTGTCCATCAGACAGGCCTCTTCACTGTCCAGCTTTAAAACTCCTCTTAAAATCCAATTTCATTCTCTGGCTTCTGACCCAGTTTGAGACCCTGATTGTATTTGTTCTTCTTGTCTCCATTGTATAACTATTGTTTTATTGGTGCTGCTTTGTACTTTAGCTGTATTCTATTGATTTTATATTTTATTTACCATCGATGTTCAGCACTTTGTGTCAACTGTCATTTTTAAACAGCTTTATAAATAAAGTTGGATTGGATTAAAAAAGAAACATTAGCCATAAAATAATCCACAAATTTATAATAGTCTCAAATGTACAAAAAGGTCATAATTTTACAAGCGGAAATTACAAATTTGATGAAAATGGTTGCAAATTTAGATACATTTACAGAGAAAAGTAGAAAACTATAAGAAAATTGTTATAAATTTTGGAGAAAAACTTCAAACCTTTAAGACTTAAGTCATTACTCAAGTTTTTAAGTGGCTGCTCTTTGTACCCTTAACTCAATTAGAATTTTTTGGTTGTCTATTTTAATTATTAATTTCATAGCACTGCTTTTACACGAGTAGAATTTCTGGCTACTATACCCACCTCTGATCATATAATTTAAGTATGCCAGAGTAAATTACTATTCTGAATGTTTTTCTCCCCTTTCCTACTCTTCATCAATGGAAAAAAAGAAACACTAGAATAAAAATACAAAAAATACACATTTTTGTTATTTATGTAAACCATGAAAAAAAAAAATCCTGCAGGACAAAACATGACACTTGGTATTTTCTAGGCTGTTTGTATCCCACCATAGACGGAGAGAGAAGCTGAATTAGACAGAGCTCAGAGAGGGAAAGATGAGACAGAAGAAAGGAGCCAAGGAAAGGAAAGTGTTCAGGCAGAGGGACCAGGAGAGGTGAGAGCAGAGGCAGGAGAGAAGGATGACACCAGTAAAAAGTCCAAACACAGGACGTCTGAGTGGGACCCCAACTGGAGCAATATTCCAACATTCAAGTCTTGGTTGTACATTAGGTTCAGGTTACTTTATTTGTACCCATAGGTAGATTTGTAGTATAACTTAGTACTTTAAATGGTAAGTTCCATTATGCAATATGACTGTACAAAATAAAAAAAAAAAAAAAAAAAGAAATAGTGTAAAATTAACATAGTCCGGTTACAATCGTGTCATGTGTTTTCTGTCCCCCTCCCCCGGAAAAATATGTTGCCACCACCCAAGGCCTTTAAGTCAGAGGAAACACTGAACGCAGTAAAGAAAGAACCAACGTCAAACAGCTTCTCTATTACATACTATCCTGTGAAGGCTGTGAAGCATAAAAAATTTGTTGACAAGGAATTTTAACGTTGACGTCTTGTATTATGTTAGTTTAAAGTTAATGGGCATACTGCTGAAATGTTCTGATGTAACTGTAATACACTGCTGGAACTGCTGGGGGGGGGGTAGTACCACTTCTGTTGTCTGTCATAACTGCACTCTGTCCAGCAAAGAATCATCAAAAATAATTATAATTCAATACTATGGCCAACTTTTCATCCTCCTTTATTGAGTACATACAATAATACAATGTCAATTCCAGTGAAGTTTGGATGTTGTGTAAAACGTGAACAAACACAAAATACAATGATTTCCAAATCACTTTTAACCTATATTCAATTGAGTACAGCACAAAGACATTTAATATTCAAACTGATACTTTTTTTTTTTTTTTTTGCAACTATTCACTCATTTTGAAATTTATGCCTGCAACACGTTCCAAAACAGCTGGGCCAGGGGCAAGAAAAGAGTGGGAGAAAAAAAACACCTCCCTGGAACATTCCACAGGTGAACAGGTTAATTGGAAACAGGTGAGTGTCATGAGTGGGTATAAAAGGAGCATCCCCGAAAGGCTCAATCGTTCACAAGCAAGGATGGGGTGATGTTCGCCACTGTGAACAACTGCATGGGTGAAGTCCAACAGTTAAAGAACGTTTCTATATTACACTGGTCAACACCAAATTTATTGTCTAAGTTTTTTTTTGCTGATTTAGGACAATTTTGATGTGCTGAATCCAAAAATCTCATTGGTTTTGCTCAATCAGGTCAACTTTTTGAATTACGGCCACATGTTGTTTTATACGTTTTTGTTTACATGTACGGGTATTTTCACTTTATATGATGCAAAATTCTTTTTATTATGTCTTGAAATTCTCTGAATTTTGAACAATGATGATGTAACATTCAATTAACATGTACTTACCTTTATATAAAGGTAAGTACATGCACAGTACTAAGTAAGTACTGAGTAAGTACAGGTTTTTACTTAGCACCTGATGGAGAGAAACGGATGTCATTTTCGGATTCAGCAGTGCAAAATTGTCTTGAATCAGCTGAAAAAACACAGATAACTTACAAAAAAATCATTTTTGTAACCCTGTGTTATATACGATATTACCAAGCAGGCTCAGGAACACTTCAGAAAACCATTATCAGTTAAGACAGTTTGTCGCTACATCTACAAGTGCAAGTTAACACTCTACCACGCAAAGCCAAGCTATACAGCAACAACACCCAGAAACGCTGCCACTTGCTCAGGCCCCAAGCTCATCTGAGATGGGCTGACGCCAAGTGGAAAAGTGTGCTGTGGTCTGATGAGTCCACATTTCAAACTGCTTTTGGAAATCATGGATGTTGTGTCTTCCGGGCTAAAGAGGAAAAGGACCATTATTATCGGCCTTAAATTGAAAACCAGCAGCTGTCAGGCATGGGGGGGTGTTAAGCCCAATTCTTGGTGGCAAAAATACAGTAGTACGCGAGTGAGCGCAGTGGATTCATTTGTGTGGGAACCCTACACAGAGGGTGAGTGCTGACTGAGTGTACGCAGCCCCAAAAAAGTGAACACACATACAAGTAAGCAAGCGGCTGGAGTGAACTGCACATACAGCAGGAAACTCCTGTCATAGGGAAGTACTGAGCAATCTGCCAAAGCTGGGAGAGCACGTGTTCATCTTTTTGCCTGTCCTTCCTCTACCACTAAACAGCAGAAGCACCTGTTCATCATCTTATTCACATACTTCCATCACTTCCACCATTTAAAATGTCCACCACATGCTCTTCCTTTGAGTTTGGATCGCAGCTGTTCAAATCAGTTTGGTGGCTCTTGACTGCCACCAACAGCACGGGCATGTGAACTGCAGATTATAGTCAATGCGCATGCATGAAACACAGCTGTTGAGCGGCAGCTACAGTGGCTCAAAAACTACTCTGAATACTGCTGTGTACTTGGGCTGGACAATACAACAAATATATTTGTTATATCAATACATTCTACTATGCGTGATAAAAAAAAAATGCCTTAATCGCGAATATTGAGCATTTGTCCGGTGTTTAAGTCTCACTTCCCTTTCCATCTCTCCTCCAAACTCCTCTCACTCGTACTACAAAGCTCACTCACTCTCCCCTGCAGACCACCCCATCCAGAAAACCTGTGCAGTTTTGTATCAGTCATTGCCAGGTCTGCTTTTTTCCTGCAATTTTTCTTTAGAAAAGGCTTCATTTGAGCCGGTTTTCATGGGGACGAGATGCTTGTTTTTTATGCATAAACTGGCAACCCACACAGAGCACGGGGAGAGGGAAGCATGAAGCAGCACACACACCAGTTACAACGGAAGCAGTATCGAACGAGTTAATTTCACAGAGAAACAGTACCGGCTCCGCTGTCTGGCAGTGCTTTGGGTTTAAGAAGGAAGACACTGAGCAAAAGACAGTTATGTGCTAAATATGCCGCAAAACCGTTGTCGTTAAAGGTGGCAGTACCACAAATTTGTTCCACCATTTGAGATGTCTTCCTCTACAATATGAAGAATGCATTAAAATTTACTCATCAACATCCCATGTAATTCCCAACAAAAAACAAAGGAGCCTACCCTAAAGAAAATAACTGTGGCTTCATCATTTGAAAAATTTATCCCATACGACAGTGGAAAGAGATCACAGCCGCAATCACAAATTATGTTGCTAGAGACATGGCCCCTATTATCACTGTGGAAAAGCCAGGATTCAAAATCTCATTATGACCCTTGACCCAAAGTATGAGTTGCCTTGTCGCAAAATTTTTTTTTCAGAGAAAGCTCTGCCAGAGTTGTACATTTCAGTAAGAGAAAGGATTTCCTACCAGCTAAAAAATGCGACCTGGTTCGCCACAACAACGGATCTATGGTTCAATAGAACCTGTGACCCTTTTCTCAGCTTAACAGTACATTATATCAACAACTGGGAGCTGAAAAGTTTGTGTCTACAAACTAGCTTTTTCACTGAAGATCACACAGAAGAGCTCATTGCACAGGGGCTGCAAGATGCTCTCGTGTCCTGGAACTTGTCAGAAAGTCACCAAGTGCACATCACTATAGATAATGGGACTGACAGAACCAAAGCTGTGAGCCTGAATGGATGGACAACACTACAGTGTTTTGGCCATCGGCTACATCTTGCAACTGGTGAGTAATAGTATTCGTTCAGGTCCGAATCCTGTAATGAAATTATATAATTGTTATTTAACAATTGTGTAACATAGACAGCATGTCATAATTTGTTACATGCATTTCATAATTGTGTGAGCATCTTATTTTTTCATGCAATTAAAAACTGTGTTGTGTTTCTGCATAATGAATTTATAAAATACAACCAAAATATAAAGCAAATATTTCCAGAAAACTGCAGTTAAGGGGAATGTAAAATCTGAGGACAGATCTATTAAAATATTTTTAAAAAATAACTAAAAATGTGTTTTGATTGTTAGACTGAGAGACTGGATTGCTGGATTTCTTTATAGCGTACAACACTTTTAATATCCCGTTTTTATTTTCAGAGAGAAGCATGAAACACCCTCGTATTGAGCATGTTGTTGCTGTATGCAGGAAGATCGTGAGCAGCTTCTCATTCAGTTGGAAGAGAAGACCTGACAAAAGTGCAGAAAGAGCTAAATATCCCTGCACACCAGCTGATCAGCAAGTGTCCAACCAGGTGGGGGGTCTCGTCAAAAGATGATCGAGCGAGTGCTGGAACAGGAGCAAGCTATTCGCAGGTTTTGGCCTCAGGCAAAAAACATGGCATCTCGTTCTGACCTGGCAACAGCTGGAAGTCCTCGAGTCAACGTAGAAGGCTCTAAAGCCCCTCGTTGAATTCACTGATGTATTATCAAGTGAGAACTATGTCACAGTGTGTCCTATGTCAAGGCTGTGCTTCATCTATTCCACTCCAACATCTTGGCAGTTCAGGAGGATGACACTTCACTGACCAAGTCCATCCAAGTCTCCATTCTGGATTATCTGAGGGAGAAATTTTCTAATCCTACTTCTGATGCTCTGCTAGACGGCGTCATTAGTGGATCCCAGGTTTAAGGCAACATACATTACTGCAGACAAGATGGAGCAAATCAAGTGCAGAGCCTTGTTGGAGATGGGAGTCAGAGGCACCACCGTCTGACCGGGGCTCAACAGAGTCAGCTGCTTCACACCCTCATGAAGTACCGACAACACCAGGGCCAGAGCCACCAAAAAAGAAAACCCTTGCAAGTTTCTTCAAAAAGGCAGCCAAACCACCACTTAAAGAGCTGAAAACAGAGTTGTCTGCCTACTCGCAATCTGTTGATGCTGACAGCGAATCCGATCCTCTGCAGTGGTGGAAGCACCACGAGGAAATGTATCCACACCTGAAAAATGTAACAAAAAAGTATCTGTGTGTGCCTGCCACTAGCTCTCCATTGCAAAGGGTATTTAGTACCAGCGGGAATGTGGTCACTTGTCAGCGGGCATCACTCAAGTCAGAAGCTGTTGACAGGCTTGTGTTTCTGGCAAAAAACCTATGCACTACTACTGGCACTGACTGGCTGTCACAAACAGGAAGCAACCATAAGCAAACACTTGTTCAGTCATTGTGATGTAACTGTTGCTGGTCATAGTGGTTCAGAGTCTGGATTTATACCTCGGTGGTATTTTTAATTTGCACAATGCTGTTTTTCCAAATATTTTAATTTATCCCTTTTGTTAAAAACACTGTGGAAGGGACTTCCGGTTATGGCCGCCGCGTAGAAGGACGTGCTTCACTCTACTCTGCTCCTAAAAAAAAAAAAATAAATAAAAATCGGCAAATAACTCTCTCAATTGGAACAAAACCTATCCCAACGTTTGGGCGAGGACATGCCGATAAAGCCTAAGGCTGGGAAATCAGGTGGAGGAAAAACTGAATCGCCGAAACAGTCCAAGTTAACGGACTTTCACGTCCGTGACGAAGCAGAAAAATCCCCAAATATGGCGGAGGAAGCTAGCAGAGGAGCGGTGACTACTGGCGACGGCACAGGTGCAGTGCTCGCTGCCATTAGTTCAATGAGAGCAGACTTTTCCTCTAAACTTGACGGGATTATTGCAGCGATAGAAGGAATGAAAAAGGAGTTAAGCGACTGTATGGAACGAGTTTCGCAGGTGGAGCTCCGAATTTCCAGTGCTGAGGATGACGTCTCCGGCCTACAATTAAAGGTGCGCACATTGGAATTAAAAAATAAACGTCTGGAAGATAATGTTCTGGATTTAGAATCCCGGTCGAGACGGAACAACCTGAGGCTGGTGGGTCTCCCGGAGAGAACGGAGGGTCTGGATCCATGTTCCTTTTTGGAAAAGTGGATCCCAGAAGCGCTGAACAACGCGGAGCTGCAGTCATCAGTCGTCTTAGAAAGCGCCCACCGAATTGGCCCACCGAGAGATAACAAGGCATCACCGAGGACGCTGATTATGAAGTTCCTCAGCTACAGAGACAGGATGACGATCTCCAACGCGGCGCGAGCCAAAGGAGAAATTAAATACCAGGATCAACAGGTGCGGTTCTACCCAGATTTGGCCACAGGAATCCAACAATTAAGGAAACAGTTTGACCCCGCCCGTAAAGAGCTGCGCAACCTTGGGATTCGTCATGGAGTGATTTACCCTGCAAGACTGCTGGTCACGTATAAGGGCAGAACCCACATCTTCAAGACCCCTGAGGAGGCGCAGGAGTTCATCAAGAAGATCCAAGAAGAGACTGGTGGGAGCTAAGCATGAACAAAATATAAGGTAGAATATTTAAGCATTTGCACAGGCATCCGACTGATCTGAAGCATATAGCAAGTTTACAAAATATAGATTGTATTATATATTAAAAAAAAAAAAACCCTATGATGTACAAAGTTGCTATAAAATTTAGGAGTTAAGTTGGAAAACTACAGAAGAGAGTTAATGTTACGTCATTAAAAGCAGTAGAGTTAGGGTGATTGAGAGGAGAAAGAAAGAGTGGTTTTGACTGATCCTCGTGGGTGTGGAGCAGTCAATGGCTATAGCGGGAGACAGAATTTTTTTTGATTTTGGGGGGGGGATTACCACGAATATGGGAAGGGGGAATTTGTTTGTGTGTAGTTTGTAGGATGAATGTTCAACCACTCATGTTTTTGCTTCTCTGTGTGAACATGTTTACATTGTGAGGTAATCTCAAACTCCTTATTGATCATAGACCAAAGCGTTAATCTCAATTTAACCTCATGGAATTGCAGAGGTCTACAAAATTTTAAAAAACTTAAACAAGTTATGAATAAAATAAAAGATATGGGTTCAAAAATTGTGTTTTTACAAGAAACACATCTAATAGAGGAGGATGTAAAAAGAATTAGGAGAAGATGGCAAGGAAGTGTATTCACCTCATCATTTTCATCCCGAGCCAGGGGAGTTATGACTCTCATACATAAATCAGTCCCATTTCAAGTGAAAAATGTAATTGGAGACAAATTTGGAAGATATGTAATCATTCAAGGATCTTTGTTATTAGAAAATATAAATTTGGTGAACTTATACGGTCCCAATATAGATGATCAAAATTTCTTTACTAAATTTATTCCTTATTTTATCTTCACTTACAGGGCAACATATAATAGCAGGGGATTTTAATTGTACATTGAATCCTGGTATAGATAGATCAACAGGACTAGACTGTACGCAGAATGGATGCAGGATGATCATTAATCATTTTATGAAAGAATTGAGATTGCTAGATATATGGAGAGAAATGAAACCACAAGTTAAAGCCTATTCTTGTTATTCTAATATCTACAAGACATTCTCACGTATTGACTATTTTTTGATCTCCACAGAATTAAGGTCCAAGATTCAAAACTGCTTCTATGATAATATTGTGATCTCTGATCATGCACCCTACTGTCTAATATATGTAGATAAGAAATTGACAAAGGAACCAGGTAGGTGGCAATTTCAGCATAAATGGCTTCAGGATGAGGAATTTGTTAAGTACATAGAAAAACAGATAGATGAGTTCTTTGATATCAATACTACACAAACATCAGCATGTATAAAGTGGGAGGCTTTCAAAGCTTTTATTAGGGGGCATATTATTAGTTATACAGGTTCAAAATCTAAGAAGACTCGAGAGGAGAGAGTCCAATTGGAACATAAAATAAAAATTCTTCAAGAAAAAGTGTATGCAGGAAGTGACCCAAAGTTAGAGAACGAATTACTGATTCTGAGAGCTGAATATGACAAAAAATCAGCGAATAGAGCTGCCTTGAGTCTTCTAAGATTGAAGCAATCTTTTTATGAACAAGGTGAAAAATCAGGAAAATTATTGGCATGGCAGATTAAACAATTAGAATTTAAAACACCAATTACCAGTATTATAAGTAACGGACAGCCAGTTGTAGATCCTTTAGAAATTAATAGTGCCTTTAGAGATTATTATGTAAAATTATATAATACAAAAAATGAAACTGACTTAACAAAACTAAATGGGTTTTTGGACGGATTATCTATACCATGTATTCCAAATGAAAACAGGGAGATACTGGAGTCTAAAATTAGTCAAGAAGAAGTTGGGCTAGCCATTGATAATATGAAATCAGGAAAAGTGCAGGACCAAGATGGTCTTCCAGTTGACCTCTATAAAAAATTTAAGAATAAATTAATAAAACCATTTTTGGAAATGGTTTTAGAAGCATTTCAAAATAGTAATTTACCACCATACATGAATAATGCCTTAATTATACTGTTGCCAAAACCAGGTAAACCCTCTAATAAATGTGAAAATATGAGACCAATAAGCCTATTAAATGCTGACCTTAAGATAATCTGTAAAATTTTAGCAAGACGACTACAAGAAATATTACCAAATGTTATTAACCGAGATCAGAATGGCTTTATAAAGGGAAGACAAGGCTTCCATAATGTAAGAAGACTATTTAATATTATCTATTCTAATAAAGAAGCACCGGATACAGCTCTCTTATCATTGGACGCCGAAAAGGCCTTTGATAGGGTCGAATGGCCCTTTCTTTTTGAAGTTTTACAAAGGTTTGGAATTGGAAATAATTTCATAAAATGGGTTCAGATAATATACAATAATGCTACAGCAGAAATCCTAACAAACAGTAATATTTCAAAATCAATAAATATCAACAGAGGATGTCGACAAGGCTGCCCACTTTCACCTTTACTGTTTACTATGGCAATTGAACCTTTAGCGATGGCAGTACGTTTACATCCACAAATACATGGAATTAAAGTAGGACCAACAGAATATAAAATCTCCCTGTATGCCGATGACATAATTTTGTTTATGTCGAATCTTAATCAATTCCGACCTTGTTGAATTTAATAAAGAATTTTGGGGAAATATCAGGATATAAAATAAATAAAACTAAATCTTCAATATTAATGCTAAATGAGACCCAGAGAAATCACCCAGCTCCTGAGGTAAATCAATTCAATGTTGTAAATCAGTTTAAATATTTAGGAATCCAATTGTGCCTAAGCTAGAATTAGTCGCCAGTACCAACTATGAAGCCTTAATGACAGACATTAATGAGTTACTTCAGAGATGGATGTCACTACCAATGTCGATGATGGGGAGAATCAATATACTTAAAAGTAATATTTTACCCAAAATACTTTATTTCAATACATTCCTTTACCACCACCTTCAGCTCTATTCTCAAGAATTTAAAAAAAGTTAGTGGAATTTTTATGGAACAATAGGAAGGCTAGACTACGTCTGTCCTTACTATATTTACCATTTGATCGTGGAGGTCTGAAATGTCCAAACTTTATGTTGTATTACTGGTCAGCACAACTGAGGTCTATGACATAATATTTTTCATCAAATGATCTCCCTCACTGGACTGAAATGGAATCATACAATTTACCTTTACCTCTTCCCATATTCATATACTCAGACTCGGCAAAAAAATTACAGAAACAAGTTAAAAATCCATTTGTAAAGCATATGATCAAAATATGGTGTGAAACCACAAAATATTTAAAAGAACCACACTTACTGTCACAATTTAGCCCAATATGGAGTAATCAATATTTTAAACCAGGGAGAGCGGATGCTGTATTTAAAGTATGGAATTTAAAAGGGATTCAAAAGATTCAAGACTTATATCTGTCATGTTCAGATAACATAATGTCTTTTGAAGAACTGAGGATCAAATTTAATCTTAATAGAACACATTTTTTTAAATATCTTCAGCTTAGGAACTTTATTCGATCAAATCAAAATAATGCTCTCATCCGACCTATTTATTCATCCTTGGAAAAAATTTTGACGAAAGATGAGAAAGGGTATTATTTCAGAGTTTTATAACTCATTGACACTATTCTCAAGTGAAAACTCACAGAAAAGATTGAATTATTGGAAAGAAGACCAGCAAACTGAAATTTCAGAGGAACAATGGGAATTGGCTTGTACAGAAGCTCAAACCAAATCAATAAATGTACGTCTTAAATTGATACATTTTAAATGGTTAATGCGGATGTATGTTACACCGGTGGAGTTAAATAACAAAAACATACCAGATACGTGCACAAAGTGTATGGAAAGTAAAGGAACCCTATTTCATTGTTTATGGGAATGTAGAAAAATTAGAATGTTTTGGGAAGAGGGGAGGGTAACAATTGAAAAAATAATAATTTCAAAACAAATCATATTGAATCCTAAATTGTTTTTGTTGGGTCTGTATCCAGAAAAGCATAGCTTTAATAAGAGCGAAAGAGCATTCATAGACCTCAGTTTGCTTAACGCCAAAAAATGTATTGCACTACAGTGGAAAAAGACTCATAGACCAGATGTGACTCAGTGGTTAAGACAGATGTTAACAAACCTTCCACTAGAAAGAATAACATACATACTGAAATCAAAGGAAATTGTGTTTGAGAATATGTGTGTTTCATTGTGTTTCATTGATTATGTAAAGAATTTAAACATAACTTTTGAAGAAGAAGGTGAATGATGTGTGTGGACCTTGTAAATTCCAAATTGGTGAATGTATAATATGTATACTTATGTAATGGATTGCCTAGACTAAAGAGAGGAGCATTGTTGAAGACCTGTCTCTGTTAGTGGTTGTTGGTGTTTTTTAGTACAATTTTTATTTTTTATTTTATTTTATTTTTTTTTAATTACTTTAGTGTTAGTGTTTGATTGTTTGTGTTGTGTTTGTAAAAAAGGTTCAATAAAAAATATTGTGGAAAAAAAAAACACTGTGGAAAAACCTTGTATTGTGTTGAGTCCTTTTGTTGTTTGTTTTATTGTTATCTTGAAGAACCAGGCCAGAATAGGAAGGTCTATTATTATTTATTTTAATTTTTTGCAAATGAGTGGGGCGATCTCCTAAATGGTTCAATAAAGTTTGCAGTATCTTACTTGATTTTATTCTCCTTTTTTGCATTCAGTTTTTTTAATGCAATACAAAGGTGTATTTCTATCATCATGCTGGTGCCATTTTATGCAAAGGTTTTAAATTAACATTTATACAGTGGCTCAGAGGAGATCTCAAAACACTGCGATATATATTATGTATCACGATAAAAACCCTAAATCTATCACGATACATGTTAAAAGTAATATCACGCAGTCTACAGGATGCATAAGTTTTCCCCTTGCAGGGACTCTGATCAGGCCTCAAGTACCCATGGCATGGGTAACTTCCACATCTATGAAAGCACCATTAATGTTGAACGGTACCTACAGGTTTTGTAACATGTGCTGTATTCAAACATTTTTTTCAGGGACATCCCTGCTTATTTCAGCAAGACAATGCCAAGCCACATTCTGCACGTTACAACAGCATGGCTTCATAATAAAAGACTGTGGGTACTAGACTGGCCTGCCTGCAGTCGAGACGTGCACACGTGGACAAAATTGTTGGTACCCCTCTGTTAATGAAAGAAAAACCCACAATGGTCACAGAAATAACTTGAATCTGACAAAAGTGGTAATAAATAAAAAGTCTATGAAAATTAACCAATGAAAATCAGACAATGCTTTTGAATTGTGGTTCAACAGAATTATTTTAAAAAACAAACTCATGAAACAGGCCTGGACAAAAATGATGGTACCCTTAACTTAATATTTTGTTGCACAACCTTTTGAGGCAATCACTGCAATCAAACGATTTCTGTAACTGTCAATGAGACTTCTGCACCGCTCAGCAGGTATTTTGGCCCACTCCTCATGAGCAAACTGCTCCAGTTGTCTCAGGTTTGAAGGGTGCCTTCTCCAGACGGCATGTTTCAGCTCCTTCCACAGATGTTCAATAGGATTTAGATCAGGGCTCATAGAAGGCCACTTTAGAATAGTCCAATGTTTCGCTCTTAGCCATTCTTGGCTGTTTTTAGCTGTGTGTTTTGTGTCATTATCATGTTGCAAGACCCTGACCTGCGACTGAGACCAAGCTGTCTGACACTGGGCAGCACATTTCTCTCTAGAATACCTTGATAGTCTTGAGATTACATTGTACCCTGCACAGATTCAAGACACCCTGTGCCAGATGCAGCAAAGCCGCCCCAGAACATAACAGAACCTCCTCCATGTTTCACAGTAGGGACAGTGTTCTTTTCTTGGTATGCTTCATTTTTCCATCTGTGAACATAGAGCTGATGTGCCTTGCCAAAAAGTTCCAGTTTTGTCTCGTCTGTCCATAGGACATTCTCCCAGAAGCTTTGTGACTTGTCAACATGCAGTTTGGCAAATTCCAGTCTGGCTTTTTTATGATTTGTTTTCAACAATGGTGTCCTCCTTGGTCGTCTCCCATGAAGCCCACTTTGGCTCAAACATCGACGGATGGTGCGATCTGACACTGATGTACCTTGACCTTGGAGTTCACCATGAATGTGTTGAGAGGTTGTTCTGGGCTCTTTTGGTACCATTCGTATTATCCGTCTCTTCCATTTTTCATCAAGTTTCCTCCTGTGGCCACGTCCAGGGAGGTTGGCTACAGTCCCGTGGATCTTAAATTTCTGAATAATATGTGCAACTGTAGTCACAGGAACATCAAGCTGCTTGGAGATAGTCTTATAGCCTTTACCTTTAACATGCTTGTCTATAATTTTCTTTCTAATCTCCTGAGACAACTCTCTCCTTTGCTTCCTCTGGTCCATGTTTAGTGTGGTACACACCATGTCAACAAACAGCACAGTGACTACTTGTCACCCTTTAAACAGGCCGTTTTGGATCATTGTCCTGCTGCAGAACCCAAGTGCGCTTAAGCTTGAGGTCACAAACAAGATGGCTGGACATTCTCCTTCAGGATTTTTTGGTACACAGCAGAATTCATGGTTCCATTTACCACAGCAAGTCTTCCAGGTCCTGAAGCAGCAAAACAGCCACAGACCATCACACTACCACCACCATATTTTACTGTTGGTATGATGTTCCTTTTCTGAAATGCTCTTACTTTTACACCGGATGTAACGGGACACACACCTTTCAAAAAGTTCAACTTTTGTCTTGTCAGTCCACAGAGTATTTTCACAAAAGTCTTGGGGATCATCAAGATGTTTTCTGGCAAAACTGAGACGAGCCTTTATGTTCTTTTTGCTCAGCAGTGGTTTTTGTCTTGGAACTCTGCCATGCAGGCCATTTTTGCCCAGTCTCTTTCTTATGGTGGAGTCATGAACACTGACCTTAACTGAGGCAAGTGAGGCCTGCAGTTCTTTGGATGTTGTTGTGGGGTCTTTTGTGACCTCTTGGATGAGTCGTCAATACACTCTTGGGGTAATTTTTGTTGGCCGGCCACTCCTGGGAAGGTTCACCACTGTTCCATGTTTTTGCCATTTGTGGATAATGGCTATCACTGTGGTTCACTGGAGTCTCAAAGCTTTAGAAATGGCTTTATAACCTTTTCCAGACTGATAGATCTCAATTACTTTGTTTCCAATTTGTTCCTGAATTTCTTTGGATTGCAACCTGATGTCTAGCTTTTGAGGATCTTTTGGTCTACTTCACTTTGTCAGGTAGGTCCTATTTAAGTGACTTCTTGATTGAGAACAGGTATGGCAGTAATCAGGCCTGGGTGTGGCTAGAGAAATTGAACTCAGCTTTCCAAAGATGTGATAAACCACAGTTAGTTTATGTTTTAACAGGGGGTCAATCATTTTTTCACACAGAGCCATGTAGGTTTGGATTTTTTTTCTCCTTAATAATAAACACCTTCATTTAAAAACTGCATTTTGTGTTTACTTGTGTTATGTTTGTCTAATATTTAAATTTGTTTGATGATCTGAAACATTTAAGTGTGACAAACAACCAAAAAACCGAGAAATCAGGAAGGGGCCAAACACTTTTTCACACAACTGTAAGTGAGCACCACTCACCATTTAATTTAAAAATAATTTACTGTGAAACTGTCTGGTTGCTGCCCGTTTGGACTCAACACTTCATTATAAGAAAGAGATGCCAACAGTTTTGCTATGGAACATGATTTGAGGTTGAATAAGGTGAAAAAAAAAAAAAAAACCCTGAAATAAAAGGGATTGTGATACTCGATTAATGCAATATCATGATTATTGTTGAACTGTGATAGAATCGAATCGTGACCCAAGTATCACGATCTGAATTGAATCGTGAGGTCACTCGTGATTCTCACCCCTAGTCTGAACATTAATATCTTTGTAGTGTATTCAATTGAATAAAGGTTGAAAAGGATTTTGAATTCATTTTATGTTGTTTGTTTTACACACTGTCCCAACTTCAACGGAATTGGGGTTGTATAAACCTCTTGTGATTTTGTTGTTTTTAACTTGATTAACTTCATGTGTCTGGTCTACTTAACTATGAGCAGAAAAAGGACAAACTTCCATGCCTGGGACTAAAAGCATGAGCTATAAACACCGAGATGAAATAAAATGAGGAAAATACTATGTGAATAAAAGCACAAATTCAACCGTTTGCAAAATATGTTATGATATTAGTACTAATGGAGCAAATAAATACAGAAGCAACATTAAAATCCTGTAAGCTTATTAGATTCTTCAACTTCCAGAAACATAAAACTTGACACCCAGTCCAACACAGTGGTTTTCCCAAAATGACACGACTGCCCACCCTCCACTGTGCCCTATCCCGGCGAGGTAAACATCACATGAATGTGACACACAGCCCAGACAGCTGTGGAGAATTGCCTAATGCCTGTACTATTCTTGTGTCAGAGGAAACTGAGACTTGGAGTTATCATATCCTGACACTCCATCTATTGACAATATCCTACTGACAACGCAGGCAACAGCAATGTAGCAACCAGACTGATACACAGGTCCACAGTTTGTGTTTAACTGAATCGATGCTGTGGGCTACCAGGATGTTTAAGTTACTTTCACATTTACATTACTAGTGAAAAGTACAAATCAGGGTTGGGATATTAAAAAAAACTTTGAAAATCCCACAGAGCACAATTAAATCCATCATCACAAAATGTAAAGAATATGGCAACACAAAAAACCTGCCTCCAGAGTAGGGGTGGGCGATGTGGTCAAAAAAATGGCATTGTGACATTTCTGTGAATTTTCACGATAACAACATTCTTGATTTCTTTTTCTTTGTAATTTTTAAAGGACAGTTTCACATGCCAGCATTATCTGCCTTCAACATATTCAGTAAAAAGTAAAAAAAAAATTCTCCTTTTTATAAAAAGTAACTCAGACTGAGTTCAAAATGTATTTTTTTTTAAATTCTGCTTCAAATATTACAAGAAAATATTATAAAATGCCACATCTTAAGTGCACTTTTGATGTGCACTTACTGTAATGTGCACAATTATATGCTGAATCACTTTTCTACGTTGTCTTTGATGGACCTCTTCTCTGAATCTTTGACGCTCATTGCACTGATGTTTTTTGTTTTGTTTTTTTTTTTCTCAGGTGGCTGAATAAATTCAATCGAAATGGGAAAAAAAAAAAAAAAAACAAAATGGAAAAAAAAACAGACCACCGTACACCCGGCAATTTTGCACCAGAGCAGTGCTGTTGACACGAATGAAAAAAAAAAAAAAGAATTTACAAGATTGCAGCATCAGGCTGCAACTAACAAAATGGAAAAATGCTGAGGGGGTGAATACTACTGCAAGCCACTGAAGCAAGCTCAGAGACACATCTTAATCCCTGATGTCCATTGAGTCCGGATGTGGTCCATTACGGCTTGGGTACAGTTTGAGTCTTGCGGCCCTCCCAACCAGCTCCGTTTGTGTTTTGAAGTGGCATAGACAGGAACAGGGTTGGAATGATAAGGTCACGTGAGAATTATATGCAATAATGCAAGAACTTGAGTGAGACCAAGGAGGACCAATTGCGATCACGCAATAACAACAAGAAAGCACAGTTTTGTATTTTTTGGTATACTTTATTAATCCCTGAGGGAAATTCAGGGCATCCACCTGGATGAGGCACCATGGCTGCCTCACACATTTTCCTCACACATTTTCATCCTTTTTATGTCATTTTCACACATTATGTGAAAATGACATAAAAATTCTTATGTATACAGATGACAGTCCTCTGCATACATGGGAAGGATGCCAAACAAGTGGCTGACAAGTTTATGATAGCAATGGAGAAAGTGTCAAAATGGCTTAATCAATCATGCCTCACTCTAAATCAGTCCTTCTCAAATAGTGGGGCAGGGGGGGCACGTATGACCCCGGGGAACAGGCTTTGCTTTTGCCGTGTAAAGTGTAATTGCACATCCACGGCAGCAGGTGGTGCAGTGGCGCTCTCATTGTCAAAGTCTGTGCGGGAGTTTAAAACTTTTTAAATTGCTGTCAACAAACCCCTCGAGAGACACCATGGAGAAATATTTAACAGTAACGAAAAGAAAGGCGGAGAGCGACACAGGTAAAGAGACAAATGAAAGTCTCCCAAAAGCTAAGACGAGGAAATATGACGAAGCTTATCTAGTGCTTGGCTTCACTCTGACTACGGTGGGAGACGAGGAAAGACCGGTGTGTTTACTGTGTCTGAAAATGTTTGCAGCGGACAGCATGAAGCCAAATAAATTAAGACGTCACCTACAGACATTACATCCTCAACACACTGATAAGCCGCTTGATTTTTTTCAGCGAAAACGTGCGGAGTACGGCCAACAATCATCCCGCTTTGTGAACGCTACATCAGTAAACCAGTGAGCACTTTGAGTATCATTTAAAGTGGCGTACCAAATTGCGTAGTGCAAAAAACCCCACACAATTGTTAAATATATTGGTGCTCCTGTGTTAATGTTCCAGATCAATTTACATTTAATATTATTTATTGATTGAATTATTTTTCTCAGCATCAAATGGTTCAGTTGGTCAAAAATGTTTCTAGTTTAAATAAGGATTGACATATTTTTTATTTCAGGCACTTTGATGCACTTTAAGTTTTTTTTTTTTTTTCTGTTTTAGACTATAACAGGGTTTCTGTGTGGCATAATAAAGTTAATATTTGTTGAAAGTTGATTTATATTGCTTTTTTCTTTTGTTAATGTTAAAAAGGATACAATTTTAGATATACTTATACAATTTTTATAGATAATGATCTTATTTATAGTCACCGCGGCGAGTGGGGGGGGGCGCAAAATATTTTCTCTTTCCTAGGGGGGGCTTTGCAAAAAATAATTGAGAAGCACTGCTCTAAATGTAGGGAAAACGACTACCATTTATTTTACTAACAAACAAAATTATACGCACTATCAGAGTAAGTATTTGGGCGTCACATCAGATCCCACACTCAGCTTTAAAAATCACATAAAATGGATGAGCCACACTCTGAAATACAACCTTGCAAACTTTCATTGCATCAGAAACTCACTTACTCTAAAAGGATCAAAAACCTTTCTGAATGCCATGATTTTGACACACTTCTCCTATTGCATCTCATGCTGGTCACAAGCCAACAGTACGACTCTGAAACCCTTGGAATCCCTGTATAAACAATTAATCAAAATTCTTGATAAGAAGACACAACAGTGTCACCATTGCGGTATACTTGCCAAACACAAGATGTTAAGCTTTGAAAACAATCAAGTATGCAAATATATGGTTGGTCTTTAAAATTATCCATGGTTCTGCACCCCCGCCCCTTAAGACTTTTGCGTATATAACTTCCGAACAAAATACTACAATAACAAGGACTTCCTTTAGGTCGCACTGTTGCATCCCCCTATGTAAAACTGCTTTTGGACAATCAGCCTTTTCATACAAAGCTATAACAGAATGGAACAAGCTCCCTACTGCTTTGAAGTTAAGTTATTCCCATGTCAATGGTGTAGGGCAGCGCCTATCTCCGTTTCATGACCCTAGGCCACACAGCTACTGTAAGTAGTGAAAGCTACAGTGAGGGGTCAGTCCTCTGGTAACTCTGTGTGTTAACGTGTTTGGAGACCAGAACAAATTACAGAGACTTTACCATAAAGACTAAAAAATGGATTTTAAGTAATCAAGCCTGCCAGCATTGACTCTCTCCCTTAAATGGGATTTGAAATTGTACTCTTAAATTGTTTTGTGTGTGCTGTTCTCTTATCTTTTCACCTTTTAAACTGACTCCCTGCTTGTTTCAAGGACAACAGATTCTGAAATCCGACCTGAATTGCTTTCCATATGTGCTGTTTTTCTTTGAATGGCTTCCTGCCTGCCTCAGGGACTACAGATGGAAAATGGTGAGAATGCTATAATCTGGTACAGAGCATCTTTACCCTGTGTTTAATGGGTTTTTTTGTACATGGTCCCTGACAAATAAACCAATAAACTATAACACACATTCACATCTAGGGCCACTTTAACCATTTAAACTAACTTGCATGTCTTTGGCCTGTGGAAGGAAACCAGAGTACCCGGGGTAAACCCACACAGACATGGGGAGAACATGCAAACTCCACACTGAAGGATCATATATGGTCGGGGGTGGGATCAAACCCACGATGGTCCGGGGTAGAATCAATCCAGTGTACCAGCTCTGGATTTTTGTGCTCTAATAATGTGTAAGTAGCCAATCAAGCTCTAAAGCAAAGCTGTTGATTTACCGGTCAATCAACATTCCTACTCTCACCTATGGTCATGAGCTTTCTCCATAGGCTTGCTGGACTCACCCTTAGAGATAGAGTGAGGAGCTCAGTCATCTGGGAGAAGCTCAGAGTAGAACTGCTGCTCCTCCACATCGAAAGGAGCCAGTTGAGGTAGTTTGGGCATCTGATCAGGATGCCTCGTCAACACCTTCCACTTGAGGTGTTTCAAGCACGTCCAACTGGAAGGAGACCCCAGGGCAGACCCAGGACACGCTGGAGAGACTACGTCTCCCAGCTGGCCTGGGAACGTCTTGATATCCTCACAGAAGAGCTGGAGCAAGTGGCCAGGCAGAGGGAAGTTTGGGCTTCTCTGCTTGAGCTGCTGCCTCTGTGACCCAGACCTCCAAAAAAGTGGTAGAAGATTTTTTATTTATTTATTTTTTTTTGATTTTGTATACTTTATTGATCCGCAGAGGGGAAATTGAGGGCATCCACCTGGATGGATGAAGCAGCCACGGTACGGCGCTATCCCTTAACCATTCACACACACATTCACACCTAGGGCCACTTTAGAGTCTCCAATTAACCTAACCTGCATGTTTTTGGCCTGTGGGAGGAAACCGGAGAAATTCTGGAGTAAACCCACGCAGACACGGGGAGAACATGCAAACTCTACACAGATCACTGTTGGTCAGGGGCTGGGATCGAACCAGGGATCCCATGGCCAAGGGGGAGTTGCTGTGCTGCCACAGTGCTAACCCCTGTGCCACCGCACTGCCCCAAAAGATGGATGGATGGATGGATGGATGGATGGATGGATGGATAGCCAATCAATTTTAATTCTGTGAAGTGTTTGTATGTTATGTCAAAGTTTTTATCATCTCTGGCACAGTAGTGTAGGAGTAGACCTCGGAAAATCACGGGCGATTTACACTTGCACAGGGGTATTTGTTATTGTTGGAATAGAAAATGATCTTTGGTATGGAATGTAGTCAAAGGTTATTCTGGTGAACCAACATGTTCTGTTAATACAGGTCCGCAAATCTCCAAGGCCTGCATACTGCACCCTCACAGACGTATACAACCTCTTAGGTAGCCAGCAGACTCTAGATCAGGGCTCGCCAACTAAAAGTGCAAGAGGTCCGACAAGTCAGTACTCCTCCTCAGCTGAGGTCCGAATTAGGGCTGGGGATCTTTAGGCACCCTCAGGATAAAATTATGATTCAGGATCTCCGATTTGATTTTAAAATGCTTCTCAATGTATTTTTTCCTCTCACTGTGACAGCTTGGTACTTTTAAAGCCGAGTGTTTGCAATGACCCATGAATTTACTTCAAACATCTTTTAATAAAAGAAATGGAAGAGAAATGTGACAAGTCACATGGAGAAATTTATCTGAAAACGAGCTTTTAAGAACTGTCATCTTTTCATGAACGTTCTTTAAGAGACCACAGCTGTCTCCAGTAGGACGATATCATTTGCTTTTCCACATTATTTTATGAAGCAGATGATTTAGCTGCTTTTAGTTTTGTATTATTTTTTCAACAAAAAAAAAAATCAAATAAATTCTTTGTTCAATTTCAAATAAAATGTAATAATTTAATCATAATAATACAGGGGAACACTAAATGACCCCAAATAAATAGCTCTAAAATTCTAAAATCTACAACTTAAATCCTAAAAATGGAAAGTTTTAAAGGGGAACACAAACTAAATTATACAG
Source organism: Pholidichthys leucotaenia (assembly GCA_020510985.1). Lineage (NCBI taxonomy): Eukaryota > Metazoa > Chordata > Actinopteri > Cichliformes > Pholidichthyidae > Pholidichthys > Pholidichthys leucotaenia. The sequence goes on along the minus strand of CM035836.1, from coordinate 254,304,291 downwards.
TATACATTTAAAAAGATTAAGATTTAAAAAAATAAAATCTCAAAAAAGTCTGCCTCTATACTACATTTTCAGTATTAAAAAAAAAAAATGTTTCAAACTGTAAGCCTAAAAAGGGACAGAAAATATAATTAATTCCAGACTACAGAATTCCTTTGTAGTTTTTTTTTAATGTCACCAATGTTTTCATCTTTTTAAGCTGGTCTGGGTCTGTCTGGGTGGATGTGTGGAACTTTTCATGTTTAGTTACACAGAGCAAATTATTGTTTTGACATGACATCAGAGGGTCGCAGAAATGACCTCCATAAACAACACTGAGCAGCCCAACGGGGATGCTGTCCCAGGAAGGTGTGGAGGAACCGCGGGGACCTTCTGCCAACAAACCCCCGGGTGCACACGTACCATCGCAGGCAGCCAGAGTGGCAGTGGACACAATTTCACCGCAGCGTTTCATTCTGTGGGATACACTGGAAATGAAGCGTGGCTGTCCGCCCGCAGCAAACGATGATTTTACCTCCTGCTGTATCCCACAGAGAACATCCAAGGTCCCACACCATAAAATGTCTGGGCGGCCGCCACGATACAGCACTTCACTTCTGCTTTTTCATTCGGTTAAAAATAAAGCAGTATAATTTTTCCCAAAAATTATATTAAAAAGATTCAGAGTCCTGATGAAGGACTCTCGAGGTCCAGACTGGGACCGGAGTCCACCAGTTGGTGACCCCTGCTCTAGATGGATGACAAACTTTATCTATGATGAAATTAAATTACAGCTTTTTTTTAGTTAAGTCACTGTGTTGTGTCTGTACATTTGTACAAAAAAAAAAAAAATGCAAACGCTTCAGAATTACCTGGTTTTCTGCATTACCTGGCCAAGTTTACAAGAGAAAAAGTTTTATTGTAAACAAAAGTTGCATGTTTATGAGAAAAAAATACATACATTTCCAAGAAAAAAGTTATAAATTCACAAAAGATGAAAAGTTTTAAATTTGTGGGGAAAAAAAGTTGTAAATTTATATTAAACAAGTTGCCAATTCATGCCAAAAAAACCCACACAAATGTTGCAAATTTACATGAAAAATTGTCACAAATTTTTAAGAAAATTGATGGAAATTTGCCACAAAAAAATGCAAGTTTACAACAAAAAAAGTCATGCTTTTTAAAGGAAAGCATTAAGATTGGATACTACTGTAGAGAAACTGTAAAAAGGCCTACTACAACAATCAAAGTTGTAGGAAGGAAATGTTCCAGTTGCCCGACTGCAGAGCAAACTGCTGGGTAAAAGCCCTCATGTCACAACCTCAGACGTGTGGAAACATTTTAAAATGGCTGCGGGTGATCTTCAAATAGTAGTGGAAAAAAATCATATTGACAATTACTTAATATCATTCTTGCTGGGACACATATCCCTACTAGAGGTAATTAGGACTAATTCTGCCCATTTAACAGCCTCATATTTTTAATTTGCTTTATTCCAAGTTTGAAATAATCCTTTATTAATCATCTTCTGCAGCCCATCAGTCTCACCCAAAAATGATCCAGTTTGCTTTTCTCTTATAGGCCACGCTCCCTTGATACGACTGTTTTTCAAGCTTTTTGAGAAAGGGCACTCTTTTTTTTTTTTTTACATATAGAAAAATCCCATGGCACACCACCAACCAAAAATGTCACAAAATGACACACTGTAGCCAATTACAGCATGTGTAATGACAATTTAGGGTAACACTTTACAACACAGCCCATAAAGTACTCTAAAATCACAGGGTACTTTGTGTTCTTTCAGTGAAAGTACAGGTGTAAATCAGTGCAAGTATGGTCAAATATCAGGGTAACAAGCTATCGCAGGGTGCAATAAATTGATTATTAATTTCAATTAATTGCACTCTGTTGTAATCTGTTGTAATCTTGAAGGAAGAGTATGTGAAGAGTGTTCAGGAGGTAAAGAGGGAGTCAAACAGAATCATGAGTTTGAAGCTAGAAGTCAAAGGTGTTATTTGGGTTCTAAATCTTTTATTGGGTTTTAGACCTTTGAGTTTTTAACCTCTTTGACTAGTTTTTAACTTTTTAATATGACCCTCCTCTCTTACCTCTGGTTTTTCTCTCATCTCTTTGTCTTTTTATACCCTGATTGATGGAGCCTTGAGTATTTTTATCATGTTTATAGTCAGCTTCATGTGTGCCTGTGTTTGTGTTTATGTTGCATGTAATTGTGGCTTGTAAATATGGATGTCACCAGACTGCAAAACAAATCTACCTACGGGTACAAATAAAGGAACCTGAACCTGAAAGGTGTGATGCTGAATGTTGTCAGTGTGTATGGCCCACAAGGTGGATGTCAGGGAGAAAGCGGAATTCTGGAGTAACGTGGATGAAGTGGTAGTGTTCCCAGGGGGGAGAGAGTGGTGATTGGAGCGGACTTTAACAGGCATGTAGGTGAAGGGAACAGAGGTGATGAGGAGGTTCTGGGTAGGTGTGGTCTTAAGGAGAGAAATGTGGAAGGACAGGTGGTTGTGGATTTTGCTAAAAGGATGGAAATGGCTGTGGTGAACACATCAAGAAGAGAGAGGAACACAGGGTGACTTATAAGAGTGGAGGAAGGTGGACTACATTTTATGCAGAAAGAGAAACCTGAACGAGATAGGAGACTGCAAGGTGGTGGTGGCGGCGGTGGTTGCTCGTTATCCTCCGCAGTAGGCTTGTCCATAGCATGGCATTACATAATTGCAGTTATCGCGACAGTCCTATATGAACGGTTTTGTGTACGTTGAAGGATGAAAGACTCGCGCCGGGCCGAAGTGGGACCAATTTTCAGCCCGGGGGTTTCATGCCCAAGACCAGCCCACTTTTTGCCAAGTGGAGGAAATTGGGAGCAGAAGTTCTATTTCTGTCCAATAGTTTTTATTGCAGACATGTTTTGACTAGAATCTAGAACTTAGTTCACCTCAGTAAAGCAGCTGACAAATAAATGAGAAACTGAAAGATAAATCACAAACGGGAACATCAGTTCAGTAGCATAAAAATTCTACAGGAACAAAGTAGCTGTTCATTAGACAACTTTAACCTAGTATGTAACAGTAATGTATACGGTGTCATGTCACTTCAATGTCAGTGATGACATCATATCATTGTGTCATTTCCTCATATAGATTTTTTGTCCTGTTCCAATCTATGCATGTCTGTGTCACAAATTTACCAGAAAAAGTTAAAAATGTCCAAGAAAGTTTACAAGAAAAACCTCACTAACGGCATAGAAAATGGGAAAACTAAAACATTTATACTAATCTACAGCTTTTGTTCTTTAAATTTTTGACTTCATTCTTGTAAGTTTATAATTATTTTTGTAGAAATGTACCATTTCTCCCCTGCATTCATTATGTTTTTCATTCAAAATTGTAACTTTTTTCTCACAAATTATCTATTTTACTTGTAAATTTGCCTCCTTTGTCATATTTTACAGCTTTATTCTTGCAAATGTATACTTAATTTACATTTATAGGCTGTACCTTACATTAAATTTGTGAGTCCACCACCACTACCATCCCCATTGTTAAAAACTAATAAATCACCTGAAAACAAGCAAGTTTTTTTCCTTCATTCGGCAACATCGACTGTGGAAAGAGACTTTTTCACCAAACTGTGTCCACAAAAATCTGCAGCAGCATTTGAGCTTAAAATCAAGCCAGCAGGTGAAAGGCCGTAACGACTAGGAATGTTTGGGCTATTATAAATATGCAGCCTTTCTGCAAACATGATTTTCTTCACATAAAAAATCATGTTCTTTTCTTTAATTTTAGAACTTTTTGATTTTTTTTTTTTTTTTTGCGTTTTACCATAAAAATTGCAGCTTTTTCTTACACATTTTTACATTAACATATACAGTAGTTCATGTAGCTAATTTTTTCTTGGAAATTTCAAACTTTATTTAAAAACCTTCATAATGAGGAATTAATTAGTTTTCATTTTATGAGAAAAATACATGGGAGTCAGAATTGTGAGCTATTTGATGGCAGCTAAATGTAATAGAATTTATTCTGAGAGTCACGTCACTGAGGAGCTGAAGATCTCTCGGCCTCTCTGCTGCAGCAGAACACGCTCCTCTGCAGCCTCCTCTCCTCTCACTCGTGCCGTTTGACTCATTTTTCTTCCTCTTCTATCAATTTCTGCCATTTATTAACCACCGAAATTGTGAACACACCTTCTGCAGTCCCGCGCCCTGTTGAAAGCTGTCAGTCTGTCTTTCAGTCGGACCAGTCGTTACCGGCTCCACATTCTGATGCTCTGCTGTGTAGTTCAGTCAGGCAGATTTAGGGCTATTAAACATCAGCTTACTGCCAACAACACGCCTGATTATACTGATGTTAATTAATTATACTTCCACCTAGAACACCGGCCCATCAGCGAAGCGGCCCACTGGGAATTCTCCCTATGGGCCACTCCGGTCCTGCACTCACACCTCCAGTCACTCACTTGTACCCTGTCACTACCTGAATTAAGAGCGTGAAAGCACAATATGGTCTGCCATCTTGGATTGCTAGATATGGCAACTTCGCTTGGACAAAAAGTAGTTCTGCGTATAGGAATAGGAAGTAAATCTTTAGTTTTTATAGAAGTATCATTTTTCCACACAGCTAAATGGCACACACCGGAAATCCAGCACAGTGCCTGAAAACTTCAAGCCCTGTCTATATACAAAGAAAATAGTTAGAAGAATTGTGATCCAAATACTCAAGTGGTCCAGGGAGTGACATTCCACGTACCAAAAGCCAGTTTAGAAAGCTTGGGATCAGTCCGCCAAGGTCTCCACCTTTGACCGCCACCTAATCCACATAGCACCGGACCCCCATGATCCCTCCTGCAGGTGGTGAGCCCACTGGAGGGTGGACCCATGTAACTCCTTCAGGCTGAGCCCGGCCAGGTCCCATGAGCGGAAACCCGGCCACCAGACGCTAGCCTTCGAGCCCCTCCCCCAGGCCTGGCTCCAGGGTGGGGCCCCAGTAACCCCATACCGGGTGGGGTACACTGAATCCTTGATCTAGAATTTATCATGAGAGTCTGTTGGATCGTTTTTAGTCTGGCCCTTCACCCAGGACCAGTTTGTCTTGGGTGACCCCATCAGAGGCAAATTGCCCCGGACAACATAGCTCCTGGGATCACTGGGGCACGCACCCCCCCCCCCCCCACCACCACCACCACCACGATAAGGTGACGATCCCCGGGGCAGACCCAGGACTCGCTGGAGAGACTATGTCTCCCAGCTGGTCTGGGAACGCCTTGGTATCCTCTCTGAAGAGCTGGAGCAGGTGGCTGGGGAGAGGGAAGTCTGGGCTTCTCTGCTTGAACTGCTGCCTCCGCGACCCGGACCTCCGGAAAAGTGGTAGAAGATGGATGATGGATGGATGGATGGTCCAGGCAGTAGATGGCTGCTGTGGTGGTAGTCAGCCCCTCCACACTGGCAGTTAACCTGGCAGAACCATCCCTCTTCCACAAAGTCCAAATCACCAACAGCAGGAGAATATCACAAGCAGGGGGTAAATATATATATATTTTTTATGGCAAGCGAAGGCAGACACAGTGGTAACTAACGTGTTCTCAGCTGCACATGGGGCTGTGCGATATGATATACATCAGTGACATGATAAAAAACGTCTACTGTTTCATATGAAACGTTATTGTTTATATTGGGACACATTTCCCATTTCTACTTGTCACCGCCCCGCCTCTTCCTGGCAGTGCACCAGGTGGGTTCCAGTGGTTAGCGCCACAGCAGCTGAAACAGCAAGCTAATGTTTTGCCGCTGCTTCTGTGAAGCCGCTATTTCTGTGTGAGGGATGTGGGACTTTTCCCCCACCACGCTGCGTCAGAGAGGACAGTCCTCTAAACTCGTTTTAACTGGAGGTAACATTAACACCATCTCTCGCTAATTATAAAATGGTAAATGCTAAATGATGATGCTAACTTGTTGCTAATAGGAAACATGATAGTGTATCAGACCACTGTCCTGGTTTAAATCACTGTCAAGTTTTTTAACTTTGTCTGAAAAAATATTACTAAAGCTGCAAAAGTGCGTGACAGCAGCCACATACACACTAAATGAATAATAAATAAATTAAACGTGTTGGAGGAACAAACTGGCTCTTAACCTGTTGAACTCTGTTCAACTTCCCTAAAAACACCTAAAAATAACGTACCCAAAGTAAATCAAAAGCTGTTCTTCAACCCTTTGCAGCATCTTCATGGGGTTGGTCTCATTTAAAAGAAAACACTTTGAATTTTTTGGCAAAATAGTCATAATCTCTCTAAGTGCTCCTGCCACTGAGTAACAAGAAAGTTCGCCTGAGTGTTTTTTTAGATACAAATGCTTGCAAATAACATACAGCTGTCAGATACTGGCTGGAAAACACAACAGAAATGTAGAACCAAGTGTTTTCAAGCTCAGGTCAAAATTTTGTAAAAATACCGCAAAAAATGAATATATTACACAGCTTTTTTTCTCAGGTTGTAACAAGGCTGTGTCTGTACTGGAAGACTGGAAATACAGCTTTTTTTTTCAGTGCGCACTGAGACGCACTAAGATGCAGAGACGTGACCGCCCGTGGAATTCACAGAGTTCAAGGGGTTAATGTAACTTGATTTCTAATAATTTTTAATTAGTCAAATGTGACAGTGAAGTTGAAGTCATTTCAAATGCACATTAAAAACCATTTTAGAACACTGCAAAATTAAGAGGGGAAAAAGTGCATAAAATTAATGACAGATGAATTTGTACAACTGATTTTTTTTCAGTATGTAATTTAAAATGTAGAAAAAGAGATGGTCCTTTTATTGGTTACTGTATATAAACTATAGAATTTACCAGAAATGTATATCATGATATACATCATTACTGTCAATTAAGATTACTTATATCAGTGATATGAAATTTTTGTCATATCACACAGTCCTAGCTGCACATAGACTGAAACACAATTACTTAAAATTCACTGTGTTATGAATTACAGAGAACAAAATGCATCACATGTTACACTGACTGGATAATCCACAGTCTCGGTAACGTAGGGTGTATAAATAAGCTTTTCAGAAAATACATCCCTCTGACATTTATGGATGAACAGTAGAAAACCGTGTGGGTTTATTCTTCACACAATGACAGGCTGACTCCTTAACTGGAGTCCACTTAGCAGCATGCTGATTAGCATTTAGCGCAATTGTTAGCTTAATCGCAGTTAGCGTTTAGCTTTAGAATAAACGATGATTCTGTCCTTAAACAACCCATGACATCATATCACCTCAAGAAAATACAGAATAACAAATATGGAGGAACACAAGCTCTCACCTAGCAGGAGAGTATCACAAGCAGTGGGTGACTTATGGCAAGCGAAGTCAGACACTGAGAGAAAACTAACGTGTGTTCTCAGCCACACCGACTAAACCTCACCAGTCACTCCCGCCAGTCTTTCCACAGATGACTGTTGAGAAACAGCTGTAAAACGGTTGCTTTGGCAACATTTAAAGTGACAGTGTACTACCAACACACTTAAACAACAACAACAACAAAAAAACCACGTACAGTAAAAGAAAGTAAATTTCCCCGCAGCAAAAAAAAAACCCCAAAACCCACAACTGCACACACCGGAAATCCGGCACTATGCCAGAAAACTTTAAGCCCTGGGATCGGCTCTTAGTGCCTTCTTGTGGAGGTATGCTCTGGAGAGAAGAGGAATGAAAGTCAGTAGAAGCAAGACAGAATACATGAGTGTGAATGAGAGGGAGGCAGATGTAATGAAGATGCAAGGAGTAGAGGTAATGAAGGTGGATGAGTTTAAATACCTGGCGCCAACCATCCAAAGCAATGGAAAATGCACCAGAGAGGTGAAGAAGAGAGTGCAGGCAGGGTGGAGTGGGTGGAGTCAAGTGTCAGGGGTGATTTGTGACAAGGGTAGCAGCAAGAGTGAAAGGGAAGATTTACAGGACAGTAGTGAGACCTGCTACGATGTATGGTTTGGAGACAGTGGCACTGACAAAAAGAAAGGAGGCAGAGCTGGAGGTGGTAGGGTTAAAGATGCTAAGATTCTCACTGGGAGTGACTAGGAGGGACAGGATTAGAAATGAGTACATCAGAGGGACAACTCAGGTTGAGCAGTTTGAAGACAAAGTAAGAGAGTCAAGACTGAGATGGTTTGGACACGTGCTGAGGAGGGACAGTGGAGATATTGGACAAAGGATGTTGAAGATGGAGCTGCCAGGCAGGAGGAAAAGAGGAAGACCACAGAGAAGATTGCTGGATGTAGTGAAGGAGGACATGGAGAGGGTTGGTGTTATGGAGGAAGATGAAGGGATAGGGTGAGGTGGAGGCAGATGATCTGCAGTGGAGACCCCTGAAGGGAGCAGCCGAAAGAAGAAGCAGCCCTCTGCAATTACGAAAAAAAAAAAAACCACGGCTTGCTAGCTGGATGCCACTCAACTCAGGAGAAAAATCCACTTGATGCTGAGAGTGTGCATTAACAATGGAGAACAAATTAGTTTGAAAATGAGACCTGCTGCCCACGTTTCTGTCCACCCATGACATCCCACCAGGTCGCCAACAATGGCCGGCAGCCCATTAAACCGGACACCAGCCCGCCCATCCGGTGCTGGGAAAAGCCGACATCATGACACCCCCCTCTGGACCTTGCCATGAACCCAAGCATGCTGCCGTTTCCCTGGGATTGACGCAACAGCTGCAGGTAAACCCCAAATCATTTTTTGGACCAATTAAGTGAAATCAGACAATTTCTCATGGTACACGCGGCCCTCTCCCAGCACCTCAGATGAAAAACTCCGCTTTTACACTTACAGCTGTGGAAGAAATGTATTCAGATTACATCCTGGTGCCCAACTTGGGCTGGGCAATGAATTTTTTGTTTTCGACAATGTAAAAAAAAAAAAAAGACTTTTACCAACAATTAATAAAGCCAAATTATTAAAAGGTATTACAAAACCTAGTCACATGGCTCATTCCCCATGTCTGAAAACAATGCACAGCTAAGTAGACAGCATACCATGAATAGGGCAACATATACAAACATAAAAGCATTAGACTGCTGAGGGTGTGCATGTGTTAAGCCAAGCTGGTACGACGGGGTCCCATCTGGGGAGGACGATGAGTCACACAGGCCCAGGGACAGCTGCCTGGTTCGCCGGTGTCCGTTTCAGCACCCAGAGAGATTCGGTTACAAGCCGACATCCTCTGGTTTCACGGAGACCAGATCAGCCGTCACACACCTGCTTCTTGCCGTATCGTCTGACACCAGCCACGACCACCAGACAATGGAGGCACCTTAGTTACCTCTATCCCAGCTGAGCGGCAGCTCTGAAACGCCCCATTTTGGAAAACGTATTTTAACAAATAACAAGGGCAGAGGTGGGTAGCATAAAAGGAGAATTCATTCATTCATCCATCTTCTTCCGCTTAATCCTTTTCGGGTCGCGGGGGGGCTGGAGCCTATCCCAGCATCATCGGGCAAGAGGCAGGGTCCACCCTGGACAGATCGCCAGTCCATTACCTTATTCAATTAATTACTCATTTACAGGAGAAATCACCAAAAGATTAAAGTTTTTTGAGTAGGAGAAACAACAAAAACTGTAACCACATTTGGGAGTTTTCTCTTAAATATGTTTTATTGTCAATTCCTGACAGTTTTTTTGTAAAATGACTAGCAAATTTGAAAATACATTTTACATACATTTGTAATTTTTCAAGTAAAACTGAAATGTGTATTTACATCTTTTTCCTCACAAATTGTATTTTTTATCCTAAGCGTGTGTGTGTATGCAGGCGCGGTACATCTGACAATTTTTTATTTGTAATTTTTTGTGATAATTTGCAGCTTTTTAAAAATATCTTCACTGTTTTAACATTTCTACACCATTGTTTTCTACTGTGAATTTATTCTTGCAGTTTTTCCTCTTAAAGATGTCAGTCTGCAATGGAAAAAAATACCCACATGTACAATCTAATAAAATCCAATTTCTTTTCAAAGGGAAAAACATACAAAGGAATAAATGAAATATTTCCTGATCCTGGACAGAAGAACGATGATTTCAATTACACAAAAAAGTCAGTGTGAGAAAATGGCCACTAAAAGCAGTGTTTCCATATTTAAAGGAGTCACTGACTAAAAAATTGTGTTTTTGTAGGTTTTACATGTCTGAAATGCATTGGTCAGGTGATTATTGAAAAACTACCAAGATACTCAGTTCTCTTCAAAAAACAAACAGGTTTTATATTGTTTTTCTCTATAAGAAGCCATTTAACTCTTCCAGGTTTTTTCCTGTGAGTCACAAAATGGGAAGCTCCACCTTGACGCCCGCCTGCTGCTCTATTACTGGCAAGCCTAGCTGTCAATCATGCAGATGGGCGAGAAGCCAAAGGCGTTAGAGCTAGGCCTGTAAAGATTACAAATTTTGATGAACTTTTGAAAAAATTTTCCCCCAAAATTATTGCAGTGAACGATATTATCGTTCATCCATTTTATGCCCAGGATATCCACCCTGGGCCACCGTGCAGGGTGGCACGGTGGAGAAGTGGTTAGCACTGCGGCAGCACAGCAACTCACTCTTGGCCGGGGGATCCTGGGTTAGATCCCAGCCCCCGATCAACAGTGATCTGTGTGGAGTTTGCATGTTCTCCCCGTATCGGCGTAGGTTTACTCCGGGATTTCTCCGGTTTCCTCCCACATGCCAAAAAACATGCAAGAAAAGGATTAAGCGGAAGAAGCTGGATGAATGAATGGATGGATATCCACCTTATTCCTAGGCCCCATGATGCCTTGCGTGAATTATGGTTGCAACTTCCGGTACTAGTTTAGAACATGTGGTTGTCACTGAAACGGAACACTTTTCCTTGTTAAAAAACAATGACTTTGGCATCAGAAATGTGGGAACACGGCCTCTTGCACCTCAAAACAGTAATATAATCATACCACTTCTCAGGACTATTGAGGGATGGAAAGATAACCTTATAAAGTGACCTCGTAGACAGTAGCTCCGTTTGTTAGCGCCACTGCTAAGATGCCAACGCTATAAACAAATGACCCGTGCTGGCAAAATGAGTCACTTTGAGGTCATTTTCAAACCTGATGTAACGTTATTTCCATATCCTGTATTTAAAGAACTTCAAAATTATATTTAATTGTAGGAAGTGCGCAAAAACGGACGCAGAAAAAGACGATTTGTTTATATTTTGGCTAGGTTGAAAACTCGCGTTCGATCAGTCAGGAGTTACGTCTTCTGCAAAAACATGTATTTTTAGAAAGTACAATTTCAAAGCTTTCCAATGATACCAGGCACTCATGGGGGTTTTCCCTGGACTTGCTGCTAGCAAACAAAGAAAGACTCATGATTTATGACTTCTCGTGCCATTTATACAGTCTATGGTACAACCACGAACACCAGCAACAAGTACCAGAACTACGCCAAAACATTCCAAAAATACAAAAACTACAAGTGCTGAAATTAGCTGCCACTTGAGTGCAAAACACGTATGCGGACTATACATTAAAATGGGTCATAAATTAAAAGGGGTCATTGACTGCACTTTTTCCACATTTTAACAGCTCACACACGTCTTAATGAAGTGTTTGTGGCATATTTTGTTCACATTTTCTTCAACTTTTTAATTATTGAAGCAAATTTGTTTTGTATTTTTCCTGGCTTTCTTGAAACGCTTTCTTGAAACGCTCTGATTTAAAGCCTTCACTTTAAGAAACATCCTTCACCTATTCAACTCCACCCTCCCTTTTATGTCAGTTAGCCACTAGCTGACTAGCTTTTAGCCATTAGCCTCCTTCTAGCTCGGATGAGCGGTGCTGGTTCACAGTCAATGTGGACCAGCAAATCTCCCAATAATTTTGCCATGATTCCACAACAAACTGCTAGCACCACTCGCCGGGCGGCCCCCGATCATCACAGCCAACCTGGACAGGGACCCGAGACTGCTGGCTGAGCCGAGCTGCTGAGCCACGGGATCTCAAAGGGAAGTGTCTTGTTCTGCGGGATGCCACTGTGCTCCCATGGCCAGCGGCTCCCATACACTGCCCGCGAGAGCGAAGCAAAGTCGCATGGTGCCCTGGAGGACAGTGGGGGAGCTGGCCGTGAGAGCTAGCAGCCTCGAGTCCCAGCCTAGGTACCACCTACACCAGGGCCAGGTCGGTTTTGCGACTGGTGCACCGGTGCTGGTGCATTGCTGTGGAATCACGGCAAAATTATTGGGCAATATGCCGATATATTGTCGACTGTGGGGTGGTCACCCAGGTGGTAACAGGGATGGCTATTAGGGTGACTAAGATCTGAGGAAAATGACAATATAAGCCACGCTTGGTGCGAGCCTCCTGGTACCAGTGTTAGCTGGGGAGCTAATAGGTTATCTTTAGCACCTCTTCCATCTACATGACAAACAGCTAGGTGGGCCAATAATAGAGCAGTGGGCAGGTCTCAAGGACGGCGGTGGATTTACCCAGAAGAGTCAAAGACGTTTCTGCCATTTCTGGGAGAGAAAAACGAGATAAAGGCTGTGTATTTTTTAAGAGAATTGACTGTTTTGATATTATTTCGACAAATGCATGACCAATAGACACATTTCAGACAGCTAACACCTACAAATGCACTGTTTTTCAGTCAATGACCTCTTTAAAGGTCTGATGATATGTTTTTGACATTTTTTAGCATGTTGTGTAAACCCAAAAGTCATTGTCGATGATCAACATAATATTTACAACCACGCCTGCATAAACTAGTTATCATCAAATAACCGCAGCTGCTGACTGGACTGTGGTGCCGCCCACCGCATGAAGGGTGGCACCACCATGACTAAAGCGACAGAACGGACTCTGGTGTTGTTGACTGGAATGACAGCAGCTTTGTAGCTCACAGTTTCTCTGGTTTCTTGTATTAATTTTATGGCTATGCCTTCGTGTTGTGTCGCAGGCTTAGACAAACAGCAGGCCGTGAAAGACCACATCACACGCTTCAGTTCCACCTGTCATAAGCCTCCTCGTGTGCTTCTAGTGCACTTTTACGCAGGAGGAGCGCACAAGGAGGGGAAGGATTAATGGATTGACGTGCAGCTTTGACCTACTTTCTGTGATCGCATGTGGACATCTCACTGGTCCGGCCATGTCCCCTCTATCATCATCACCAGCTAATTAAAAATCCCACTGATCATCTTTCCCGGTCCTCGCCCAGGTGCTTCTCTTCACACCATCACCAGCAGTGTGTGTACTTAGCGGCAGTTTGCCAGTCACGCACTGCTGGTCCATAGTATTGTCATCTGTGCTGTTAGTCTGCCAGTATTTTCAGCACTCTCACGACGTGTTAGTCACTCCATGTTCGCCGTGGTTCTCGTGCGTCCTTGAAGCAATGTCGGCTCTGGGGCGCACCTGTGGCTTTTTCTCCTCGCATTTGTTTGCTGGGCGATGCCGGCCCCGAATGCCATCAGTAAGTGTGCTTGTGTTTTTTGTACGTCTTCACCTTTTTGGGAATTGTCTGTCTTTCTGTATTATATGTGCTGTGATGAACCCTGCACGTAAATCCTCGTTATTTCATCCTCCCTCTCCATGCCCTGCGTAAGAGCGCACGAGGAGGGGAAGGAAGAATGGATTTACGCGCAGGATTCACCACAGCACATGTACTGAACATAAAGACTGATCCCAAAAGGTGAAGACTTACAAAAATACACAGAAACACAAACAGTAGGTGTTCAGGGCTGACATCGCCCAGCGAACGTATGGAAAGGAAACATGTTAACCACGGTTGCGCCCAAGAGCCGACATCACTACAAGGGCGCAACAGAACCACGACTGTGTGGAGTGGCTAACATGTCATGATAGAGTTGGCAATATTGGCTGGCTGACAACACGGCAGACGATGCACACAAAACATGAACAGCTGACTGTCAAAGAGAGAGGGGGTGTGGTCAGACTGGCGAATCGTGGACAGTGCCCACCTGAAAGTGGGTCAAAACGGAAATTTATGATCAAATAATTTGTTGCAATATCTGTAACAAAAGCATAACACTCGGTGTTCCCCTGCCGTGTGTTTGTCGCTGTTGCTGCACCGGCCATGTGTGCCTCTTCACTGTCACTCTCTGAGTCTGACTCGCTAGGCACGATGTCCGCTTGGCACAGCTCAAACCTATACGGTCCGATGCCCCCAGATTCTTCATGGTCATCCCATTCTTCGGAACTATAATCGTCTGAAGATTGGACATTCCAGACTACATGTGCTGGAACCATCTTCAATGTTTTCTACCGCTTCCATCCTGTGTGTACAATCTGCAGCCAAGTGGTGTTCTGTCGATAACGTTACAACATGGCTGGGGGATTTTCCAGTTACTGACGCAATTGGTGATGTGGCGCTCATGAAAACGTTGGATATTCGCGTGAAAAAAAGCCTGTTTGACTTAGAACTGGACAGACCAACCTATTTCGTCATATTGTACTATGTGCTGAAAAATTAGATGAAGTCAAAAACATGTCATCAGACCTTTAAACACTGGAACAGAAATGTGGGAAAAACTATCCCAAATAAATAAAACAAAAAATAAACAAATTGTTTTGGCCACTGTTGTTTATACGTTGCCATGGACAACCGAGACACATGGCTTTACATCATCGGTAAGCGCCGCTTGTTTACAATATGCACGGTCTGACAGACAGCACAATAGAGAACTACGAAGTGAAAACTTCAACTTCATGGCCCTTACCGTCTATTTTGAGTTGTTTTTTTCCCCCCCGATGGTGCTCTCCAATATAGCCACTATGTTGTAAAATGACTGACAGTAAGAACGGCCGCACCAATCATGCATCATACAAACCTAGAGTAAACATAGCCAAACCAGTTAAAGCCGACCTCTCCAACTGGGGAAAAAATGAGGGCTTCACTATTAAAAACAAATATTGTGAGCTGACCCCAGCTCGCCGCTTCACCTTTTCCGGCTGTCCTCACTTTGAACATGAGCCCCACCTCACACGGGGAGCCTGCACAGGGACAGAAGCAATGCTGCCGCTTAAGTTAGTAGATTACTGGAAAAAAAAACAAAAAAAACATACACATAAACAACGGCTTATTGTGGCCAGAAAACTTATCATGGTCATTTTTTTTCCTTGTGTACGATTAATCATTTTGGCTGTTGTCGTTACAGACCTATTTAGAGTCAACAGTGCTACTAGGGAGCTTGTTAACCAAGCGTGGTTTACATTACGATTTTTGGATTTCAGTTACCCTAATATTCATTCAATCAACTTCAATCTTTCATCTTCTACCACTTAATCCTTTCCTTTCCAGGTTGCTGGTGGTGGGGGGGGGGGCCTATTCCACCATCTTTGGGAGAGAGGCAGGGTACGCCTTGAACAGCTCGCCAGTTCATCATAGGCCCAACACAGAGAGAGACAACCATTCACTCTCACATTCATACCTATGGACAATTTACAATCTCCAGCTGAAGCCAGTTAACCTAACCTGCATGTTTTGGGCCTGTGGGAGGAAACTGGAGCACCTGAACAACATGCAAACTCCACACAGAAGGGTCACCGATGGTTAGGGGGTGGGATTGAACCTATGACCTTCTTCTTGTGCTGTTACAATGCTAACCACGACTATACCAAGCTGCCACGTATGCCGAGTTACTGTAAATGCAGTCTAAAGGTGTTTTCACACCAAATGTGGAAAGCCCACATTTTTTGGGCTGTGTGGTTACATACATCCATCCATCTATCTTCTACCGCTTAATCCTTTTCGGGTCACGGGGGGGGCTGGAGCCTATCCCAGCATCTTTGGGCAAGAGGCAGGGTACACCCTGGACAGATCGCCAGTCCATCGCAGGGCCAACACAAAGAGACAGACAACCATTCACTCTCACATCCATACCTAAGGACAATTTAGAATCCCCAATTGATGCCAATTAACCTCACCTGCATGTCTTTGGCCTGTGGGAGGAAACCAGAGTACCCGGAGTAAACCCACGCAGACACGGGGAGAACATGCAACCTCCACACAGAAGGGTCACCGATGGTCTGGGGGTGGGATCGAACCCACGATGGCCAAGGGTGGAATCGATCCCATGACCTTCTTGCTGTGCTGTAACTGTGCTAACCACTGCGCCACCGTGCTGCCCTGTGTGGTTACATGTTAACTCAATTTAAACAGACTTGAATTTGCATCTGAGTGAATTACAGAGGGGCAGAGCTGCCTTCATAACTTCTGCAGCTGCAGAAATCCCCAAAACGCCGTTATGTTTAGGTTTACAACAATATTCAGCAGGGCTCCCACCTGGGAAAATGTCATTGTCTTCTCCAAAAATGCACCTGGATGATGGTCGTTTACACTGCTAGCCCTTGTTTGCACATCTGCAGCAGCAGGATTAACAACAAACACTCCGTTTCTGCTCCAGAGCTGCCAGACCATCTGTCTGCAGGTGAGCAGCAGTCTCATTTTCACTTAGATGTGTGTGTGAATGCACCTTAGAGATTTAAAGAGAAGCCCTGAAACCAGGCATTCTGAAAAGGGCTGCAAAAGATGATTCACAAATGATGCTGCAATAATTAACCGAAAAAAATTTCACCAAAGTACTTCACAAACATTTCATTACTTGTAAGCTACTAAAAATGTGGAAAAGGTGCCGTTAATAGTCGCTATAAAGCACAGCTGACAGTGTATGAAAGAAAAAGCCTCTTATTTCTGCGTTCTCAGTTGTATTTCTAGCCGACACCGGGAACCTCCTACGGAACGGCTGCGTTACTCAACGCTTTGGTAGCGGCTCCGTTTCCTCTTCACGTTGCCACACCGGTTCACGCTCGTGCCCCCGGTGAAAGGGCGCGTGCCACAGCCAACCCCGCGAGGCTCGACCTCGGGGGTTAAAAAAAAAAAAAAAAAAAAACCTCCGCGAGACAGAAGCCGTCCGCACCCTGCTCACGAGAGCCACGACGTGTAACGACAGCGCAATTAGCCTAGCATCACTAGCGTAAGGTTACGGACATGCCGTCAGAAGTGATGGAGCAATATGGCCAACATTAGCAGTCTGAGGGCGAACAGCGCGAGTGTGTCTGAACTCACTATTCAGGGTTCATGGTTCCACTCGTTTCTCTGTAGAGGTTCTTCCTTCCGACTCTGGCAAAAAAGATGACTCGCAGCTCCGGTATCCGAGGCACTTAGATGGTTGTTTATCGTCTCCGTCTCCCCCACGGTTCTCTCCGGTGGTTCTGGCTCTTACTGACTCATATACCTTCGATTCTAGTAAACATTCTCCTGTTCTAATCCTCTCGGGCTGTCTGTTTATTTTTCTTTTTACTGCCTTTCTGTGTCCGCTGTTTGCTAAGGGTTCAAGATGGCTGCGCAGGTGCGGTAGTGACGAAAGGTGACGTGTAACTAGAGGCAAATCAGCACAAAGCTGAGACTGAAGGGATGCTGGGATTTGTAGTTTATTTATAAAACTACATTGCATGCCTGTCTGTTTATCCATCCATCCATCCATCCATCCATCTTCTTCCGCTTAATCCTTTTCGGGTCACGGGGGTGCTGGAGCCTATCCCAGCATGTTTGGGTGAGAGGCAGGGTCCACAGATCGCCAGTCCATCGCAGGGCCAACACAGAGAGACAGACAACCATTCACTCTCACAGTCAGACCTAAGGACAATTTAGAATCCCCAGTTTGATGCCAGTTAACCTAAACTGCATGTTTTTGGCACGTGGGAGGAAACCGGAGAAATCCCGGAGTAAACCCACGCAGACACGGGGAGAACATGCAAACTCCACATGGATCACTGTTGGTCAGGGGCTGGGATCGAACCTGGGATCCCCCGGCCAAGGGTGAGTTGCTGTGCTGCCGCAGTGCTAACCACTCCACCACCGCGCCGCCTGTCTGTTTAAAGAAATCAAATAAAGAAAACCATTTTAGCAGCACTCTGACAGTTTAAACAAGACTATTTTTGCT
This sequence comes from Pholidichthys leucotaenia, assembly GCA_020510985.1. NCBI lineage: Eukaryota > Metazoa > Chordata > Actinopteri > Cichliformes > Pholidichthyidae > Pholidichthys > Pholidichthys leucotaenia. The sequence continues at coordinate 254,286,329 of CM035836.1, read as the reverse complement.
ATGTCACGGTTATTTTTAAGGAACAGTTTCACAAATATATTTATAATTGATCTCTCCCATGTCTACATGTCTCTTTGTGTGCACATGAATGATTTTTCTGCCACATAATAAATCTCTTTCAAACTGCCTGAGCAGTGTCATAAGAGATTGTGTGTGCTAAAACCCCAGTGATTAAATAAAATAAATAAATGTAGGTGTGGAAAAGAATATCCTTATTCCTGGGGGATAAGCGGAAGAAGATGGATGGATGATTACATTCATTATACAATACCATAATATATAATGCATCTTATAATTAAATTATGCAATAGAAATGATACAACAATGATAGTTTATAGTGACAATAATACCAACATTTAATAATAATTACAATAATAATAAGTAAATACTTCTAGTATGTTTAATATAGTTATAGACAATATTATCATCATCATAATCACCATATATACCACCATACACCCCCACATGGCTTACAATACTGAGGCACAATAAGTAACCATATAATAATAGGTAGCCATATAGTAGTTACAACAACAACAATAATAATAATAATAATACCACCTGGCCTATATAATTCTTTAAATAATTCCATCCTAAATAACAATCCTAATGCTATAATACTGTTGTAATATTCTTGTAATAATGATATCAATAATAACAGTACTCAGCATATACTGTATATTCACAATAACAACCTTTCTTCATTGAAGACACATTGTAATATTACTGCCCTTTATTTTTATGTTGTTCAAAATCATTTCTTTATATGTTGATTTAAATATATGGATGTTTGGACATTGCCTGTGTTTCTCCTCCAACCCATTCCACAGTTTTACTCCCTCCCCTCCCACACACAGACACATAAAAACCCTTCCTAGTAGATCTTACTAGGTGCATTTTAAATTTTGTGTTCCCCCGTAAATTATATTTCCCTTCTCTCTGACTAAAAGGATTTTGTATATTGTGACAAAAACTTTTTACTGACTTTAAACATTAACTGTGCTGTATAATAATAAACCAGATGCTGTAATTTCAATAACTTTGAATGTAAAAACAATAAATTAGTATGTTCAAGATACCCAACTTTGTGTATAACACGGACTGCCCTTTTTTGTAATATTAGCAATGAATTAAGTGTACTTTTATAATTGTTACCCCAGACCTCTATACAATAGGTCAGCTATGGAAGCACTAATGAGCAATACAAGATATGAAGTGATTTGTAATCTAGGACCTGTTTAATTTTATTTATAATTGCAATATTTTTTGCCACTATGTTTTGTATGTATCTGACGTGTGGTTTCCAACTAATTTTATCATCTAGTATTACACCCAAAAATTTGATCTCCTTAATATTTTCAATAATTATATTATCTATATGAATATGTATATCTTCTTCATTTTTTTTTTTTTTTGTTACTTATTTGTACCCGTAGGTAGACTTGGTTTGCAGTCTGGTGACAAGCCACTGGCTGCTGGTCGCTGCATGCGCGAGCGCCCTAAACCTACATGTTTTTGGTATGCGGGAGGAAACCGGAGAAATCCCGGAGTAAACCCACGCAACACGGGGAGAACATGCAAACTCCACACAGCTCACTGTTGGTCAGGGGCTGGGATCGAACCCACGATCTCATGATCCCCGCGGTCCCCCGGCCGAGGGTAAAACTGTGCTGTCACAGTGCTAAACCACTGCGCCACCGTGCAGCCCATTTTTACAATTACCAAATATCATTACCTTAGTTTTATCTATATTTAGTGATAATTTATTACAATCCATCCATTTTTTAAGCTTATTTAATTCATTATTTAGAGTATGGATTAGTTCCTTATAATTATTTCCAGAATAAAATATATTTGTATCATCAGCAAATAATGGGGGCTCCGGTTTCCTCCCACAACCCAAAGACATGCATGTTAAGTTAATTGGTTGGTCTAAATTATCCCTAGATATCTGTCTCCTATGGAGTTTTTGCATATGACGTCAGGGGGCGTGCCTCACTGGCCCGTTAGAGTGTGCCGCCATATTGGATGGCAAGAAACAGCAGCAGCAGGGTGAAATAAACCACATAGCTCACGTGTATCTACAAACTCCGCAAAATGGTGTACTCCTGTTGTTCCCCCTGATAAGGGTATAAGCGGGGAATTAAATGGCCGGTGTGAAATGCAAAAAAAAAAAAAAAAAAAGTTGGATTTTTGAATAATTACCTTCACTGACGTAATCTCTCGCTTTGTCATAACGGGCTGCAAGGTGGAGCAGTAGTTTAGCACTGTGGCAGCACAGTTTTACCCTCGGCCGGGGGATCGCGGGGATCATGAGACCGTGGGCTCGATCCCAGCCCCCGACCAACAGTGAGCTGTGTGGAGTTTGCATGTTCTCCCCGTGTTGCGTGGGTTTACTCCGGGATTTCTCCGGTTTCCTCCCGCATACTAAAAACATGTAGGTTTAGGGCGCTCGCGCACGCAGCGGCCGGTGGCTTGTCACCAGACTGCAAACCAAATCTACCTACGGGTACAAATAAGTAACAAAAAAAAAACAAAACTTTGTGGTTTGGGGGCGCCTCTCTGCTTGCTACGATGCACACATGAAAGGGGAGAAAACTATTGTACATGTTCATAAAATCAGGTACGTTTTAACGCGGCGCGCCGTGGAGAGCCTTTAAAAAAAAACAAAAAACACGCAGCGCGCTTCACTCACCTCTGAGTGAGGAGCTGCTGTTGTTTTCCGACTCGTTCACCAGCCAAGACTTCACATCATCCACATCCCTTTCCGCTGACACGTTTTCCGATATTTTTTCCTCCTGCTCCCCTTCGTCTTTGAAAGATATCATCTCATCGTTTGCCCCCAAATCATCCCCGCTGAGCAGATTACTGGCAGTCATTGTTCTGCTAATTGCTCCAGCTGTTACCCCACACCCGTCACCTCCGTTCAACTGAGGCATTTCAGCACACCAGAGGAGCGCACGGGAGCAAGATTAAAAACACTTGTCTGCTGTTATGACTGCTGACAATGACTCCACTGAATGTGACACAGACATCGCAGACACAGTTTCAGAGGCCATAGTGTCAGTTGTTGAAGAGGATGATAGGATGTTATTATGTCAGATTGTGACTGTGTGTTCTCCTCACTCATTCTGATCGCTAAACAGTACAAGTTACGCCTGGGTTGTCACAGTGCAACTGCTGCTCTTGCCATCCAAGATGGTGGCACCTACGGCGTGTTTATGTTTACCCCAGCGAGTCACGTGAATTTTACGAGCCTACGCAAAAACTCCTAGGCCCTTAGAATAGAGGGTTAGTACTAGTGAAGCGCTTTGAGTGGTCTTTGAGACTAGAAAATGTGCTATATAAGTACAGGGCCTTATCCTTATTATTTTTAATAATTTAGAAACTTGGAATAGGGCCCAATACTGACCCCTGGGGGACCCCACAGGCAATTCCCACACATCCAGACAGATATTCTCCCATCTTCATAAACTGTTGTCTCTCAGATAAATAACTTGTAACCCAATTCAGAGCCACTCCCCTAATACCATACAATTGCAGTTTATCCAGAAGTATTGAATGATTTATTGTATCAAATGCTTTTCTAAAATCTATAAATACACCAACTGCATATTTTCCTTGATCTAATGCATTTATTATTTCCTCTGTTGCTTCCATTATCACCAGCAATGTTGTACTCTTTGCTGTAAATCCATATTGATTTTGATTAAGCAGATCCTGTTTATTTAAAAAGTTTTCTAATCTGTTGTTGAAAAGTTTTTTCCAGAATCTTTGAAAATTGTGGGAGGAGCGATTCTGGTCTGTAGTTTGCGTAGTGGTGTTTATTTCCTTGCTTGAATAATGTTTTTACTTTTGCTATTTTCATTTTCTGCGGGAATGAGCCAGTTTGAAATGATAGATTACAAATATATGTGAATGGTTTTAATATGCCATCAACAGTTCTTTTTACTAGTGCCATATCAATACCATCACAATCAGTAGATAATTTATTTTTACACATTTCAACAACAGATTTTACCTCTAGTTCATCCACCGCTGAGAGAGATATTTATCATAAAATATAGATCAATAAAATTTTGAACAACTGTCAAGAAAGGTCTGCACGTGTTAAGTTAAGTAACTGTAGAAGAGCTTGGAAGAACGAGGCGATGTGATATATAAACCAAAGTTTATTATCAGCTCTTCTAACAAGTCTCATCCTAGTGCAGCAGCAGAAGAAGGAAAAAGAGAGCGAACACTTTCGGCTCTATGAACTTATACTTGCACATAACAAAAGACATGCAAATCCAAAGCTGACATCCCTCCTTATCTTAATCCCCCCATTGTCTTCGTACTCCTCCTCATGGCCCTGGGGGGTCAGGGCAGCTCCTCCGGTCTCCACCGCAGTGCCTGGGAAACTCTTTGGTCCTCACTGGCGGTTGAGATCTCTTTGTCCTGTTCTGAGGTGTGAAGTCGCCTTACATATGTAATCACCAAACATTCTCATATGCTTCAACATATGTAGGTTATGGAATATATGATAAATATAGACCACAGTAACAAACATTCACGGCATGACAGCAGCAGGAGCATTTTAATTTCAGGGTAAAACAAACGGCTGCAGCTGTCTGTATTTACCATGACAGCCAAACACGGTGTTGTGGTTCTTTGTGGCTCTGACTAGATTCTGCGTCTGCTCTGAGGTGTGTTTGATTATGTCCAACATCTTTTAATAAAATGCATCCGACTTTATTGCAGTGGAGACATTGACATATCTCAGAGCTTTTATTTGTTTACAGCGTTAACATCTTAGCAGCCGAGCTAACTAACAGAGCTACTGTCTACGAGGTCATCTTCTCACCCCTCGATAGTTGTGGGAAGTGATTATATTACTGTTCTTGAGGTGCAAAAGGCCATATTCCAACATTTTTGATGCCAAAGCCATTGTTTTTAACAAGGAAAACTGTCTCATTTCAGTGACAACCATGCGTTCTAAACTAGTACCGGAAGTTGCTCCCATAATTCACGCAAGGCATCATGGAGGCTTGGAATAAGGTGGATATTTTAAAAAGACTGATTAAATCACCATATTGTATATTATCACATTTCAATGCTTTCTTATATACATAAATTATTTTTGTCTTGTACTGACTAATCGCTACATTTAATATAATAAATGTACACTCGTTGTGCATTATTATACTGTATCCCTTCATACTGTACCACTGACAGCAAAATCCATAGAAACATCCAACTGTTTGCAGACATGGATGGGAGACCATTAAAAAGGTGTTAAAAATTCATAACACACATCAGGAAGGACTTTCCCCCACATGTTGACAGTTTCCAGGGGTGTTTCTGAAATTCTGTGTGACATACTTTGTTCAGAACACATCGAGGTTTAATTATAGCAGTATCATTTTACATCCAACAGAAGGGGCCCTCCTCACAGCAGGGGTTTTGATGATTTTTCTTTATTCCTTAAATGCCAATGAGCCCCACTTCACCCCCACCTAAAGCCCACTCTAACCCCATAATCAGTGTACTCTTCAGTCATTCAATATTTTCTTTCTGAAATGAAAACAAAACAACCAGAAATAGCCATTATATGGTTTTGACCTTGCCAAAAAAAAAATCAGAACTGACCTGAAACGGATCTGATTTAAATAGCTGTTTGTTTTTTTCATTTTATCCACGTTATTCCTGAGGGCGCTGCTGTAGAAATGATTACATAGGGTTAGAAAAATAATTTTTTTGTAAGTTGTCTGTGTTTTTTCAACTGATTTAAGACAATTTTGCACCGCTGAATCCGAAAATGACATCCGTTTCTCTCGATCAGGTGCTAAGTGAAAACCTGTACTTACTTAGTACTGTGCATGTACTTACCTTTATAAAATCAGTGAGATCATAGAAGATGGCGGCGTGCCTAGACACAGCGGCCCCTCTTGGCATCAGCAAGTGTGAGAGTTTTGATCATCCCAGACGTACATTCTGTAAAACTTACAACCGTGAGACCTTATTAAACATCAAGGTACTGTATACTGCAAGAATCGCAGCGCTCGGTTGTGACTTGGACATTCTACGCCAGCATGGAATTCTGGCGGAGTCCCTACTGGAGGCTACACGGGAGAGGAGGAAGCGTAAGCGGAGGGAACGCAAGCAAAAGCATGGAAAAAGGGCCGGGATCCATGCTAGGCTAAAGGCTAACCCCTCCAGACCAGCAGTACCATCGCTCCTTCTCTCTAACGTCCGCTCCCTCGACAACAAGCTCGACGAGCTGCGTCTGCTGAGAGAAACCCGGAGAGAGTGGAGGGACTGCTGTGTGCTTGTGTTCACGGAGACGTGGCTCCACGACAACATCCCTGACGAGGCCATTCGACTAGAAGGTACGTCGGTGTTCCGGGCAGATAGAGAAATGGTGAGCTCCAGTAAGAGCCGTGGGGGGGGCCTATGCATCTATGTTAACAAGAACTGGTGCGTTAACGCCACGTTAGTATCTAAACTAACTAACTAGTATCTAATCTATCTTATTGCACATTATTTGCACATAACAGTACTCTTAACCTTCTGCACTGCTGCATATATTTGCATATATTTGCTTAAATTGCACATACTGTTAATTACCGTATATACTGCACTGCTGTCCTTTGCACTTCTGATTGGATGCTAAACTGTTTTTCGTTACCTTGTATTCATACATGTGTAATGACAATAAAGTTGAATCTAATCTAATCTAATCTAAACACTGTTCTCCATTGGCGGAGTTCCTCATTGTAAATTGTCGGCCATATTATCTGCCGAGGGAATTCAGCAACTTGTTTGTAGCTGCTGTTTACATAGCACCGAGCGCTAATGCTAATGCTAGTAGTAGTAGATTAGTTTATTTGACAGGGACAGTGTAATAAACATAGACAATTAATCAAAGACAATCAATCTGATGTGTTGCACGTAGAGTGTATAGCTATTAGCTAATTTGCAACTCTTGTCCCTGGATGGAACTGCACGATGCTATTAGTGAAATCCAAACTTCACACCCGGACAGTTTTGTGGTGGTTGTGGGGGATTTTAACCACACCAGCATAAAGACTGTGCTCCCCAAGTTTAAACAATGTGTAGACTTTAAGACCAGAGGAGAGAATATGTTGGACTTAGTGTACACAAACACAGATGCATATAAGGCAATACCCTGCCCCCACCTTGGCCTTTCTGACCACATATCCGTGATGCTGGTGCCTGCCTACAAACCTTTACTGAAGCGCAGCAGGCCAGTAGTGAAACAAATCAGGATTTGGCCAGAGAGTGCAACGTCAGCATTGAAAGACTGTTTTCTGCACACAGACTGGGAGGTCTTCAAAATAGCAGCCTCCCAGGGAGACAGGACAGATGTGGAGGAGTATGCTGAAACGGTCACCAGCTACATCGCGAAGTGCACAGAGGATGTCACTACAGTGAAGACCATCACTGTACAGGGAAACCGTAAGCCCTGGATGACCGCAGAGGTGCGCTCGCTGCTTACAGCCAGAGATGCAGCCTTCAGAGCGAAGGACAGGATCGCCCTCCGCTCAGCCAGGTCTGCGCTCTCAAAGGGAATTAAGACGGCGAAGCGCGCCTGTGCGGAGAAAATCCAGGGACACCTCTGTGACACTAGGAACACCAAGCAGATGTGGCAGGGAGTTCGGACACTGACGGACTACAAGTCTAGGCAGGAGGTCGATGATGATGACGCGTCGCTTCCAGACAGGCTCAACGACTTCTTTGCACGTTTTGAAGAATCAAACCCGACAATCAGAGGGAGGGCTGGCCCATCCCCACCAACGGTCGGACCAGCTTTCACCATCAACACAGCAAACACACGGAGGACCCTAATCAGGGTCAACCCACGTAAAGCTGCAGGTCCGGACAACATCCCGAGACGTGTGCTCCGAGACTGAGAGAGCGAGTTTGCGGATGTACTGACTGACGTTTATAACATCTCCCTGAGTCAGGCCATCGTTCCCAGATGCTTCAAGACCTCTGTCATAGTACCGGTGGCAAAGAAACCAGTTGTGTCCTGTCTGAATGACTATCGTCCTGTTGCAATGACACCAATTGTGATGAAGTGTTTTGAACGGCTTGTCAAACCACACATTACAGCCTGCCTCCCTGCATCACATGACCCGCTCCAGTTTGCATATCGTTCAAACTGCTCCACGGAGGATGCTATTGTCACCACCCTACACTCTGTCATCACCCACCTGGATCAGAAAGACACCTACGCCAGTCTCCTGTACATTGATTTCAGTTCAGCATTCAACACCATTATTCCCCAGAGACTGATGGAGAAATTACACCTTCTTGGTCTGAACACTGCCACATGTCTCTGGATCCTGGATTTCCTGACTGAGAGACCTCAGTCTGTCCGGGTTCGAAACAACATCTCCAACTCTGTCACGCTGAGCACTGGATCCCCTCAAGGCTGCATACTCAGTCCACTGTTGTTTACACTTCTAACACATGACTGTGTATCCAGACACGAGGGGAACCACATTATTAAGTTTGCAGATGACACCACAGTGGTGGGACTTATTCAGAGGGATGAGGAATCAATGTACAGGGAAGAAGTGAGAGACCTGGAGGGCTGGTGCAGGGAGAACAATCTGGTGCTCAACGTGGACAAAACGAAGGAGATGATTATCGACTTGCGGCAGTCACGGCCTGAACACGTCCCCCTCAGCATCGGCGGCCGTTTAGTGGAGAGAGTGGAGAACATCAAGTTCCTCAGAGTGCAGATCTCACAGGACCTGACCTGGAGCAAGAATTCCTTGGGGATCAGGAAGCGGGCCCAGCAGAGACTGCACTTTGAGCAGAGACTCTGCTAGCATCAGCACCGGATCACCCCAGGGCTGTGTACTTTCCCCCCTACTCTTCTCCCTTTATACCAACTCCTGCACCTCCAGCCACCAGTCTGTCAAGTTGATCAAGTTTGCGGACGACACCACCCTCATCGGGCTCATCTCCAACGGCGACGAGTCCGCCTACAGGAGAGAGGTGGCCCAGCTGGCGTCCTGGTGCAACAACAACAACCTGCAGCTGAACGCTCTGAAGACAGTGGAGATGATTGTGGACTTCAGGAAAGTCACAACCCCTCTGCCCCCCCTCACCCTCACAGGCTCTCCCATCACCACTGCTGATTCCTTCTGCTTCCTAGGCACCACCATCACCAGGGACCTCAAGTGGGAGCCGACCATCAGCTCCCTCATCAAAAAGGCTCAGCAGAGGATGTTCTTCCTGCGGCAGCTGAGGAAGCTCAAGCTACCCACCAAGATGTTAGTGCAGTTCTACACAGCCATCATCGAGTCCATCCTCACCACCTCCATAACCGTGTGGTACACAGGAGCCACTGCCAGGGACAGACTAAGGCTGCAGCGCGTCGTGCGCACTGCTGAGAAGGTGATCGGCTGCAAGCTCCCATCTCTCCAGGATCTGTACATCTCCAGGACCCGGAGGCGTGCTGGCCGGATCATAGTCGATCCCTCACACCCTGGTCACGTACTGTTTGCCCCCCTCCCCTCAGGTAGAAGACTTCGGTCCATCCAGACTAAAACCTCCCATCACATGAACAGCTTCTTCCCCTCTGCCATCAGACTGCTGAACACTAAGTGACTTATTGACTCTCGTGCACTATGTACAGCAGCTCAACCAGACTCATGTCAATCATCACTGTTTTCTTCCTGCATTACCGACTGCACTATATGGTTCTCCACATTATCTGCTGCTCGCTAATATATTTAACTGCTGACCAGTATTACTCACTCTTATTCTACACTTTATTGCATGTATAGTTTATTTCTTTTATTTTATCATGTTTAATGTTGCAGCATTGCACCGAGACAAATTCCTAGTTTGTGTACTACATGAACAATGGCAATAAATCTGATTCTGATTCTGATTCTGATTCTGACTTCTTGAGGAAACTCAAACAGGCCTCTCTCCCCATCTGCATCCTCAGGACCTTCTACAGAGGTGTGGTGGAGAGTGTTCTGACGTACTGCATTGCTACATGGTACTCCAGCTGCAGTATGTCAGACAAAAAAGCCTTGCAGAGGATAGTCAATGGAGCTGAGAGGGTAATTGGTGTCTCCCTCCCCTCTGTCCAAGAACTTTTTCAGAACCGTTGCAGGAGCAGGGCACTGAACATTGTCAAGGACCGTTCTCACCCTCTGCATAAACACTATGAACTTCTGCCATCTGGTAAACGATTCCGGAGCATCAGAGGCAGAACCACCAGACTGATTAACAGCTTCCTTCCACAAGCTGTTACGATGCTGAACAGTTGATCCGGAATCTCTCATACATACTACTGCACCTACGGACATTATGTATATTATTTGTATATTATAGTTCTGGTTAGTTTTTTCAAGTATGTCTCAGGGATGTGTGAATGGATGTGGTGGGGTGGGGGGTGAGGGTATGTGTGAGTGTGTCTTAAATCATGTTCTTTTACTTTTATCCTTCGAGCCGTCCTTCATTGGCAAGAAGGACGGCTCCCTGTGGCCATGTATCGACTTCAGGGGTCTCAATGATATCACGGTGAAGGATAAGTACACCCTGCCCCTCATGGACACGGCGTCTGATTCCCTCCATGGGGCCTCTTGGTTCACCAAACTTGACCTCCACAACACGTACCATCTCGTGCGGATCAAGGAGGGAGATGAGTGGAAGACTGGCTTCCGGACCCCAAGCGGACACTTCGAATACCTGGTGATGTCGTTTGGGCTGACTAATGCTCCGGCCGTCTTCCACGCCTGATCAATGACGTTCTCCGGGATTTCCTGGGCACCTTTGTCTTTGTCTACCTGGACGACATCCTCATCTTCTCCCGATCGCTTGAGGAGCACCGGTGCATGTGAGACAAGACCTCCAACGACTCCTGGAGAACCAACTGTTCGTGAAGGCCGAGAAATGCGAGTTCAATGCTAACAAGATGTCTTTTCTCAGCTTTGTGATTTTCCACAACCAGGTTTTCCCCGACCCGGCCAAGGTCAAGGCGGTGGTGGACTGCCCCCCCCCCCCCGTCCAGGAAGCAACTTCAGCAGTTCCTGGGGTTTGCCAATTTTTACCGCCGCTTTGTGCCCAAGTATAGCATGGTGGCCCGCCCGCTGACCTGTCTCACGTCCCCGAAGGTTCCCTTCCACTGGACGGAGGAGGATGGAGCAGCGTTCGGCGCACTCAGGAGGGAGTTCTCATTGTCCCGCGTCCTTACGCAGGTGGACCCGGCTCTCCAGTGCCTGGTCGAGGTGGACGCTTTGGACTCCGGGGTGGGGGCAGTACTCTCCCAGAGCTCTCCGATAGACGGGGTGATCCGCCCCTGTGCCTTCTTCTCGCACCGCCTGTCTCCAGCAAAGAGGAATTACAGCATCGGCGATAAGGAGCTGTTGGCGGTTAAGCTCGCATTGGAGGAGTGGCGCCACTGGTTGGAGGGAGCTGCCCAGCCTTTTGTAGTTTGGACCGACCATAAGAACTTGGAATATCTGAGGACTGCTAAGCGGTTGAACTCCCGTCAGGCCCGCTGGTCCCTGTTCTTCAGTCGGTTCGACTTCACGATCACCTATCGCCCCGGGGACAAGAACGCTAAGCCAGACGCCCTCTCCAGGCAGTTCTCAGCGGAGGTATCCGAGGACCAGGAACAAACGATCCTTCCTCCATCCTGCGTCGTGGGCGCCCTCTTGTGGGACATCAGGGAGAAGGTTGTGAAGGCGCAGGAGGCTGAGCCCGATCCAGGAGGCGGCCTCTCGGAACGGTTGTTTGTCCCTACGCCGGTCCGGGGTGAGGTCATTCAGTGGGCTCACGCCTCGAAGTTGGCGTGCCACCCTGGGGTGTCTCACACGATTGAGCTTCTCCAGAGGTCGTTCTGGTGGCCGGGGCTGCGGAAGGACGCCAATGCCTACATCTGGGCCTGCGCTCAGTGCGCCACCGGGAAGTCATCCTCCTCCCCCCTGGCCGGACTGCTCCACCCCCTGCCGGTCCCTAGTCATCCCTGGTCACACATTGCCCTGGATTTCGTGACGGGCCTCCCGCCATCCAATCATTTTATGACTGTCCTGACCATTGTTGATCGCTTCTCCAAGGCGGCCGACTTCGTTCCCCTCCGGGGGTTGCCAACGGCATGGGAGACAGCGAACCTGTTGGTTCAGCACGTCATTCGTCTTCATGGGATCCCCACGGATGTCGTCTCGGATCGTGGGCCCCAGTTTGTTTCCCAGGTTTGGAGGGCGTTCTGTCACGCGCTGGGGTCAACAGTAAGCCTGTCATCTGGTTACCACCCTCAGAGCAATGGGCAGTACGAACGAGCGAATCAGGAACTGGAGGCCACCCTACGCTGCGTCACTGCCTCCAGCCCTTCTTCTTGGAGCAGCCACCTGCCGTGGATTGAGTACGCCCATAACTCCACGATTTCTTCAGTGATTGGGATGTCCCCCTTCAGGGCACCTTTGGGGTATGACCCCCCACTGTTTCTGGAGGAGGAGAAGGAGGTGGCGGTGCCTTCTGTCCACGCCCATGTCAGGCGCTGCCGCCGGCTCTGGACTACCACCCGCAGAGTTCTCCTTCGAACCTCCGAGCATAACATCAGGACGGCCAATCGCTGCAGGAGACCAGCTCCCGAGTACAAGGTGGGTCAGCAGGTATGGCTGTCAACGCGTAACATTAATTTGAAAACAGAGAAACGCAAGCTGACCAAGCGTTTTATTGGGCCTTACCCTATTGTACGTGTGATTAACCCTGTGGCTGTTCGCCTAGCTCTCCCCCACCTCCGCATCTGCCCAACCTTCCATGTTTCACAGGTGAAACCCGTCTGTTCCAGCCCCCTCTGCCCACCCCCCGTGGCTCCACCTCCCCCGATGATGATCGATGGCCATCCGGCGTGGGGAGTCACTGCCATCCAGGATGTCCGCCGGCGGGGTCGCAGCCTACAATACCTGGTGGACTGGGAGGGATTCGGCCCTGAGCATAGGTCCTGGGTATGTCCGTCTCTTGTCCTCGATAAACAACTCATCCGTGACTTTCACCGGACGCACCCGGGTAAGATAGGGCAGGTGCCAGGAGACACCTCTAGAGGGGGGAGTACTGTCATGGCGCCCGCAGGGCCATCATCAGTCTCAGCTGCATGCACACCTGCTGCCAATCGTCAGCGGGCTTTAAGAGCCAGGCCTGCCAGTGACTTTTTTTTTTTTTGACTCTGTCAAACTCACAAGGACATGTCCCTCATCTCCAGCCACGTCTTGGCTCAACCTCTGACTATGAGCAACACTTCGAAGCACGTAAGCTTAACCTCCACTTACCTTGTCAAGTTCCTTTCCTTGTGCACAGGTGGACCTTCCCGGCGGCGGACCCTCTCTCCCCGGCGGTAGCTCAGCTCCACATCAGCATCAGGGTAACTCCCTCTTCCCCTGGCACAGAGCTAGACGCTCTTGCCCTGGCTGTCGCCCACAGGGCAGACCGGAGCCCAGCATCACCACCTGCAAAAGTAAGCGACTGTCTTTATTACGCTCTCAGCGCTGGTGCAGCGTTAATGTCTCTGCTTTGTCTCCATAGGGTTGCCAGGCCAAACGGCATCCTGCTCAGCCCCAGTACGAGTCCTGCACTTCACGCACCACATTGTACATACACGCACTCACACACAAGACACGGGTTGATAATAAAAGGATAATTGTATTCTCTCGAGTCTGTCTTCTGTCCCCTGGGTCCAGAAATTATGTCAATGTGGATGCCGAGAGAAACGCAATTTCATCTTGCCTGCACTACAGTTGTATGTACAGCAATATGACAATAAAGGTTGATTTGATTTGATTTGATAAAGGTAAGTACATGTAAATTGAATGTTACGTCATCATTGTTCAAAATTCAGAGAATTTCAAGACATAAAAAAGAATTTTACATCATATAAAGTGAAAATACCCGTACATGTAAACAAGATAAGATAAGATAAGATAAGATAAGATAAGCCTTTATTAGTCCCACAATGGAGAAATTCCAGGATTGCAGCAGCACAGGGATAGCAACACTCAGAGCAACAATCAAGAAGACAAGAAAAAACAAGGGCAGCAAATATACATCTGTACATATAAATATATAAACACACACAGTGCGGAGCATTGTAGCTAGATGGAATGAACAGCATAACCGTCTACTTAGTTATCCTACATGGTATGATTATGTACCCATACATATTGTCACCCTCCGTAGCGACTCTATTGTCCTAGTTGTATACCGGAGGAAACCATTGTGTAAGTCTATTGCGTCTTTTGCATTCAATACTATTAGGTTGTCACGTTTTTTTGCTATCTCTGCGAGCAGCCCTACTTAGGTTATACAGTCTGACAGCCGTAGGTAGGAAGGACCTGCGAAACCTCTCGGTTGCGCACCTAGGATGATGTAGTCTGCTGCTAAATGAGCTCCTCAGTGCGTTCAGTATGTCCTGCATAGGGTGGGACTCGGACTCCAGCAGAGATGACAGTTTAGCCACCATCCTCTCTCCCATCTCCTCCACTGAGTCAAAGCGTTGCCCCAGGACAGAGCTAGCTTTCTTGATCAGTTTGTTCAGTCTCTTCCTATCGGCTGCTGTAATGCCACTGCCCCAGAAGACCACTCCAAAAGTGATGGCTGATGCCACCACCGTGTCGTAGAATGTCTTCAGCAGTGCCCCTTGTACACCAAAAGACCTGAGTCTCCTCAGTAGGAACAGCCTGCGCTGTCCCTTCTTGTAGAGTGCGTCAGTATTGTGTGACCAGTCTAGTTTATTGTTCAGATGAACACCCAGGTACTTGTAGGATGTCACCATCTCGATGTCTGTTCCCTGTGTGTTTACTGGTGCTGTGAGGGGTTGTCCTTGCCTGCGGCAGTCCACCACCAGCTCCTTAGTTTTCCTCGAGTTGATCTGGAGGCAGTTCCGATGGCACCAGTCCACAAAGTCCTGGATAAGTCCTCTGTACTCAGCTTCATCTCCATTGGAGATGAGGCCAACAATCGCAGAGTCGTCAGAGAACTTCTGTAGATGGCAGTGTGTTGTGTTGTGTGAGAAGTCCACAGTATAAAGGGTGAACAGGAAGGGAGCCAAAACCATTCCCTTGGGGGCCCCCGTGCTACCGATGATCGTGTCGGACACACAGTCCCGGGTTCTCACAAACTGTGGCCGGTTAGTGAAGTAGTCCAGGATCCATGATGACAGGTGCTTGTCCACCCTTGCGCACAGCAGCTTGTCCTTCAGGATCATCGGTTGGATGGTGTTGAAAGCACTGGAGAAGTCAAAGAACATGATCCTCACCACATTCCCGGGCCTCTCCAGGTGGGACACAGAATGGTGAAGGAGGAAGATCACCGCATCCTCCTCCCCAATGCCATGCTGGTAGGCGAACTGGAGTGGATCCATCGCTGGTCCCACCAGGGGGTGGAGGTGAGCAAGAAGCAGTCTCTCCAGGGTCTTCATCATGTGGGACGTCAGGGCCACTGGTCTGTAGCTGTTCAGATCTTTGGGGTGGGAAGTCTTTGGTACAGGTACCAGACAAGATGTTTTCCACAACTGTGGTACCCTCCCCAGCTTCAGGCTCAGGTTGACGATGACCTCTACAATCCCACACAGCTGGTCTGCACAGGACTTGAGGAGCTTTGTGCTGATGCCGTCTGGTCCCGACGCCTTCCTCGCCTTGATCTTCCTTAGCTCCGTCCTCACCTGGGTCTTAGTGAGGGTCATGTTGGGGGGCTGTGTGTTGGGAGTGGGGGGGTGTTGGTGGAGTGGGGTGTGGGCAGCAGGACTCGATGTCTTCAGAGGCAGCAGTGGTTGTTGTGCAGTCGGGGGGGAGGGCGGTTGGTCAAACCTATTAAAAACAGGTTCAGATTGTTCGCCCACTCCCTGCCCCCCGTGGCCTGGGGGGAGGTATTCTGGAGCCCAGAGATGGTTTTAAGGTTTCTCCAGACCCCACCGATGTCGCTCTGTTGCAGCTTGTCCTCCATCTTCTTCCTGAAGCTGTCCTTGCCTTCTCTGATCTTCCTCCTCAGCTCCCTCTGTACGGACTTCAGCATCTCCCTGTTCCCTGACCTGAAGATCCTCTTCTTCTCTCTCAGAAGTGTTTTTATCTCAGGGTTGATCCAGGGTTTGTTGTTCGAGCAACACCGTATGGTCTTGGTGGGTACGGTGTTGTCCACACAGAAGCTGATGTAGTCCGTGATGGTGTGAATGAGGCCATCGATGTCCTCACCATGTGGATCGCAGAGCTGCTCCCAGGCAGTGGTTTCAAAGCAGTCCTTTAGAGCGTCCATTGCCTCCTCAGACCATAACTTCACTGTGCGCATGACCGGAGGTTGTCTGTGCACTAGGGGTTTGTACACCGGCCGGAGATGAACCAAGTTGTGATCCGATCTCCCGAGTGGGGGGAGTGGTGATGAGGTGTACGCCTCCTTAGTGTTTGCGTAGAATAAGTCCAGTGTTTTATTGTCTCTAGTGTGGCATGTGACATACTGGGTGAATGTGGGTAGAATGGGAGACAGTGAAACATGGTTGAAATCGCCTGAGATGAGGAGAAGAGCATCTGGGTGTTCTGTCAGCAGCCTGCCAGTTACTAAGTGGATGATGTCACACGCTGTCCCAGCGTTCGCCGTCGGATTTGCATAAATAACAATGCAGATCACGTGTGAGTATTCCCTCGGGAGATATGTAGGCCGCATGCTAACAGCTAGCAGCTCCATGTCTTTGTTGCAGTGTTGTTGTTTAACTGTGATATGTCCAGGTCTGCACCAGTTGTTATTAACATACATCATCACTCCCCCGCCTCTTGCCTTCTCACTGTCTGGTGTTCGGTCTGCCTGTATTGCGTGGAAACCCTCCAGTTCAGTGCTAGCATCTGCTGCTAGTTCTGTTAGCCACGTCTCCATGAATAGCATAAGGCAGCACTCCCGGTATATGCTCTCGTAGCGGAAGATAGCTGCTAGCTCATCTGTTTTTCCAAGTATCGATCGTACATTCCCCATAACAACGGATGGGAGGACGGGTCTGTACCTTATATTCCTCGCCTGCCGTCTTGCCCCAGCTCGACAACCACGCCGTTTCCATCTTATCTCTCCCGGTATGTCGAGTTTTTGCGTTAGCATCGTGGGCCGGTTAAGTGCTAACAGCTGGTCCCTGTTGTACTGCCTCCTGCACGAAATAGTGGCTCCGTCCGCTGGCTCAAGAGACATTTGGGCCATCTACGTGTTTGGATGGAATAAAGGTGATGCTGGATCAGAAAGATAGGCAAGAGAGCCAGATAGTAAATAGAAATAGGCAGAAATTGATCCGCTGTTGCAAAAGGCAGCCTACTCGTGTGGCGCCGGAAGTGAAAAAAAAACATATAAAAAACAAACAAAAAAACCCAAAACATAACAAAAACAAAAAAACAAAAACATATAAAACAGCATGTTGTCATAATTCAAAAAGTTGACCTGATTGAGCAAAACCAATGAGATTTTTGGATTCAGCACATCAAAACTGTCCTAAATCAGCTAAACAACTTAGACAATAAATTTGGTGTTGACCACTGTTATGGGCGCAACTTCCAGTTTCTGCTGTAGTGTTAAATCAGTCAGCAAGAGTGGAGTAGTGGGGCATTTAAAACAGCATTTTTAAAAGTGTCTTTATTTCGTTTTAATGTATAGTCCACATACCTGTTTTGCAGTTAAGTGGCAGATAATTTCAGCACTTGTAGTTTTTGTATTTTTGAATGTTTTTGCATAGTTCTGGTACTTGCTGCTGTTCGTGGTGAGACTCCTAAACCTCAGCTAAATCTGTGGCTTCAACAGCAATGTATGGCTCATGCACTGAAATTTAAAAAGGACTGTTGGTGAGATCGGTGCTACAGACACAACAGCAGCAGGTATGTTTTCACTTGTATGAATGTCACAGATCTGACATTCATATATGTCACCAGATGCAAGGCTGCATGAAGTAAAATAATAAATAAAAAAAATAGGATCAATTTGCTTCCTAAGGCTTAACTATTTGAGAAAGAGATCAAATAGGTGTGTTTTTTGGGGGGGTTGCATTTGTTGCACTGCATTGGAACGATATGGACTTGATATTAGCAACTTCAGCATGCATTAATTTTTAAATTATCACAAAATATAGATCAATAAAATTTTGAACAATTGTCAGAAAATGTCTGTACGTGTTAAGTTAAATAACAAGCATTCACAGTGTAAAGAACTGAGGTCCACACGAATAGTGGTTTCAACAAAGTTCTCTTTTAACAACTAGGAGCAGGAAACATTTACAGGCGGCAACATCAACACATCACCATTTTCATATCTATATCACTCGGTGAAGGTCAACTCTAACCTGTGACGTCACCACAGTCTTAAAGACACAGCACACACAATTATCACATTATATGACATCTCCCCCTTTTTAGTTTTTTTTTTCAGAACAAAACAATTTTTCAATTCAAACATTTTTTTCATTTCCATTTCACCCTTCCCCACAGCCCATGGCTTAATCATTGAACCAAATATAACCACACTTATCACAGTGAACACGTGAATTTCTCTCTTTTTTCATTCATTTTTTTTTTTTTTCTCTACAAATCTAGTCTTTGCACAGGTTTAATCATTCTACCAGACCGGGTAAACAACAGTCCTTGCTTTGGGTCTGGCGGTTTGACACTGGATTCTGGTAAAATAGTGTCAGCAGCAGCTGCAGTTTCAGGCTGCTGATCGACAATCTCTGGCTGCAGGTCATTTGGAGCTGAAGAGGGTATCTGTCTGGCTGATTCAGGATCATGTTGCAAGTGACGGCGGTTGCGTCGCAAAGTTGCTCCCTGGGGTGTTTCAATAAAAAAGGAGCGAGGTGTGCTGCTTTCTCCTGTGACAACAGCGGGTGTTTTCCAGGATTTCTGATGGTCCAGCTTTGTGAGGACTGAATCTCCTGGCTTTAACGAAGGTAGGGGTTTAGCTCCATGGCGCTGATTGAAGTAGAATGCTTGTTTCTGTTTCTCCATTGCATCCTTGTTCCTGACGACTTCCAGATCAGGCCATTGGGGCTGAAGATTCACTTCCAGTGTAGGAAGAGCTGTTTTGATCTTTCGACCCATAAGTAGCTCTGCGGGACTCATGCCTGTGGTGGTGCAGGGCGTTGATCAAAAGCACATGAGGGCGAGCAAAGGATCTTGCTGCTTTAAGATTCTTTTTGCTGTTTGAACTCCCCTCTCTGCATGTCCGTTTCCTTGGGGGTTATGTGGACTTGAGGTGATGTGCAAAAAGTCAAACTCCCTTGCAAACTTTTTAAATTCTTGGCATGAGAATTGAGGCCCATTGTCAGATACAACCACATCTGGACAACCAAACCTCGCAAACACTGCCTTCAGCTTTAAGATCATCTGAGAAGTAGTGGTTACTGGCAGATGAAGTATCTCGAGGAACCGAGAGAAATAGTCTGACACAACAAGGTAAGTGTGCTTGTTATGCTCACACAGGTCAACAGCAAGTCTCTTCCAGGGTCGATCAGGTAGAGGGGTTGACAAGAGAGGCTCTTTTCGCTGAGCTGGTCTCATCTCACGACACACCTGACAGAACTGGACTTTGCGTTTGATTTCAGATGAGATGCCAGGCCACCACACAGATGTGCAGGCCTGCTCTCTGCATTTTGTCAGACCTTGATGTCCATCATGTATTCGATCCAAGATGTCTGCTCTGAGCACATCCGGAATCAGCATGCGGCTTCCTCTGGTGATAATTCCATCGCATTCAGACAGTTCATTTTTAATGGGAAAATAGTCTCTGATAGCTGCTGGGACATTGCCTATGTATTCTGGCCATCCTGACTTGATGTACTGCAACACCAACTGTAGGTTACAGTCAGCTGCTGTAGCGGTCTTTATAGTGTCTATTTTATGTGTAGTAGCTGGCAAGTTATCAATAACTGCTGCTATGTAGCATGCTACATCAGAGTGAGTATCAGTCTCGTTTTCTACGCGCTGTAGTGGACTTCTTGAGAGTGTATCAGCTACTACCAAGGTCTTTCCCGGAGCATATTCGGCTGTCGGTTTGAATCTCATAAGTCTCATAAGTAGCCTTTGGCACCGTATTGGCACATTGTCCAGGTCCTTTTTGTTCATGAGAGGCACCAAGGGTTTGTGATCTGTGACCAACTTAAAATCTTCCAGACCACAGAGGTACTTCTCGAATCTCTCACATGCCCAGACACTCGCCAAACACTCCTTCTCTATCTGTGCATATCTAGTCTCGGCCTCTGACAGACGACGTGAGCAGTATGCCACAGGTTTCCAGTTTCCATCGTGCAGTTGCAGTAGTACTCCACCTATACCATAGCTGCTGGCATCGGCTGATACGGCAGTAGGTCGATTCACATCATAGAATTTCAGAACTGGAGAAGTAGACAGAATGTCTTTGATGCGTTGAAATGCCTCCTGCTGAGAATGGTCCCACATCCACACTGACTTGGATTTCAACAGTTCATATAGTGGCTGGCCCACTGTCGACAGATTTGGGATATATTTCCCTAGGTAGTTAAACATGCCTAGGACACGCTTGAGGTCATGCACGTTCTGTGGTGGAGGGAGCTCGCGGATTGCCTTGACTTTATCAGGGTCGGGTCTCACGCCTGATTTGTTGATTTCTTGGCCCAAGAAGTGAAGCTTGTTTTGTCTAAACTTACATTTATCTCTATTCAGTTTAAGTCCGGCTGACTCGATCCTTTCCAGTACCTTGCTGAGACGCTGGTCGTGCTGTTCAGGAGTGTCGCCGTACACCAGTATGTCATCCATGTAGATAGCCACGCCTTCCAGGCCGTTGAGGGTTTCTGTCATTTTGCGCTGAAAAATTTCAGGAGCGCTTGTGATCCCAAATGGAAGACGTTTGAATGCATATCTCCCAAAGGGTGCGATAAAGGTTGTTAATTTACTGCTTTCTGGATGGAGAGGAATCTGCCAAAACCCGGAGGCAGCATCCAATGATGTGAATGTGGTTGCTCCACTAAGTTTTGCAGTGATTTCCTCTGCAGTAGGAAGAACATACCTCTCTCTTCGTACAGCTTCATTTAACCTCTTTAAATCGACACAGATCCGCACTTTTCCATTTTTCCTTGGGACTGGCACCATTGGCGCACACCAATCTGTAGGATCAATCACAGCTTCAATCACATTATTCTCCTCCATACGCTGCAATTCCTCCTTAACCTTCTGCAAAAGTGGCAAAGGGACACGACGGGCAGTGTGCACTGTGTATGGCTGAGCATTCTCTTTTAACAGGATTTTAACTGGTTCTGTTTTAAGTGTTCCATGCTCACCAAATGCTTTGTGAACTTCTTCAACACGCTTCACAAGCCCCATCGACATTGCTGTGTCTCTGCCCAGCAAATTGTTTGCATTATTGCCACTGATGACATACACAGGAAAAGTATATGGTTTTTCTTTGTATTCTGTGAAGGCTTGAAATTTCCCTATACAGTCCAACTGACCACCCGGGCTGCACAGTGTGACATTAGATGGCTCTAATTCCTTCTTAGGAACTAGTTTGTTAAATGTCTTTTCTCCCATAATGTTTGCATCTGCACCCGTATCAATTTTAAAATTGACTGGTGTTGTTCCAGTTGTAAGCTGTATGGTCCATGGGTCATCATTTCTGTCTGTTTTTGTGACTGCGCCCAAAAAAAATGGTGTCTGGGAAACTGTCTCTTCAGTGACTTCTCTGACTGATTTACTGTGACATTTCTTTTCCCAGTGACCCACCTTTTTACACTTGTTGCATGTTGACTTCATGGCTGGGCACTTTTCAGGATCTCTGTGTTTTAATTTTCCACATCTTCCACACCATGAGTCTCTTTGCTCTCCACTTTTTTCCTTCTTTGGTTTAAATGGAGATCTTCCTCTGCCTGCTGCTTTTCCCTGGATCTCCTGCACCGTGGTGTGTGCCTCCCCCTGCTGGTGAACCTGGAGGACAACCTCCTCAGACTGGCGAACTGTTTGAATAGTTTGGGCAAGCGTTAGATCAGCCATCATCTGCAGTTTACGTGACAGCTCTTTATCAAGGATGCCCACAACAATTCGGTCACGGATATGTTCATCTCTCTTTACACCAAAGTCACAGTGTTCTGACATCTCATGAAGGGCTCTGATAAACATTTCCGCTTTCTCACCAGGCCGCTGCCGCCTCTGGTGAAAACAAGCGCGCTCATGGATCACGTTCCGTTTAGGACAGAAGTACTCGTCGTATTTTCCTAACACAACATCAAACTTCTTTTGATCCGCTTCCTCAGTAAAGGAGAATGATTTGAAGATGTTTTCAGCTTCGGGGCCCATGGCGTAAATCAGTGAACTGACCTGAATTTCGCCGTCCTCTTTATTCAGTTTTGTAGCCGTCCGGAAACGCAGAAAGCGCTCTTTCCAGCCCGCCCATTCATTTGGACGATGAAAAGGAAAATTTTCCGGGGGATTAAACAAGGCCATCTTACTGAAGCAGAGCGTCCGTCAAGCACTTCTGACACCATGTAAAGAACTGAGGTCCACACGAATAGTGGTTTCAACAAAGTTCTCTTTTAACAACTAGGAGCGGGAAACATTTACAGGCGGCAACATCAACACATCGCCATTTTCATATCTATATCACTCGGTGAAGGTCAACTCTGACCTGTGACGTCACCACAGTCTTAAAGACAGAGCACACACAATTATCACATTATATGACACACAGCATGACAGCAGCAGGAGCATTTTAATTTTGGGGTAAAACAAACAGCTGAAGCTGTCTGCATTTACCCCGACATTAAAACACCCAAGCACGGTGTTGTGGTGTGGCGCTGACTAGATTCTATGTCTGCTGTAAGGTAAATTTGATTATGACCAACGTATTTTAACAAAATGCAACCGACTTTATAGAGAGAGAGAGAGAGAGAGAGAGAGAGAGAGAGAGAGAGAATTACAGAGCCAGCTGTCCAGCGTGTGGTGGAGGGGGTGATCAGGATTGCCCATGATGGATCGCAGTTTATTTAGTGTTCTCCTCTCCACCTCTGTCTCAAAGGTCTCCGGTCTGAGACCAGTTACAGAGCCAGCCCTCTTGATAATCTTGTCAAGTCTGTTGGTATCTCTGGCCCTGATACTGCAACCCCAACAGACAGCAGCAAAGAAGATGGCGCTGGCGACAACAGTCTGATAGAAAAGCTCCAGCATCCTGCTGCACACGTTGAAGGATCTCAGCTTCCTTAGGAAATAGAGTCTGCTCATCCCCTTCTTGTGCGCAGCATCAGTGTTGGATCTCCAGTCCAACCCGCTGCTGATCCTGACACCCAGATATTTGTAGTCCTCAACCACTCCCACATCCTCCCCCCTAATCTGCAGTGGCTGAGAAGGAGCCTTCCTCTTCCTGAAGTCAATCACCATCTCTCTGGTCTTGCTGCCATTCAGCCTATTATTGCGGTGAAATCACTGATATATCTCAGAGCCTTTATTTGTTCACAGCATTAGCATTTTAGCAGCGGAGCTAACTAACTAACTAACTAACTAACCTGCACTTATATAGCGCTTTTCTAGTCACAAAGACCACTCAAAGCGCTTTCATTAATACTAACCCTCTATTCTAAGGGCCTATAGGAAACAGATATCTAGGGACAATTTAGAACAGCCAATTAACCTAACATGCATGTTTTTGGCATGTGGGAGGAAACCGGAGAAATCCCGGAGTAAACCCACGCAACACGGGGAGAACATGCAAACTCCACACAGATCACTGTTGGTCGGGGGCTGGGATCGAACCCATAATCCCACGATCCCCACAATCCCCCGGCCAAGGGTAAACTGTGCTGCCGCAGTGCTAACCACTGCGCCACCGTGCAGCCCTAATGGAGTTACTGTCTGCAAGGTCACTTTTTAAGGTCAACTTCTCATCCTTCCATAGTCGTGGGAAGTCATATGATTATATTACTCTTTTTGAGGTGTAAAAGGCCATGTTCCTACATTTTTGATGCCAAAGTCATTGTTTTTTAACAAGGAAAAGTGTCCCGTTTCTGTGACAACCACACTTTCTAAACTAGTACTGGCAGTAGCCCCCATAATTCACGCAAGGCATCATGGGGGCTAGGAATAAGATGGATTGTTTTGGTCACAGCTGGGAGAAAGAGCCAGAAGTTACAAAAAAAAAAAATAATGTCCCTTTACAATGTGTATTGTGTTAATTTATTGAAAAGTCAGTGCAATAATTTCTATAAAACAAAGATTACTGGCAAAAGTAACAGCTAAATTTGATACTTTACAACAAAAGGATAAGTAGGTCTAAACTTGTGATTAAAACAATAAAATGAATTAACCAATTAACAAGGCCAAAACTGCTATTTCCAGTTGTTCTGTATTCGTTTTAGACATGAAATGGTGAAAGAAAGAAGAGTACACTGATTCCCCACCCTGGTCATTGCTGATTTCTATGGGTGACAATGCCATTTGGAAGCAAATGTTAGCTGGTTAGCTCACAGCTCCAGTAGCAAAGACAGCCTCAGCTAATCAACGTATTAGTTTAGTGTAAAAGTACAAATGAAGCATTATTGGCGACAGGGTTGTGTGGTTTGACTGGATGATAGTATATAACCAATTCCTGGTGTGCAATAAACACAGAAATAACCCTGAATGGTTATCTCAGTTAAGGCTGGTCTAGTACCTGCAATATACTATGAAGCCATGCTGTTGTAACACATACAGAATGTGGCTTGGCATTGTCTTGCTGAAATGGGCAGGGATGTCCCTGAAAAAGACGTTGCTTGGATGGCAGCATATGTTGCTTTAAAACCTGTATGCACCGTTCAACATTAATGGTCAGATGTGCAAGTTACCCATGCCCTAGGCACTAACACACTCCCATACCATCACAGATGCTGGCTTTTGAACTTAACACTGATAACAATCTGGATGGTCATTTTCCTCTTTAGCCCAGAGGACACGACGTCTGTAATTTCCAAAAACAATTTGAAATGTGGACTCGTCAGACCACAGCACACTTTTCCACTTTGCATGAGTCCATCTCAGATGAGCTCAGGCCCAAAGCAACCAGCGGCATTTCTGGGTGTTGTTGATATATGGCTTTCACTTTGCCTTTCAGAGTTTTAACGTGCACTGTTCCTGAGCCCGCATGGTAATATCCTTTATAGAATGATGTCGGTTTTCAATACAGTGCCACCTGAGGGATCAAAGACCACGGCATTCAATGTTGGTTTTAGACCGTATTGCTTACATGCAAAAATTTCTCCAGATTCTCTGAATATTTTTGAATATATTATGGACTGTAAATGATGAAATCTTTAAATCCTTTACCAGTGTATGTTGAGAAATGTTCTTAAACTGTTGGACTATTCACCCAC
The DNA here is from genome assembly GCA_020510985.1 of Pholidichthys leucotaenia. Classification (NCBI taxonomy): domain Eukaryota; kingdom Metazoa; phylum Chordata; class Actinopteri; order Cichliformes; family Pholidichthyidae; genus Pholidichthys; species Pholidichthys leucotaenia. Next base: position 254,260,987 of record CM035836.1, on the reverse strand, counting down.
ACAGTTGTTCACAACATGATGAACCTCGATCCATCCTTGTTTGTGAATGACTGAGCCTTTTGGGAAGGCTCTTTTTTATACCCAATCATGACACTCACCTGTTTCCAATTAACCTGTTCACCTGCAGTGTTGGGTGTAAAGCGTTACAAAGTAACACGTTACACCCAACACTGTAGTAACGTGTTACAGTAATCTGATTACTGTTTGGTATAACGCAGTAATGTAACGTGTTAGTCTGATAAATGTAGTAATCCCGTTACAGTTACTAATCCGAAAAAAATCACGTTACTAGCGTTTCTTTTTAACAACTTACAAAACGGGAAAACAACTGCACTGCCAATAAACAGTAGAAGAAGAAGTAGTAGTGGCGCCCACTTCTGTTTCCGCACACTCCTATAAATATCAGTGGGAAAGTAAGTCCGGCCTCTTTGCCAAACCCGATGCTCCTGCCTGGTGGCTATCTTGTGTGTTGCCAACCCCTGCAATAAAGCTCAGTTCGACTGTGCAGCTGTCCTCGTTATTATACGGTAATTCCAGACATAACACAAATGGCACTTGTAGCAGCCAAGGGGAATCATGCAAATGGAAGAGTTGAGTAAATCAGTGTTTGGTGGCTGGAGATATGCTCATTACTTCGAATATGTTGAGCAAAAGGACAAGAACATGATGGTAATGTGCAAACTTTGTCCGGGCAAACTTTTAAACTAAGTTACGCTGGTAACCTAGTTTAAAAGTCTATTCAATAAGCCATGTTGTTTTCCTTAAAACTTTCATTATAACTTGATATTCAAGGGTAGTGTTTTATTTTTATTTCAAATAGTAATTTATGTTTACCCTGAATGGCAGGAACTGCCCATTTTTTAAAGGTTTAATTCTTAAAATGTTGAAAATGAAGTTTGCACTTGGTCACAATATATAAAAGGGATATAGCTTTGTGCAATGTTTTCAAGCTTTTATTTTGTGAAATTTGCATACTCCCAGTGCTGTTTTACATTTCTGTGAAGTGCCATCAGGGAGATTTTAATTTTACATTAAAGACAGAAGAGCAAAAAAGCTTTTTCTTCATCTTACGTGTTAGTATAGGCTATAAAAATGTGTAGTTTGGACATACAGTGGGGTAAAAAAGTATTTAGTCAGCCACCAATTGTGCAAGTTCTCCCACTTAAAAGATGAGAGAGGTCTCCAATTTTCATCATAGGTATACCTCAACTATGAGAGACAAAATTAAAAAAAAAAAATCCAGAAAATCACGTTGAAGGATCTTTAATGAATTAATTGGTAAATTCCTCGGTAAAATAAGTATTTGGTCAATAACAAAAGTTCATCTCAATACTTGGTTATATACCCTTTGTTGGCAATGACAGAGGTCAAACATTTTCTGTAAGTCTTCACAAGGGTTTCACACACTGTTGCCGGTATTTTAGCCCATTCCTCCATGCAGATCTCCTCTAGAGCAGTGATGTTTTGGGGCTGCCGCTGGGCAACACGGACTTTCAACTTCCTCCAAAGATTTTCTATGGGGTTGAGATCTGGAGACTGGCTAGGCCACTCCAGGACCTTGAAATGCTTCTTACGAGGCTACTCCTTCGTTGCTCGGGTGGTGAGTTTGGGATCATTGTCATGCTGAAAGACCCAGCCACGTTTCATCTTCAATGCCCTTGCTGGTGGAAGGAGGTTTTCACTCAAAATCTCACGATACATGGCCCCATTCATTCTTTCCTTTACACAGATCAGTCGTCCTGGTCCCTTTGCAGAAAAACAGCCCCAAAATATGATGTTTCCACCCCCATGCTTCACAGTAGGTATGGTGTTCTTTCTCCTCCAAACATGACAAGTTGAGTTTTTACCGTACCAAAAAGTTCTATTTTGGTTTCATCTGACCATATGACATTCTCCCAGTCCTCTTCTGGATCATCCAAATGCTCTCTAGCAAACTTCAGATGGGCCTGGACATGTACTGGCTTAAGCAGGGGGACACGTCTGGCACTGCAGGATTTGAGTCCCTGGTGACGTAGTGTGTTTCTGATGTAGCCTTTGTTACTTTGGTCCCAGCTCTCTGCAGGTCATTCACTAGGTCCCCCCCATGTGGTTCTGGGATTTTTGCTCACCGTTCTCGTGATAATTTTGACCCCACGGGGTGAGATCTTGCGTGGAGCCCCAGATCGAGGGAGATTATCAGTGGTCTTGTATGTCTTCCATTTTCTAATAATTGCACCCACAGTTGATTTCTTCACACCAAGCTGCTTACGTATTGCAGATTAAATCTTCCCAGCCTGGTGCAGGTCTACAATTTTGTTTCTGGTGTCCTTTGACAGCTCTTTGGTCTTGGCCATAGTGGAGTTTGGAGTCTGACTGTTTGAGGTTGTGGACAGGTGTCTTTTATACTGATAACGAGTTCAAACAGGTGCCATTAATACAGGTAACGAGTGGAGGACAGAGGCCTCTTAAAGAAGAAGTTACAGGTCTGTGAGAGCGAGAAATCTTGCTTGTTTGTAGGTGACCAAATACTTATTTTACCGAGGAATTTACCAATTAATTAATTAAAAATCCTTCAATGTGATTTTCTGGATTTTTTTTTTCTCATTTTGTCTCTCATAGTTGAGGTATACCTATGATGAAAATTGGAGACCTCTCTCATCTTTTAAGTGGGAGGACTTGCACAATTGGTGGCTGACTAAATACTTTTTGCCCCACTGTATACAGTTTAACTTACAGTGGTGTGGAAAAGTGTTTGCCCCTTTCCTGATTTCTCATTTTTTTTGTATGTTTGTCACACTTGTGTCATGAATTGCCCTTCGGGGAAGAGAGGAGAGACCCAGATGCTGAACTGCAGTTTGTGATATTTATTAACAAAACACTAAAAGTCCAGAGCATAAACACAAAAATTCAAACAGTGCTCAAAGCAAAACTTAGGAACAGAGATGGCAATGGAGAAAACAGGAATAACACGGATAACGAACATCAGAACAGGGGCAGGGTTCTGATGCGAATGACTCTTTGAGACTCCAGCAAAGAGGGAGGAAAATAACAGCCCTTAAATAGGGCCAGAAACAAATGATAACAAGTGATGGCAGGTGTGGATCATTTGAGCGGAAAGGAGGTGAAGATGATTACAATCAGCTGTGAGCCATGAAGAGAGGAGATGGGCCTGAGACCTTTACAGGGGCACTGCCCACAACCAGGGAAAAACCCGGAAGTGCCTCTGACAGCTGCAACCCCAGAGAGAGAGAGAGAGAGAGAAAAAACCCCGGTAAGAACAAATATAATACGATGCCAAATAAAGATACAAGTAAACCCAAATATGTAAATGACAAAACTACAAGGAACATAAACAGGAAAATTAGTCACACTAAGAAACAATACAGAAAATGTGAAAACCAACCAAAGATAAAATAACAGGAATTAGAACTCAAAAATACAACACTATACAAATCAGGAAAAAAGGCAAAGAGATTGCGCACGGCGGAATCCTCCCGTGCAAAGATCATGACAAAATGTTTCAGATTATCAAACAAATTTGAATATTAGACAAATGTAACACATCATCATCATCATCATCATCATCATAGCAGTCTGTCGCAGGCGACAATGACTGTTTCATTTAGGTCTGATCAGATTCCTCTACGCAGCTCTGTCCCCCGCCCTCTGCTGCCAGTAACTCCCGACCCTGCAAACTCGGGCAATGTCCAAGCCGGTATGAGTTGTTTTCTGACTGACCATTTCATGAAACTGCTTTCAAAGTATTTGAGTACTGCTAGCTTTTGCTGGACTAGCGACACATTCTTGGCAGATAGAGGTATTATCAGTGGCAAGGACAGGCCAAGATAAACTGATTCCAGTATCTGTTGCAGTGACTGACCAGATGATAGGTTTGTTTATCTCTGCTCTTTGTGTAGTGCATGTCACAATGCACCGACTGGCAAAAGTCCACCACAGACCTTGCGACAGATGTGCTTATCTGCCATGATGTCCAGTCTCACCCCACGTAACTGGGAGTGGTCCACCACAGACCTGTGGCAGATATTGTTTTTAGTTCTGCCAGGAACACAAAATGTCTGATAACACAAGTAAAAACAAAATGCTGTTTTTAAATGAAGGTGTTTATTATTAAGGGTAAAAAAAAAAAATCCAAACCTACATGGCCCTGTGTGAAAAAGTGATTGCCCCTAAACCTAATAACTGGTTGGGCCACCCTTAGCAGCAACAACTGCCATCAAGCATTTGCGATAACTGACAATGATGTAGGGAGCTTGAAATGAGGAAGCGAAGTGATTTTATAAATCAAGTTTTATTATCAGCTTCCAGTCCCTAACATGTCTCATCTCGATGCAGAAACAGAATGAAGAGGCTGAGCGCAGTCAGACCTTCATACTTATACCCACACACAACAAAAGACATTGCATATCAAAGCCGACATCTCGCATCAGCGTAATCCCTCTCCATTGTCCTCTCTCTCCTCCACCTGACCCTGGGGGGTCAGGAAGTTCGTTCAGGTCTCCACCGCTGCGTCTCCATCTGCTCGTTGATCTTCGCTGGTGGTCGAGACCTCTTGTCCTGCTCTGAGACGTGAGGTCGTTCTACATGTGCAATCTCTAAACATTCCTCTTATGTCTATACATATGTAGGTATGGATATATGAATAATATAAGCCACAGCCCCCCCCCCCCAAACGTCTAAGAAAAGCACAATCAAATTAAGTTTACAGCTTAAGATAACATCCATGACATATTATACCGTTATTCATCTCAACAGGAAAAAGGAAAAATATCTTCAGCAGTCATGTTAACATTCAAGCTATGTAGCATGCTCCTGTTAAAAATTCAGTGGTAACAACAACAGTATAGTTTATGTCATAAGTCAGCCTTAAAACTGTAACGGCACAATCCGACAGCATAGTTAACAACCCTTTGTCAATTTTACATCAGTCTATGTGTCGTCTGGGTTTCAATCTTCTCCCGAATCTGCTGTAGGCCCGCTTTGGCGTCCTGGCGGGGCCGTCCTGTAAGGGATCTGCAGCTTGGGGAGGAGAGTGGTTATTTGGTCCCTGCGGGGGGGCTGAGTTGTTTCTCTTGGGGAGTCTACCCCGTCGAGGTGCTCTCGCCACCCGTTCGTCGCTCGACATGAAAGCAGGTTTAAGTCTGTCAATGCTGACTGTTTCTTTTCTGTCCCCTAAATCAAGCACAAAATGCTTATCACCAGGTTCCAGCACTCTAAATTGTCCGTCATATGGTGGGCGGAGGGTTGGTTTTAAAGCTTCGTGTCTAACAAAAACGAACTCGGCGTTTTTCAAAGCTTGGGGAACAAAAACCTGCGGAAAAGAGTGATGTACGGGTCCAGGGAGCGTGTCCGGTCCCGTGCTGTTGAGGGGCCTCAGGGCTGGTAGGTGCCCGGGCTCTGGATGTTCTGGTAAGAACTCACCCGGGAGCCTGAGAGGTTGTGCAAAAACTAATTCTACCGGGGAGGCGTCTAGATCCTCCTTAGGCGCAGAACGCAACCCTAATAAAACCCAGGGAAGTTTATTCACCCAATCTGTATCCGTCAGTGAGGCCCTGAGGGCGGCCTTTAAAGACCTATGAAAACGCTTGCATAACCCGTTAGCCTGAGGGTGATACGCGGTGGTGCGATGAATTGTCGCCCCTAAGCTGCTGGCCATGGCTGACCACAGTTCTGAGACAAATTGGGGCCCCCTATCGGACGTGATGTCCGATGGGACGCCGAAATACGCCACCCAGGTTGTTAAAAAAACGCGAGCGACTTCCACGGCTGTGGTTGACGCCAGCGGGACCGCTTCTGGCCAGCGTGTGGTACGGTCTACCTTTGTTAAAAGGTGTGTGAACCCCCGCGACGACGGTAGTGGGCCCACGAGGTCGACGTGTACGTGGTCAAACCTCCTGGCTGGGATTCGAAAAGGTTCTAGAGGAGCTTTTGTGTGTTTGTGAATTTTGGCGCGTTGGCAAGACATGCAAGTCCTCGCCCACTCCTTTACATTTTTACGCAGGCCTGGCCAAACAAATTTCTCCGCGACCATTTTCACCGAGGCGCGCACCCCTGGGTGCGCGAGGGAGTGCACCGAGTCAAAAACGCGGCGGCGCCACGCGGCTGGGACTACCGGGCGAGGTCGACCGGTTGACACGTCGCAGATTGGGGGGGGCACACCGTTACGCAAACCCCTTTCCTCCAGCCTTAACCCTGCTGGTCCAGACTGGAGCGCGCGCACGTCCGCGTCACTGCTTTGTTCTGCTGCCATGGCCGCGTAATCTATCCCTACGTGAATTGGGGCCGCGTACGCGTCCGTGTTGGCCATGAGCTCTGCGGCTGTGGTAGTATAATCTGCTTCCTCGTGCCCTGACGACGTCACGGCGCGGGAGAGGCAATCTGCCACCACATTAAGTTTGCCTGCCACATGTCGGATATCTGTGGTAAACTCTGAAATTGCAGCCAGCTGTCTTTGTTGCCTGCCTGACCATGGTTCTGAAATTTTAGCCATCGCAAAAGTGAGTGGTTTGTGGTCTACAAAAGCCGTGAAATGCCGCCCTTCCAGCCAGAACTGGAAATGGCGGATGGATAAATGAAGCGCTAGCAGCTCTCTGTCAAAAGTGCTGTATTTGCGCTCGGTTTGGTTTAAGGATTTACTAAAAAATGCTAGCGGTTGCCAGGTTCCGCCGACATGTTGCTCCACAACCGCCCCTATGGCCAGGTCTGAAGCGTCTGTGGTCAGCGCTATGCGGGCCGAGGGATCGGGGTGGACCAACAATGCGGCATCCGCTAGTGCTCTTTTTACTTCCGCGAAGGCGCGTTCCCGCTCCGGGGTCCATTTGACTGCGTTGGAGGGTTTTTGTTTTCTGAGCGCGGCATATAGGGGCTGCATGAGTTGAGCTGCGCGAGGGAGGAAACGGTTGTAAAAATTTACCATTCCTAAAAATTCCTGTAGCGATCTGACCGTTTGTGGTCGGGGGAAATTTGCTACCGCGCGTACTTTGTCCGGCAATGGGACTGCCCCTTCTGGTGAAACTCTGTGTCCTAAAAGATCAATTTGTGACACGCCAAATCGGCATTTGGCTGGGTTAATTATTAACCCGTGCTCTTCTAGCCTCTGAAAAACCGTAGTGAAGTGCTGTTCGTGTTCTTCCTCCGACGTGCTGGCTACCAGAATATCATCGAGGTAGACGAACACGAAGGGGAGGTCGCGTAATACTGCGTCCATCATACGCTGAAAAGTTTGAGCAGCGCCTTTGAGGCCAAACGGCATTCGCAAAAATTCAAAAACACCAAAAGGGGTTATTACAGCCGTTTTAGGAACGTCCTCCGGTTGGACCGGAACTTGGTGGTAGCCGCGGACCAGGTCTATTTTAGAAAAAATGCGCGCACCCGCCAGATGTAGTGAAAAATCTTGGATGTGAGGGATGGGGTAGCGGTCATGCGCTGTCGCATTGTTTAATCTGCGGTAATCACCGCAAGGTCTCCAAGAACCGTCGGTTTTCGGGACCATATGTAGTGGCGATGCCCGAGGGCTTTTCGAGCGCCGAATAATGCCCAATTTTTCCAGGCTGGCAAACTCGTTGCGTGCTATGTCGAGCTTGGTCGCATCTAAGCGCCGAGCTTTGGCAAAAGCAGGTGGGCCTGTCGTGGGGATGAAGTGTTCAACCCCATGTTTCGCTACTGTTGCTGAAAATTTGGGAACCGTGAGTGCTGGAAATTGGGTGAGGAGTTGGTCAAACTTACCTCCTGCTGAGGTGACGCTGGCCTGCACGGGTGGTGGAGAGACTCGAGCTGAGCAGGGGATAGAAGAAAATGACAGTGCATTAACCAAGCGTCTGTTTGCAAGATCGACTAACAACCCATGTGCACATAAGAAATCAGCGCCCAACAAGTTAAAACTCACCGCCACTATAATAAATGTCCACCTATAGTTGCGGCCGTGAATGGACAGAGGCAGGTTTCTTTCACCGAAAGTGTCGATGATCGAGCCGTTAGCTGCCATCGCTCCATTTCCCCGGGGTCCTGTTGCCCGGTCTGCGTTGGACGGGGTGATGAAGCTCACCTGAGCTCCGGTGTCGATGAGGAACTGTCTCCCGGAGCGTCCGTCAGTCACATAGAGCAGCTTGTTTGTCTCGCCAAGAGCCGTAGCTGCTAACGGTTCCTCGACTTTGGCGTTTCCCGAGCTCTTGAAATTGCAAGGGGGCACGCATTTGTACACCCTCTCGGCGAAACGTTGATGATAGTAGCAGAGGTCATTCCGCTTGCTGCGCCTTGGTCACGTCGCTGCCATGGTGGGCGGGTTCTGCTCTGTCGTCTGTGACTCTCCGCTGCTCTGGGCTTCCGCGCCGAGATCTGCAGATGCTGCTGTGGCCATCTGTTCGCCGCAGGAGTTGATGAGTCGCTGCGCTTCTCGGGCCAGCGCACGGAAGTCCTGCTGGGTGCTACACCGCATGTTGGCCAGGATCCCTCTCATGTGCGACGCCAGAGTGCTGAGGAAGATATGCTGAAAGAGGAAGTTGTCATTGTCTGCCTCCCTCAGCTTCAGCATGTCTTCCATGAGGACCATCGGTCTGCGTCCTCTGTGGCCGTAAATCGCCAGAATCCTCCCGGCCCTTTCCTCGGCCGAGGGGACGAAGCTCTCGATGAGGGTTGCCTTCAGTTCTCTGTATTTGTCGTGGGCGGGCGGTTGTTGTATCACGCTCCGCGTGCATCTTGATGTGGCAGCATCAAGTCTGGCGACGATGTGATAAAATTTGGTCTCATCCGCCGTAATCCCCGCCAGTGCAAACTGAGCCTCAGCCTGCTGGAACCACGAGCTCGGGTCATTTTGCCAGAACTCTGGGAGTTTGACGGCGACGGCGCTTGCCTGGGCCACCTCTGATGAGTCTGTAGGGCGAGAACGCCTTTCTTCCATTCTCACGGCTGGGCTGGGGACGGTACTCGGTTGAGCCCTCTCTGACGATTCTGCTGTGGGGGAACGTCTTCCATCCGTTCCCCTGTCTGCGTTGGCGACGGCGCTTGCCTGGGTCGCCTCTGATGAGCTTGTAGCGGGAGAACGTCTTTGGTCCATCCTCACGTCTGGTCACCAATGTAGGGAGCTTGAAATGAGGAAGCGAAGTGATTTTATAAATCAAGTTTTATTATCAGCTTCCAGTCCCTAACATGTCTCATCTCGATGCAGAAGCAGAATGAAGAGGCTGAGCGCAGTCAGACCTTCATACTTATACCCACACACAACAAAAGACATTGCATATCAAAGCCGACATCCCGCATCAGCGTAATCCCTCTCCATTGTCCTCTCTCTCCTCCACCTGACCCTGGGGGGTCAGGAAGTTCATTCAGGTCTCCACCGCTGCGTCTCCGTCTGCTCGTTGATCTTCGCCGGTGGTCGAGACCTCTTGTCCTGCTCTGAGACGTGAGGTCGTTCTACATATGCAATCTCTAAATATTCCTCTTATGTCTATACATATGTAGGTATGGATATATGAATAATATAAGCCACAAATGAGTCTTTTACAGCGCTGTGGAGGAATTTTGTCCCACTCATCTTTGCAGAATTGCTGTAATTCAGATACATTGGAGGGTTTTCCAGCATGAACCACCTTTTTAAGGTCATGACACAGCATCTTAATCAGATTCAGGTCAGGACTTTGACCAGGCTACTCCAAAGTCTTCATTTTGTTTTTCTTAAGCCATTCAGAGGTGGACTTGCTGGAGTGCTTTGGATCATTGTCCTGCTGCAGAACCCAAGTGCGCTTCAGCTTGAGGTCACGAACAGATGGCTGGATATTTTCCTTCAGGATTTTTTGGTAGACAGCAGAATTCATGGTTCCATTTACCACAGCAAGTCTTCCAGGTCCTGAAGCAGCAAAACAGCCACAGACCATCACACTACCACCACCATATTTTATTTTTGGTATGATGTTCCTTTTCTGAAATGCTGTTACTTTAACGCTGGATGTAATGGGACACACACACCTTCTAAAAAGTTCAACTTTTGTCTCATCAGTCCACAGAGTTTTTTTCCCCAAAAGTCTTGGGGATCATCAAGATGTTTTCTGGCAAAACTGAGATGAGCCTTTATGTTCTTTTTGATCAGCAGTGGTTTTTGTCTTGGAACTCTGCCATGCAGGCCATTTTTGCCCTGTCTCTTTTTTATTGTGGAGTCATGAACACTGACCTTAACTGAGGCAAGTGAGGCCTACAGTTCTTTGGATGTTGTTGTGGGGTCTTTTGTGACCTCTTGGATGAGTCATTGCTGCGCTCTTGGGGTAATTTTGGTTGGCAGGCCACTCCTGGGAAGGTTCACCACTGTTCCATGTTTTTGCCATTTGTGGATAATGGCTCTCACTGTGGTTTGCTGGAGTCCCAAAGCTTTAGAAATGGCTTTATAACCTTTTTCAGACTGACAGATCTCAATTACTTTGCTTCTCATTTGTTGCTGACTTTCTTTGGACCGCAGCATGATGTCTAGCTTTTTAGAATCTTTTGGTCTACTTTACTTTGTCAGGTAGGTCCTATTTAAGTGATTTCTTGATTGAGAACAGGTGTGGCAGTAATCAGGCCTGGGTGTGGCTAGAGAAATTGAACTCAGCTTTCCAAAGATGTGATAAACCACAGTTAATTTATGTTTTAACAGGGGGGTCAATCACTTTTTCACACAGGGCCATGTAGGTTTGGATTTTTTTTTCTCCTTAATAATAAACACCTTCATTTAAAAACTGCATTTTGTGTTTACTTGTGTTAGTTTGTCTAATATTTAAATTTGTTTTATGATCTGAAACATTTAAGTGCGACAACCAAAAAACCAAGAAATCAGGAAGGGGCCAAATACTTTTTCACACCACTGTAAGTGAGCACCATTCACCATTTAATTTAAATGGTGAATGGTACCATATTTCCACTGTATGTGGAAATATGGTACATTTTACTGATGCTATCTGAAAGTAATCCAGAAGTAATCTGTGATTGATTACTTTTGACAATGAGTAATTAAGTAAAGGGATTACATTTTTAAAAAGTAACTAGCAATTGGTAATGGATGACTTTTTTGAGTAACTACCCCCAACACTGTTCACCTGTGGAATGTTCCACGAGGTGTTTTTTGAGCATTCCTCATTTTTCCCACCCAGCCTTTTGCTGCAACTGTCCCACCTTTTTAGGAGCACGTTGCAGGCACCAAATTCAGAATGAAGTTAATATTTGCAAAAAAAACAATAATTACCAGTTTGAACAGTAAATATCTTGTCTTTGCAGTGTATTCAAATGAAAAAGGTGAAAGGGATTTTTAAATCATTGTATTTTGATTTTATTTACATTTTACACATTGTCCAAACTTCATTAGAACTGGGTTGTAAAATAAGCTCAAATTACCTCTGGGAATGAGATATGTTTCCAAGTGTTGCTAGATGAATTAGCTGGGATCATGGGTGTCTAGTGAGGGGAACAGATTATAGAAAATTTCCCAACAGACCAAACTTCATTGGTCGGCTAAGCTAATGCTAGTGTCCTGACCTGCCGGGCAATCCCAACCACTCGGACGCTTTAGTTGGGTAGAAAACTGTCACAGTCCTGCCAACTCATTGTGCTGTTGGGCTAACTACATTAATGACACTATTTCCCATGACATCCCAGTGGGGAAAAAAAAAAAAAAAGATGAAGAAGAAAACAGCACAGAATGGTGCAAGATTTTTTTTTTTAGTGGACTGGTGAGCGGAGGATCGCTGGTTCAATCCCTGGACCAGCAGGATCAGATCTGGGTGGGACAGATAACATTGCAGTGTTTCCTCACCCTCCTTAACCCCACTGTGGTGCCCTTGAGCAAGACCCTTAACCCCAACTGCTCCAGTGGAGCTGCTCAGTGGCCACAGGTCAGTGTGTGGTTGGACTGGGCAGCTTCCTGGTGTGAATGTGGAACTGTGTGAGTGTGAACAGGGTGTCCCTGAAAAAGAGAAGCTGCCTCCCAATGGAACTATCCTGTATAAATAAAGGTTAAATAAATCCACTGTTGTAACACTGTAGATAAGCCAGGAAGCACAGAAAAACATACTGAGCTGCTTGAATTTGGAACTGTTGGTGACTGTCATTGGACGGTCGTCTGAAGTGGTCCAGTCATCAAGCAAATGTCGGCAGCACCATAATGTCTAAGATGCATTATAATTCATCACCAAGTAGCCTTGCTAGTTTATGTGTATAAGAATAAGGACCTGTACTTATATAGTGCTTTTCTAGTCACAAAGATCACTTAAAGTGTTTATGTATGTAGCTATCAACTGTCAAATCAAATATATGTGTGCTATAATTGCCAATATTTATTTACAGTGCAACATTCACTTGATTTTTGATAATTAGGCCAGAATGTGAAAACTCTGCTTGTTCGCCACAACCTAGGATGGACACAGACTTACAAGTTTATTAAAATATAGGTTTTATTTTAGGATTGTTACATTCATTAAGAAGTAGACACACATATACAGCAATTAGTTCACAGATGGATTTGTTCCTTTCAGTCACATACTTCAGATTTTTTTTCTCCTAACCATCTTTACTTAGTTTTCCAGTCAAACACTGACAACATACAATCAGAGCCAGCCATGCTTTAAACTCGGTCTGTAAAGTTTAACACTCATGGGGTTGGCCCTGTGTTCAGGTGGGGCTTCTTTCTTCTCATTACCAACACAGGCACAGTTGGAAAGACAAGTCCAGAATTTATGTCATAACCTGTCATGTAGGCCACAGCAAAAAACAAAAAAAACCCCAAACAAACAAACAAAAAAGGGATACTGGTGTCAGTTTGTCAAAATGTGTGTTTTAATTTAATTACTGAATGTTCTGATTGAAAGCACAACTGAGATAGCAAAACCAGCCAGAAGCCATTCTAATGCATCAGTGTGTAGATGTGTTGACAGTTACTGGAATTCAAAGACTGGTGCACTACGAGTGTAAGGGCAAGAGACGTGCAACCACAAGGAGTAAAAACTGTAACAGATGTAACAGAGTAACAGATATAAAACACGACTTAAAGAGAACATATGGCCCTTTTTCCACAGCTCTACCTGAAGGTCTTAATTGTCTTTGACACACTTTAATGAAAATACCTCCAAGTTTAAATACTGCAGCATTATTTTCGATCCATTTCAGCGCATGTTGCTTTAAATGTTAATGCCCCAGGTCACCAGATCCTCTCTCTTTTGTCACTTATGGCCAAAACCCTTGGCTCATGTTAGCTGGCTAACTCAGTTTGTTGGAATACTGGAGTTCATTAGAATGACACCCAAGTTAACTAATGTAAAATGGGATTAATGTGACAGTGTGAAAGCAAATATGAAGTACCATATGAAACAGCGGTGTGTGGTTTGAGTTACTGATAGAACGAGTCAAATCCCTGAGGTGTATTAAGCGCAGAAACAGCTCTTGACTGAGGTTGACTGCCACTTGAGAAAGAGCTGTTACAGCCACAGTATAATAAACTCAGTGTTGCCAACTCACTCTGATTGTAAGTCTCAAGATACATTCAGACCAAACACAAAGCGAAACCGAATGCAAAGCAAAAATTCACGTTGCTCTACTCATGTAAGTACAGCTGCCAGGGCTGAGGGCAACACATGAAAATTCACTCTGGGGAGGAGTGTGGTTATATTCTGCAGCCGCTTTGTACCTGCCATGGCACTCCCCAAAAAACACCATTGTGTTTGAGTGAACACAGTTGGGAAAATGTTACTGCCTCCTCCAGAAAGAGCATCTTGATGTCACCTGTTTTCAGCTTTAAAGAAGTGGACAGGTGTCCGGTTTCATGAGCTGCTAGCCCTCGTTAGTACACTAGCAGCAGCTGAGCAAGATATTGCAGGTGGATGCAAACTACAGACTCTGTCTCAACTGTGGAGCTCCAGTTCATCTGTCTCCAATGAGTGGCAGTCTTACTGCCAAGCTAATTTATTCTCCATTGTTGATACTCACTCCCAGTGATGGTGGAATCTTAATGCTGATTGGCCATCATGACCCAGCATCAAACAAATTTTTCACTTTAGTTGAATAAAATTCAGCTCAGGTGAACTTTGAATTTGCATGTATTTGCATCTTTCCATTGACTTTGTATGTAATCGTCTAAACGTCTCAACTTGCCTTTTAGAAGGGGGAGGAGCTTAAAGCAAATCAAAACAACCTGTGTGCATGTAACAGTTTTTACTGCACCGCTGCATTAGATCTCATGATGGTAGATGGCAACCAGAGGTTTTGCATCTACTTTTGTTTGATGTACTTTAAAGTATGTGTACATTATGCAAACTTGTATTATCAAGAATTTAAGCTTACTATACAAATTTATTCAGCACAACTATGTAGAAGACTTTGCATTGAAAAAAAAGAACAGTTTATGTATATTGTGAGTATGCCGTACCCCTCAGTTTCCTCTGTGCACGATTCCCTCTAAAGTTGGCAACTCTGATAAACTATAGCAAGATAAGTTTAGATAGCATCTGGGAATGAGACATGAAGTGTTTAGATGATCTGGATGGGTCCACCACTGGGTTAGTGAGTTTAAGTCAAGGGGAATCACAAGTGCTAGCTAAACTGGGCTAGCTAACATTATGGTTACACGGCCACTCTGGACAAAATATTGAAAAATTAAGCCAGAATGACACCTGAAAGTCAGATCATTTCCTGTGGACTAATCAACCAGCTGAGAACAAGGATATCTAGTTGGATGAATAGACTATAAAGAGATTAGTCCTAAAAACTGTAGTTGTTCTGCTAAGGAACTGTGCTAACGATCTAGATAACCAGTCCATACCAGTCAGTCTATAACAAAATAAGCCAAAATGATGTGAGATAGTTTATAAACAAATGCTATTGAATGAACCAGCTGGGTTCCTGCATGTTTTGTCAGGTGAGTAAAATATGGACAGAATGGCCTAAAAACTGTGGTGACTAGGCTAACTCTGCAATAGCACTGTCAGTGTGTAGATTTAGATGTTCACAGCTATACTCCCCTTGTTAAAATGGGTGGCGATCATTCTGGTGAGCTCCAGGCTTCGCATCACAGCCAGAGACGAGTCAAAACTGCTTATTTATTATTGAAAGGTACTGAGAGCAAAGATTACCCCAGCAGAGTGACAGGGTTTTGGGACATTTTTCATTGGTAGTCAACCAAGTTCATCCACAAAAGCACAAAACCCCTGAAATTTTCATTATATGTCCCCTTTATTGTGTTTATGTTAAAGAAAAACCTGCATGGTTCCTCGCTGACTTCAAAGATGCTCAGTTTATTAAAACATGTCATTCCCTTACTCACAAAGACTATGCTGCAACTTACAAAAATATTGTGCTTTTTTGTTTTCACTAGTTATCCATGTCCTCAAAAGTCAGGTCAGGAACGTACTTCAGGTAGCCATTTTCAACATCCACGTCCTCTTCTCTGGCTGCAGCTGTAGCACCCATGGGAGTAGGCAGGTAGATGTTTTCCCACCTTTCCCTCGAGTCCGTCTGTGGCTGCTGAGTGGCAGAGAATGCGGCAGCAGCCTCAAGGCCCTGGTTGATGTAGCCAGCCTCCTGGCTGGCCTCCAGAACCGGCAGCTCCGACAGAAGTCCTTTCAGAGCCTCGACCAGGTCCCTGAAGCCAGGCCTCTGGGTCGGATTCTTATCCCAACAGCTCCACATGACTTCATAGCTGCATTGACAGTGAGGTAGAGGAAGGAGAGTGGGCCAAAATGAGTACAACTGCAGATGATATATGACATGTCTTATGACCTTTACCAAGGAGGTAGTGTGATCAGGGCGGTTTACTTGTTTGTCTGTCTGTATGTTAGCAGGATTACACAAAAACTACTGAACAGATTGTGATGAAATTTTCACCAGAGGTGGCCCTTGGGCTACAGATGAACCCATTAAATTTTGAGGGTGATCTGAGAGCACATATCTCCGCCATGGCCATAGCTTGCAATGCTAAAGAAAGTGAAAATGTGATCGTAGATCCGCATCCTGACCCAGATCACCTTATCTGTAATCACTGCTAATCTTTAATCACCCCACCACCATTTTCACACTACACTTTAGCACCTGTTGCAGACCTATGATGTCTTTGTGAATATGAACTTTAACCTTTTAAAGCAATGTTGTGTAACACTCATTAATATCTAGAGGTCTATCAATCAATCAATCAACTTTATTTATAAAGCACTTTAAAAGCAACACTCGCTACACAAAGTGCTGTACAGCAAGAGAACGTAAAAGCAGGGCACTAACACAAAGGGCGCTAACACAAGAGCCACAGTAAAAAAAAAAAAAAGTAAATTCATAAATAAAATAAAAAGTAAAATAAATAAAAATCCATTTCATTCAATAAAATCAATGTCTCATACTGGGTCGAAGGCCAGGGAGTAAAAATGTGTTTTAAGACGTGTTTCAAAAATGGACAGTGAAGGTTCTTGTCTGATGTCCAGGGGTAAATCATTCCATAACCTGGGGGCCATGATCGAAAAGGCTCTGTCCCCTCTGAGCTTGCGCCTTACCTTTGGTTTCAGCTGACCTAAGGGACCGGGTGGGAGTGTAGGGATGCAGAAGCTCAGAGAGGTAAGGTGGAGCAAGACCATTCAAAGATTTAAAAACAAATAAAAGAATTTTAAAATGAACTCTAAAATACATGGGCAGCCAGTGGAGTGAAGCTAAGATGGGTGTGATGTGATCTCTTCCACGTGTAGCTGTTAAAAGATGAGCAGCGGCGTTTTGAACCAGCTGCAGACGGGAAAGAGATGACTGGCTGACACCAGCGTAAAGTGCGTTACAGTAATCCAGCCGAGATGAAATAAAAGCATGGATTACTGTTTCCAAGTGTGGTCTAGAGAGAATGCGTTTTACTTTTGCTAAATGCCTTAGATGAAAGAAGCTGGATTTTACCACAGAACGAATCTGCGTGTCTAATTTAAAATCATTGTCCATGATAAAACCAAGGTTCCTAGCTGTGGATTTAACATAAGGAGTAAGGGGGCCCAAGTATATAGGAAGGGACTCACAGGGGCGACTAGGTCCAAATACCATCACTTCGGTCTTCTTATCATTAAAATTTAGGAAGTTTAGGGCCATCCAAGACTTTATGTCTTCAATGCACGCCAGGAGTGAGTTTACTGATGAGGCAGCCTTTTGTTTTAGAGGGACATAAATCTGGCAGTTATCAGCATACAGGTGGAAAGAGATACCATGCTTTTTAAAAATGGAACCCAGAGGAAGTATGTACAGAGAAAAAAGCATGGGCCCTAGAATTGACCCCTGTGGGACCCCGTAAGGCAGAGGAGCAGAAGAGGATTCAAACCCAGACATGCTAACTTTAAAAGTCCTGTCTGACAGATAGGATCTAAACCAGTTGAGAGCAGTGCCACAAATGCCCACTAGGTGCTGCAAACAGGAAATTAAAACATGATGGTCCACTGTGTCAAAGGCAGCAGTTAAATCAAGCAGCACAAGAACAGCATATTCACCTGAATCACATGCCAAGAGAATATCGTTAAAACTCTTAGCAAGGCTGTCTCTGTGCTATGAAGAGCTTTGAAACCAGATTGAAAAATCTCCAAAATACCGTGTTCATCCAGAAAACATTTCAGCTGCATATTGATAATTTTCTCTAAAATGTTTGAGAGAAATGGCAGCTTGGAAATAGGCCTAAAATTTGCCAACACGGTATGATCGAGACCAGGTTTCTTAATCAAGGGCTGCACTACTGCATGTTTAAAATTTGCAGGAACCACACCAGATGACAGGCTGCTGTTCAAGATGGCAAGAACTGACTGGCCTATACTGGGAAGCACCTCTTTAAAAAGTCTAGGAGGGACAGCATCACAGGGAGACCCTGAGGGCTTAATGTGGCCAACCACATCCTCTAAAAATGACAGAGTCACAGGTTCAAACTGATCAAAAACAGCAGAACAAGGGACAGAGACAGAGGGATCAGAGGCAGGAGGTGAGATGAGAGCCCTGGTGGTGGCCACCTTATCAATAAAAAAGTTCATAAAATCATTGCATAACTCAGAGGAGGCTCCAGACAGTCAGTCTGTCGGGTGGTAAGAACAGAGTCAATAGTGTTAAATAAAACACGTTGATTATGACAATGAGATAAAACAATATTAGCAAAGTATTTGCTTTTTTCCTGCTTGACAGGATTTTGATACTGATGCCAGCAGTCTTTTAAAATCTGCAGTGACACCTGCAGTTTGTCCTTCTTCCATCTGCGTTCAGCTCTGTGCCACTCCTGTCTGACTGCACCAGTTCTGTCATTGAACCATGGCTCAGGTTTGGATCAAGGCTGCTTGGTTTTCAGTGGAGCCACAACAGCTCTAGTTCTTGGGTGAGAGAAGCAGTCTCAAAAGCCAGACTTTTGAGTTGAAAAAAAAAAAAAATCTTCAGCAAAGAATAATTTATAAATTGGAACTCAAGGTCACGCTACACAAGGATCATCAAACTTGGTACAAAAGTTCACCCTGACACCCTGACCTCAGACTAGGGGTTTGAGGTCAAAAGGTCCAAGGTCAAGTTTCAGTGCATTCTAGTTTTTTTCCTGTTATGTGAATGAAGACTGGCTCCAACAGATTACAGGGGGAAAATACATTTGTATATTTGTGGAGAGGTGAAATAAATATATCATGTTGAAATATTCCCCTATAGTGTAGTCTTGCCGTCTGCAAGAACTGAACCTTGCAGAACCCCACATGTCAGAGAGGCTGTGGAAGAATAAAACTCATGCACCCTTACAGAGAAAGTCCTCTCAGAAAGATATGAAGAAAACCAATCTAATGCAGAGCCAGATATACCTGCCAGATGCTTTAGCCTGTTAATTAAAATATTGTGATCAACAGTATCAAATGCTGCATTAAGATCAAGCAATATAAGAGCAGAACAATCTCCACGATCAGATGCCATTAAAAGATCATTATACATGCTTAAGAGAGCAGTCAGTAGAGTGCAGTTTCTTAAAGCCAGATTGAGAAGGATCATTGATCTTTAATTTGCATGATTGCCGTAGGTGCTAGTCCCTGTGAACCAAGTTTGGTGGCTGTAGCCCCATTTGCTAGTTCCTAATAAGCTAAGAACTACTGAGAACTATTGAGTCAAGTGGTATTCTCTCTAATTGCACATTCTGAGTTAGCTTGGTTTCAGATTAGTACAAATTACCAACGCGAATGATCTAAATGAGTCAGACAAAGTGAGGTCTGCATGAATGGGTTTTAAAGCAACACTATGTAAGATTTTTACCTAAAAAAATAATGTTTCCAAAATCATTTTGGTGGCACACCCACCTTTGACTGGGAGCATCAGCTCCACCACAGCCAGAGAGGCCTACACAAGCACTATGTAGCTTTGCTGTTTGGGTAGGAACACTGACAAGGTGACAACTGGCTCGGTTATGGCCTGTGTCTCAATAACTAACCAATGTTAACTGGACACTAGCTATACCATGAAGCTTTCTAGCTAATCTCCCTACTCAGCGTTCCTTACAAAATCATGGAGCGCCTAATACTGCAACGCATTTCCCCAGAAATAGAGGATATTCTAAGTGTGGATCAAGCAGGTTTCCGCAAGGACCGCAGTACAGGAGAACAAGTACTGGCCCTAACCACCTTCATCGAAAATGGCTTCGAGAGCAGACTGAAGACAGGGGCTGTGTTTCTCGATCTTACAGCCGCCTATGATACGATCTGGCACAAAGGCCTCCTCCTGAAACTTATAAAGGCGATCCCTGCTTGGGCAACAGCAATTATAAAAACCCTGCTGACCAACCGAAGGTTCAGAGTCCACCTCAGTCAGAACACAAGTGCATGGAGAATGCAGAAAAACGGACTCCCACAAGGCTCAGTTCTAGCTCCAACTCTGTTCAACCTCTACATATACGACCTGCCTACTACAAAATCCCGCAAATTCATCTATGCAGACGACATCTGTTTGGCATTCCAAGTACCAGACTTTGAACCACTGGAACGGGTGCTCACGGAAGATCTTGCCAAACTGGACCAGTTCTGCAAAATCTGGCGCCTAAAACCAAGCCCAGCAAAAACCGTCTCCAGTGTATTCCATCTCCACAATGCAAAAGCTGCCAGAGAACTAAACATCCACCTGAGCGGACTCAAGCTTAAGCATGCCGCAAATCCAACTTATCTTGGAGTGACCCTTGATAGGACCTTATCCTTCAAGGAACATCTAAAGGGGACGGCTGCTAAGGTGAAGGTACGAAACAACCTGCTCTGCAAGCTCGCTGGTGCAAAATGGGGGGCGGCAGTCTCCACCCTGCGCACCTCAGCACTGGCTCTTTCATACTCTGTAGCAGAATATTGTGCCCCTGTCTGGTCCAGGTCATCTTACACACACCATGTAGACACCCAGCTCAACTCAACCATGAGAACTATAACTGGAACAATCCGCTCAACACCACTCCCCTGGCTCTCTGTACTGTCAAACATAGCCCCTCCACACATCCGGCGAGCAGCATTAACTCAAAGGATGCTCCAAAAAGTTAAAGATTTTCCTCACTTACCAATCCATGCAGATATCTACACCCCACCCACTGCCCGACTTTCATCCAGACGGCCGATTTGGAAAAACCCTCCCCCAGCTGACTTTACCATCCAGACAGCTTGGCAAGAGGAATGGGAGACCAAGGAGGTCCCAAACAAACAGCTGGTGATAAACCCCAACCAACAGGTCCTGGGCACCAACCTTCCAAGGAGACAGTGGTCTACACTCAATCGCTTCAGGACTGGACATGGCCCCTGCTTGGCCAGCCTTCACAGATGGGACAGTAGCCCTAGCCCACTGTGCGCATGTGGAGAGGAGCAAACAATGGAACACATCATAGAGGCTTGCCCGCTCCAAAGACTGGAAGGAGGATCACACACCCTCCATACAGCAAACCAGGAGGCAACTGCTTGGCTTCAGGACTTTGCATTCGCTAAATAAATAAATTCTAGCTAGTTATTTTCAGGAGTGACATCATGGCATGGCCAGCAAAGGAAACAAGGAAAAGGATTAAAAACTGGACTTAAAACTTCTTGACAGACTCTAAAAGAGATAAAGGGATGCAAGATCTCACCTTTTTGCTTTTGGACAAATAAGAGGGTTTTTTTTCTAACAGTCTTTTTTATGTTAACAAATGAGACACAAGCATCTGAATTTGACAATTCCATTTGTGGTAACACACAATAGAGAGCCTAAATCACACCCCCTCTACTTCCGCATATGGGACCTTAAATCAGAAAAATTGTTACAAGAATTCATGTTTAAAGGGCCTATATCATGCAAAATCGACTTTTTTGAGCTTTTAAGCATGTTATAATGTTAATTCCTCACCAAAAACACCCCCAAAGTGGTATTTTGCTCCATTCACACATCTCTGAGTATTCCTCTTCAGCCCTGCTCTCTGAGCTGCTGCTCTGCCCTGTCCCTGATAATGATTGGGTCCCCACGTTCAGACGTATGAACGTGGGTGAGCCGCCCACTCCAGGAAGTGCCTGTGCTGCCAGCACCACCCCCAGGCTAACGCACACACCCACGTTCTCCACGCAGCTAACGGAGCGGTGATCAGCAAAACTCTTTCACTTTAGCATTGACGCTGTGAAGAAGTAGTTCCTCTCACACCTAATCTGCTCAGTGACAGCAACTGTTTGTTACGACTCGCGCGCGCCTGTCTCCCGCCTCAGCTGCACGCACACCTGTGCCTCATCAGTCTCGGGCTATATAGCCCGCTCCGCCTGGAGCCTCGGCCTGGAGCCGTCTGCAAATCTTCGCTCATCGTCTCAGCGCACACCAATTCCCTGACAGCCTGCGCTCTCTGGATTGCTTCTCGTCTGCACGTAAGCTCATCATCATCATCTTACCTTGTCTCCAGTTTCTCCCCTGTGCAGAGGTGGATCCCCTGGCGGCGCATTTCCTCCCTCATCCTTGCCATCACTCTCCTCACCGCGCCGAATGCGCTCCTAGGACGCTGTCTTCCAGGCGGGAGACCTGCAGCTTAAGCCAACGCCAGCCACATTACCATCGCAGAGTAAACACAACAGTGTATTAATTCCGCTGGGTGTGCACCGGCAGCTAATCTCTGTTCTGCTCTGCCCTTAGGGTTGCCTGGCTGTACGGCGCTCCGCTTCGCCCTCGACGCATCCTGTTCACCTGCAACACATCACTCCACAGACACGCACCCACACACCTGCTTTTCTCACAGTAAAATTGTTGAATCACACTCGAGCCTGTGTGCGTGTTCCCTGGGTCACACCTTATGTCACTGTTTGCTTTTTTATGTAAGACAATGTCTTCTAAGTGGCGTAAATGTGTCTTTGGCTGTGAGAGATTTAGGAGTTTGTTCAGCCTTCCTTGTTTTCGTGGGCGGAACCCAGCGACACGCTGCAGCAGCCGGCTCAGGGTTACGTCATGAAATGGGCGGCAGCCACAAGAAGGAGAGGCGGAGCCTCAGAGATCGAGGCATCTTACTTCCGGGCTCGCGAAAATAACTCATTTCATAAGAAATTCATTCTCCAGTGTACCAAAGGTAATATACTATCACATACAGTGGGGCAAAAAAGTATTTAGTCAGCCACCAGTTGTGCAAGTTCTCCCACTTAAAAGATGAGAGGTCTCCAATTTTCATCATAGGTATACCTCAACTATGAGAGACAAAATGAGAAAAAAATCCAGAAAATCACTGTCTGATTTTTTTTTAAAGAATTTATTTGCAAATTATGGTGGAAAATAAGTATTTGGTCGATAACAAAAGTTCATCTCAATACTTTGTTATATACTCTTTGTTGGCAATGACAGAGGTCAAACGTTTTCTGTAAGTTTTCACAAGGTTTTCACACACTGTTGCTGGTATTTTGGCCCATTCCTCCATGCAGATCTCCTCTAGAGCAGTGATGTTTTGGGGCTGTCACTGGGCAACACGGACTTTCAACTCCCTCCAAAGATTTTCTATGGGGTTGAGATCTGGAGACTGGCTAGGCCACTCCAGGACCTTGAAATGCTTCTTATGAAGCCACTCCTTCGTGGCCCGGGCAGTGTGTTTGGGATCATTGTCATGCTGAAAGACCCAGCCACGTTTCATCTTCAATGCCCTTGCTGATGGAAGGAGGTTTTCACTCAAAATCTCACGATACATGGCCTCATTCATTCTTTCCTTTACATGGATCAGTCGTCCTGGTCCCTTTGCAGAAAAACAGCCCCAAAGCATGATGTTTCCACACCCATGCTTCTCAGCAGGTATGGTGTTCTTTGGATACAACTCAGCATTCTTTCTCCTCCAAACACAACAAGTTGAGTTTTTACCAAAAGGTTCTATTTTGGTTTCATCTGACCATATGACATTCTCCAATCCTCTTCTGGATCATCCAAATGCTCTCTAGCAAACTTCAGACGGGCTTGGACATGTACCGGCTTAAGCAGGGGGACACGTCTGGCACTGCAGGATTTGAGTCCCTGGCGGCGTAGTGTGTTACTGATGGTAGCCTTTGTTACTTTGGTCCCAGCTCTCTGCAGGTCGTTCACTAGGTCCCCCTGTGTGGTTCTGGGATTTTTGCTCACCGTTCTCGTGATCATTTTGACCCCACAGGGTGAGATCTTGCGTGGAGCCCCAGATCGAGGGAGATTATCAGTGGTCTTGTATGTCTTCCATTTTCTAATAATTGCTCCCACAGTTGATTTCTTCACACCAAGCTGCTTATCTATTGCAGATTCAGTCTTCCCAGCCTGGTGCAGGTCTACAATTTTGTTTCTGGTGTCCTTTGACAACTCTTTGGTCTTGACCATAGTGAAGTTTGGAGTCTGACTGTTTGAGGTTGTGGACAGGTGTCTTTTACACTGATAACGAGTTCAAACAGGTGCCATTAATACAGGTAACGAGTGGAGGACAGAGGAGCCTCTTAAAGAAGAATTTACAGGCCTGTGAGAGCCAGAAATCTTGCTTGTTTGTAGGTGACCAAATACTTATTTTCCACCATAATTTGCCAGTAAATTCTTTAAAAATCAGACAATGTGATTTTCTGTATTTTTTTTCTCATTTTGTCTCTCATAGTTGAGGTATACCTATGATGAAAATTGGAGACCTCTCTCATCTTTTAAGTGGGAGAACTTGCACAATTGGTGGCTGACTAAATACTTTTTTGCCCCACTGTACATACATATAGTTTACTCTGAAAGGCTTAAAATAGCATGATATAGGCCCTTTAAAGATAATCTCAGTCTTGCTGATGTTAAGGGTAAGGCCAAGTCTGCTATATGCCATAGCAAAGGCATCAACTGTTCTCTGCATGCCATCTTCAGAACAGGAGCAGACAGCATATTGGAGTTCTATGACAATTACGGAGGATACTTTTATTTTAGCTTGAAATCTCTGGAGATTGAAGAACTTGCCATCAAAGCAGTACTGCATGCCAACTCATTTATTAAGAAAAGGTCCAGGTAACTGCAAAATGGCCCCCATAATCAAAGAGAAGAGAGTGGGTGCAATCATGCATCCTTGTTTGACACCAGTGTTAACTGAGAAAGCCTCACTGGGTTTACCATCATACAACATACATACAGCATACAAACGGCAGCAGGCATATCTTTAGTGTTGCAGTCAAGTGTTGCACAGTTACATATTAACAGTATTGTTATGTCTTAATAACGGGAGACATGAGCCATGTCGTACCAAGCAACGAATTGAACTTTATTGAGAAACACTCAGAATATACATACTGGCCGTAGCCCACCTGACATCACCACGTCGACTGCCTGGCGTTGGCTACGGCAAGCCCCAAGGGCCAAATCCCTATATCACCCCCCCTTACAAAATGTGAAAGGCACCATGTAAAACAGACCTCCCCCCCCAACATTAGCATGAAAGAACCCACACAGAATGCATACAATAGATATATACAGAATGTTTTCTTTCTTCTTTTTTTCACATTGTTTTTTTTTAACACAGAAGAACAGGGCTAGTACGCTAGATGGGCACCTGGGTAGACTGCCAGGGTATCCTCCCATGCTGGGGTGGATTATTCTGCTACCCATGCCCAACATGCTTCAGCTAAGGCTACTTGTACTACAAAGTCGTCGAAGTGTTTGGGCCTCTGACCCATCCTAGCCGAGCGCCTCACCAGAGGAGGACCTGCTCCAGGCTCCTTCGGTCGCACCTGAGAGTCCCCAACACCCCTATTAGGTAAGTCCCAGCCCTCATCAGTCCAGTCCACCGCAGGTCCCAGACCCTGGACAGGCAATGACTTTCTGAGTCGGCTGGAATGCCACCATGACCCATCCGAGAGCTCAAACGTGTCCCAGCCTAGCTGCCTCACAATCTGTAGGGGCTCCATCCAGAAAGGCCGTAGTTTATGTGTGCGGTTGGGATGCTTGATCCAGACCCGGTCCAACACATTGAGTCCATGGGCCTTCGCCCTGTGCTTCCTGTCAAAATGTCGTTTCATTTTCTGCTGCTGGGCAACGACCCGGTTTTGTAGGAGGTCTGTGTCCCCCGAAGGGGAGGTTGAGGGGGGGCTTAGCCGGTCCAGAGGCAGATGGAATTCACGCCCCAGAATGAATTTCGCAGGGGAGCACCCTGTCGTGGCATGGGCCGTTGCCCTGTAGTGGAGGAGCGTGTTCTGGAGGGTGTCAGGGAACGTGAAGCCGTCCACCAAATGGGCTCTCAGACCATTTTTCAGAGTCTTGTTGAAATGTTCCATGCCCCCATTGGCTTGGGGGTGGTAGAACGCAGTTTTGCTATGCTCCACACCCCTATCACTCAAAAACTCCTCAAACTCCCCAGAGGTGAACTGTGGGCCATTGTCTGTTGTGATGGCATTTGGGACCCCCCATCTGGCGAACAGTGACAAGAGGAAACCTGTGACCACATCCATCGTGACCGAGTTAGTGGCTAACACCTCCAGCCATTTAGAGAACAGATCGTAGACCACCAACAAAACTGGCTGTTTGGGGGAGCCTTGTGCAGTTCACCACAAATGTCCAATTGGATGTGCTTCCAAGGGAATCTGGGTACGGTAGTGGTTGTGGGGGGGGGGGGGGTGCGGTCTTTCCAGTGTCCAAACATGGAACACAGTTTTTTACCATAGTCTCAATGTCCTTATCGATACCAGGCCACCAAACCGAATCCCTGCAACGCTCCTTCACCCTGACTACACCCAGGTGTCCCTCATGGAGCACTGCCAGAACTCGCGATCTCAGAGACGCCGGAATTAATGTGCAGTGCCCCCTAACCACACACACACACTATTCCAGCAACTCAGTTCATCTCTGAACCGGTGAGAAGGTGCCAGATCACCCTGTACTTTTGTAGGCCAACCCTCCCTGATGACTGAGCACAGTTGTGACAATGTGGGGTCCTGTTCTGACTCCATCTTGAGCTCCTGGAGGGACACCATGTCCCGGAGGGGTCTGTGCAGCGCACTGACCAGATCTGCCTCCATGGGATCGTCGTCGTCCAGTTGTGCAGTGTTGGCCGTGGCACGGGACAGGAGATCCACCACCACGTTCTCTTTTTCAGGGGTGAACTGGGTAGTGAAATTGTAGGCCCGCAGCTGCTCAGTCCACCTGTGGATCCGTAGGGGCCTGTGTCCCAAGCCCGTTATTTCCAACAGTGCCGTCAGTGCCCAGTGGTCCGTTCGCAGGGTGAAGTGGCTTCCGTAGAGGTAAATGTACTACCGTTCGCACACCCAGACACAAGCGAGCGCTTCTCTCTCACCCACAGTGTATTTCTGTTCAGCCGCCGAAAGAGACCTCGACGTGAACACCACTGGGCGCTCAGTACCGTTTTGCACTTGAGACATAACTGCCCCCACCGCCAAACCAGACGCATCACAAGTCACAAAAGTTGGCCATTTTGGATCAAAGTGGGCCAACACTGGAGGGGGGGGGGGGTGAGTTGGGACTTCAGCCTAGCGACTGCCGCTGAGCAAGCCGGAGTCCACTGCCATGGCGTGTCCTGCTTCAGAAGGGCTCGGAGGGGTTTGATAGTCTCTGAATAATGGGGAATGAAACACCCGTAGAAGTTTACCATGCCCAGGAATGAGGAGATTTGTGCGGGTGTCATAGGGTCGGGGAGACGCAGGACTGCCTCCACGTTCGAGTGCAGGGGGCTCAGGCGCTCTGCCACCAGCCAGAATTCCACAAACTCAACAGAATCTGCTGCGAAGATGCACTTTTCCCCATTCAACGTGACTCTGTGCTCCAGCAGCACCTCCATCACTCGTCTCAAATGACTGCCATGTTCTCTCTGTGACACGCCATAGACCACAGCGTTGTCCAGGTACACCACTACACCCAAGACCGGCAAGAATTGTAGACATAATTTTGTGAAAACAACTTGGTGTTGAGCTCAGACCAAAAGGCATGCGGGTGTACCTGAAAACGCCCATGTGGGTCACGAACACCATCAGGTCCCTGCTGGTTGGGTGGAGGGGCACCTGCAGATAACACTGGTGGAGATCCAGCTTCGTGAACACCCTTGAGCCGCTGAACATTGTGGTGAGTTCCGCCATCGTAGGGAGCGGGTATTTGTCCAGGATGATCGCTTTATTCACCATCCTGAGGTCAATGCACGGCCGAATATCACCCGTCTTCTCCTTGGCCACCACGATGTTCGAAATCCATGGCAAGGCATCCACTTTCTCGATGATACCGGCTTTAAGCAGTTTATTCAGTTCCACCGTGACATCGTCCCGCAAAGCTAGGGGGAGCTGCCGTAATGGTTGGATCTTGGGTGTCACACCTGGGTCAATGAGCGGGCGGTGGTTGAATACTTTAATACATCCCAGGCCCACGAACAATGCCAGCCAGCATGCATGCCACTCGGGGGACACCGTCAGCACCATTGAGCCCGCTGGGTCCATGATGGAAAATCCTAACTCACCCAGCAGGTCAATTCCCAACAAGTTGGTCCCCCTGGTATGAAACCTGGAAAGTAAACGCAGGAATAGTCCTTGACCCACATGTTACTGAGAACCTGGCTGTGCCCTCCATGCCAATTTTAGCGTGACCATACCCAAACATTTTCGCCACCCCTGCTTTAATGGCTGTGCCCGGGAAAAGTCTTTTCAATGTGGCGATGCTCAATATGGATTTACCAGAGTCCACCATAAGCGGCACATCGACCCCGTCAAGCTGCAAGACGTACCACTTTAACGGCCCCTTCTTAGCACCCGACACACACACCGACGTGATGCTTTCGAGCTCCGAAGCTGTTGGTTTACTAGCGGTGGTGCAGACCCTGGCCCAGTGATTAGAACGGCCGCAGCTGTAGCACTTCTTTCCTCTGGCGGGGCAAGTGGACGCGCCCGCCCGGTGATGAGGATAACCACAGCCACCACATAGACCCTGAGCTCCCGCTCCTGTCCATGCCACGGTCTGCCGCACTTTTGTAGTCCACCCCGAGGAATTAGCTGTGCTGCTAGCAGCCTGACATGGAGGGGAAGCTTGGGTGGCTAGGTTCTCTTTAGCTAGCACTTGTAGACCTAAGCTGGGTAGCAGACTCTATCTTGCTGGTTAACTCAGTCACTTGCTTCAGCGTGAAGACATCCGAAGTTAGCATTAGCTTCTCTTTGAGCCACTCGTTGCTCGTGCTGTGTGCTAGCTTGTCACGGACTAGCTCTTCCTCGATAGGCCCAAAGGCGCACATGCTCACTAGGCTACGGAGTTCCATTAGGAAACGTTGGGTGGACTCACCAGCTTGTTGCTGGTGGTCGAAGAGCCTATGTCTTCGTGCTGTAATGTTGTACTGGTCCATAAAGAAATTGTCCATTATGTCCAAACACTCCTTCAACGAGCCTTTTCCACCCAGCGCGCGGAGCACACGTTGGCCTTCCTTACCGAGGCAGTGCTCAAGCAGGCTTTTCCATCTCTTTTCGTTGGCGCCGCCCAGGCCAACTGCGGCGATGTATTCCTCAAACGCCTCCAACCAGTGGTGCCATGGTGTACCTGGCACACCCGGACACTCTAAAAACGAAGGTGGTAATTTTACGTATGCTCCCATGGTTTAATCCGACGTCGCCAAATGTTATGTCTTAATAATGGGAGACATGAGCCATGTCGTACCAAGCAACAAAGTGAACTTTACTGAGAAACACCCAGAATATACATACCGGCCGTAGCCTGCCTGACGTCACCACGTCGACTGCCTGGCGTCGGCTACGGCAAGCCCCATGGGCCAAATCTCTATATCACAACTTGCACGCTTCCAAATTGACCGAACCATAATGACAATGTTTTATCGGGCTTTTATTGAATCTGTTTTATCCTTTTCTTTAGTGTCATGGTTTGGTCAGATAAAACTGAAACAGAGGAAATCCTTGGATCAGGTAGTTAGATGGTCCAGTTGTTTGCTTGGTGAGTCACAGCTGAGCCTGACATCCCTGTACACAAGATGAGTACAGAGGATGGCTACCTCCATTTTAAATGATGACTCCCACCCTTTGCACTGCAACTTTCAGCTTCTTCCCTCCAGACGGAGGTTTGCTGTCCCAAAAAGTAAAACCCAGCGCTACAAAAACAGCTTTGTCCCTGCTGCTGTCAAAGAGTTGAACAAGCTATAAAAATATATTGTACATATTTTATATTTACTTATTTTGTATGATGTCACTTGGGTTCTAAATATTTTATTGGGTTTTAGACCTTTGAGTTTTTTAACCTCTGACTAGTTTTTAACTTTTAACTTTAATATGACCCTTCTCTCTTACCTCTGGTTTCTCCCTCATCTCTTTGTCTTTTTATACCCTGTTTGATGGAGCCTTGAGTATTTTTATCATGTTTATAGTCAGCTTCATGTGTGCCTGTGTTTGTGTCTATGTTGAATGTAATTAGTGGCTTGTAAATATGGATGTCACCAGACTGCAAAACAAATCTACCTATGGGTACAAATAAAGTAACCTGAACCTGAACAAGTATTACACCCCATCATGCTGTAGCCCATCTTCTAATAAGTATAGTGTTTTACTTCCAAGTTCTATCAGCCCTAAACATTTATGGTCTGAAACATTCAAATGCACTATATCAAAAACTGATTAAAAAGACAGCATGAGAGACAAACTCACAGCTTCTGATCGCAGTCCTGGGGTGGTTTGAGCCGGTGTCCAGACATGAGAAGGTCCAGTAGTTCATGGTTGTGGACTCCAGGGTAGGGCGTCCTTCCCCAAGAAACGATCTCCCACATGGTCACTCCGAATGCCCACTAAGACAAAGACCAGGCAAGCCCACTTTAATGAAGACAGCAAATGTACTCATAGCTACAACCAAAATGCATCCCAAGTTAGATTTTAAGAGAAGCATAATTTGTTACCAGCCATTTGGGGTTGTGAGTAATTTTTTGACAAAAATTTTTTTGCATGGAGCCACAAAACACACTTTAGCCTTAAACTGTCGACAGGACAACTGGATTATAACCAGCATTAGTAATAGTATTTTTCTTTATACTTCTTTCAAAATTTTCTTAAAAATACCATGACCCGAAAAGGATTAAGCAGAAGAAGATGGATGGAAATCTGCATTTTTTTTTCTTGAATTTCTCATTCTTGTTCTTAATTTGTGAGGGTTTTTTTTATCTTAAACTTCCAGCTTTTCTCTAAAATTTGAGATGTGTTTAATGTAAACTTCCAACTTTTTCATATATTTTTGCTTTTTTTTAATTTGTGACTGATTTCTTATGAATATAATACTTTTCCTGTAGGTTTTTTGTGCAGATTTATGAGGTTTGTCTTAAAAAGTTGTCATGAACCAAGCTGGTTTGTGTCCCAGGCTCGGCTCCGTGACTTTCCTGTGTGTGTCATATTGTCTGTGTATTGTGTATGTGGTACTGAGCCGGGATCCTACCAGGCTCAGTCTCGTGGGTTTCTGGTTTCATGTTTATTTTGCCTTTGAAGTTCATACGGTTCTCCACTGTTCTTTGTCTACTTACTTTGATTTGTTATGCCATGTAATTTATTTCCAGTCTGGTTCTGAGTTTGTTGTGTGTATTGGTTCTCTGACTGACAGGCTGTCAGGCAGCACGTTAGTCTGCACTTGGTGTGGGCGTTGCCTGTCAGTCCGTCAGCCGGACCACACCCCCTCTCTTGACATTCAGCTGATTTGTCTTTTCTGTGGTTACTGCCTTGCTCCCTCGCTCAGGTGCATCCTATCACCTTGTCATCAGCGTGTATTTGGTCAGTTCTCTATTTGTCTTTCATTGCTGGATTATTATCTGCTGCTGCCATGTTATGCCGTGGTTTCTCCCATTATTAATCTCTGACACGTCTCGCTATGACTTACCTGCAACACGTTATGTCGTGTACAGCCGTAAGTTTATTCTTTGCATTTTTTGTATGTCAGCACAAGTTTTTGGGACTAAACTCTTTACAGTAATAAATTTGTCTGTGGTGTAATCCTGCACACAAATCTGTCTCATCTCTGGCAGCAATTCATGACAAAAGTTTTTTCTCATAAATCTTTAACAGTTTTTGCACATGCTTTCTTTCTTTTGATTTTATTAATTTTGTGAATAGCAAATTTTTTTTACGACAGATTCACAGATTGACAAATTGTCTTTTTTTCACATTTGTTTGTTTTTAAATGAAGAATTCCATGTTGCTGTTCTTTGACTTGAATAATTTATACTACTGTACTCATTTTGTTTCCCAGTAAGCCAGTGTCACTTAATAATCTGTATAATGATCAGCAGATGGCAGGACCAGTGGCTGAAAAACAAGTCTGGTCCTATAAAGTCTACGGGTAAAGGCATATGGGGGTTTCATTTGTTATGACACTTTTTAGAAATAGTATGATAGTATGTTACTGTACACCATACTGAATAAATCAAATGATGATTTTTTTTTTTTATAAATTATGGTTCTGTGGTATACAGTATATTACTCATATATTCCATACCTGCATACGTTAGAGCATGTGGAAATGTGTGGGGCAACATATGCAAAGGAATTTCACACCTCTGAAAGGACAAAGGAATCTCACCGCCGTGTGAAGACCAATGACATCACAGGACGCCATGGCAACAGACTTGACACCTTCACCCCCTTAGGCGAGGAGAGGTTTTCCCATCACCTCCCAAGACGGAGGGAGGAGTTAACAGGACTAATGGGGATTTAGATAACGGGGGATTTCAGCTTGTGTTTTGCATGTCTTGGATGTGTGCCTGTATTTAACCAGCGAGCTGGGCAGAATTCTTTCTCTTTGCCTTCTGCCAAGCTCTGCACTATGATGAGACAAGATAGAAGAGTTGTTCATTAAAGACTCTGCTTTTGTGATACAAAACCGCCTCGTTATTTCCAGCTCTTCTACACTGGTGACCTTGACGCGAGTATGGACCTGAGGCGTTCTTCAAGCGACTCATCCGCGGCGAATCTGACTTACGCCAGCGACAACGCAGACGAGGGAACAAGCAGACAGCTGTTCCCCCCGGCAGAGGGTACCGAGAGAGCTCAACCGAGCTCCAGCACCACCGTGAGAGCCGAGGCAAGGCACTCTCACCCGGCGGGCACAACAGTGATGATGTGCACAAACGCCGTCGCTGTTAAACTGCCAGATTTCTGGCGAGAAGACCTGGCCTCTTGGTTTCTCCAAGCCGAAGCCCAGTTCATACTGGCGGGCATTACAGCAGACGATACTAAGTTCTACCATATCGTCTCCAAACTCGACTCCGCCACTTCGAGGTGTGTGCGAAGCTTGATCCAGCGACCACCGGCCCGGGACAAGTATGAGACACTCAAGGTGACCATCGTGGCGAATTACGTCCCGTCGGCGGAAGAAAGAGCCGAAAAAATCCTGGCAGTCTACGGCCACAGAGGGGGCAATCCAAAGACCCTCATGGAGGATTTACTGCAGCTCAAGGAGGAGGACAATGATAATTTCCTCTTTCAATTTATTTTCCTCAGCACGCTACCACCACACATGAGAGGGACACTCGCCAGTATGAAGTGCAACAATCATCAGGACTTCCGCACGCTGGCCAACGAGGCTTATCGACTCGTCAACGCCTGCAGAGATTGGACACCCACAGCGGCATCCGCAGACCTCAAAACTGATGCCCCGAACCTTGGAGAGTCACAAACCACGGAGCAGGCTCAACCCACGGTGACAGCAGCGCGGCCCAAGCGCAACAAACAGAATGACGTCTGTTATTATCATCACCGCTTCGCCAAGAAAGCCCGAAAATGTGTTCCCCCCCCTGCAAGTTTACGATGTCGGGAAACGCCAAAGCCGAGGGCCGTTAACGGCAGCGGTTCTCGGCGAGAAAAATAAGCTGTTATACGTGACGGATGGACACACAGGCAAGCAGTTCCTCATCGACACAGGAGCCCAGCTGAGTTTCGTCATGCCCTCCCACGCAGATCGAGCCATGGGCACCCGGGGCAATGGAGCAGTGGCAGCCAACGGTTCTGACATCGACACGTTCGGGGAAAAGAGCCTGCATCTCCTCATTCACGGCCGCAGCTACAGATGGACATTTGTTGTAGCGGCGGTGAGTTTTAACTTGTTAGGCGCAGATTTTCTGTGTGCACACGGGTTATTAGTTGATCTAGCAAATAGGCGCCTGGTTAATGCACTGTCTTTTGCTTCTATTCCTTGCTCAGCTCGAGTCTCTCCACCACCTGTGCAGGCCAACATCACTACGGCAGGAGGTAAGTTTGAGCAACTCCTCACCCAATTTCCAGCACTCACAACCCCCAAATTCTCAGCTACTGTAGCCAAACACGGGGTTAAACACTTCATTCCAACAACGGGACCTCCCGTTTTTGCCAAAGCTCGCCGCTTAGACGCGGCCAAACTCAACATAGCAAGGGACGAATTTGCAGCTCTTGAAAAATTAGGCATTGTCCGACGTTCAAAGAGCCCTTGGGCTTCACCACTTCACATGGTTCCGAAATCCGACGGTTCTTGGAGACCGTGCGGAGATTACCGCAGATTAAACAACGCTACAGCGCATGACCGCTACCCCATTCCTCACATACAGGACTTTTCACTACATTTAGCGGGTGCGCGCATTTTTTCAAAAACAGACTTTGTCCGCGGTTATCACCAAGTTCCAGTCCGAGCTGAAGACATTCCTAAAACAGCGGTTATAACCCCTTTCGGCCTTTTTGAATTCCTGCGAATGCCTTTCGGCCTCAAAGGTGCTGCTCAGACTTTTCAGCGTATGATGGACGCAGTCTTACGCGACCTCCCCTTTGTTTTCGTCTACCTCGACGACATGCTGGTAGCCAGCTCATCGGAGGAAGAGCACGAGCAGCATCTCACTGCCGTTTTTCAGAGGCTAGAAGAGCACGGATTAATAATTAATCCAGCCAAATGCAAATTCGGCGTATCGCAAATTGATTTTTTGGGACACAGAGTCTCCCCGAAAGGGGCAGTTCCGCTTCCAGACAAAATACATGCGATAGAAGATTTTCCACGGCCCCAAACGGTCAAATCGCTACAGGAATTTTTGGGTATGGTTAATTTTTACAACCGTTTCCTCCCTCATGCAGCTCAGCTCATGCAGCCCCTGTATGACGCGCTCAAAAAAAAGAGAGCTTCCAACGCGGTCGATTGGACCCCGGAACGCGAACGCGCTTTTGCGGAAGTTAAAAACGCCCTAGCTAACGCCACGTTAGTCCACCCAGATCCCTCGGCCCGCATTGCTCTAACCACAGATGCTTCAGACTTGGCCATAGGGGCAGTTGTAGAACAACTTGTCAAGGGGGTCTGGCAACCTTTAGCATTCTTTAGCAAATCGCTAAACCCGACGGAACGCAAATACAGCACTTTTGACAGGGAGCTGCTGGCGCTCCATTTGTCCATCCGCCACTTCCAGTTTTGGTTAGAAGGGCGGAGTTTCACGGCTTTTGTGGACCATAAACCGCTCACTTTTGCTATGGCTAAAATTTCAGAACCTTGGTCGGGCAGACAACAAGGACAGCTAGCTGCAATTTCAGAGTTCACCACAGACATTCGACATGTAGCGGGCAAACTTAACGTAGTAGCGGACTGTCTCTCTCATGCTGTGGCACCGCCGGAGCACGAGGAGACAGATTATACTGCCTCAGCAGCTGAGTTTTTCTCTAACGCAAACACATATGCAGCACCTATCCATGAAGGGATAGATTATGCAGCCATGGCGGAAGAACAAGGTAGTGATGTGGACGTGCGCGCGCTCCTGTCTGGACCAACAGGGTTAAGGCTGGAGGAAAAAGGGTTGCGCGACGGCGTGCCCCCCCCTAATATGCGATGTTTCAACCGGCCGACCTCGCCCGTTAGTACCGGCTGCTTGGCGCCGCCGTATTTTCGACGCAATTCACTCCCTCGCGCACCCAGGTGTGCGCGCCTCGGTCAAAATGGTTGCCGAAAAGTTTGTGTGGCCAGGCCTGCGCAAAAACGTAAAAGAATGGGCAAAAACTTGCATTCCTTGTCAGCGCGCCAAAGTACACAGACACACAAAAGCCCCTCTGGAGCCTTTTCCCATCCCTGCTAGAAGGTTCGACCACATTCATGTCGACCTCGTGGGGCCGCTGCCTTCCTCCCAGGGTTTCACACACCTGCTAACAATGATAGACCGCACCACGCGCTGGCCAGAGGCAGTCCCTCTAGCGGCAACTACAGCGGAGGAAGTCGCTCGCGTTTTTCTAACAAATTGGGTGGCACGTTTCGGCGTCCCATCAGACATCACATCAGATAGGGGGCCTCAATTTGTCTCAGAGCTCTGGTCAGCCATGTCCAACAGTTTAGAGGCAACAATTCACCGTACCACCGCTTATCACCCTCAGGCTAATGGGTTATGCGAGCGTTTTCACAGGTCCTTAAAGGCCGCCCTCAGAGCCTCATTAACGAACACAAATTGGGTAAATAAACTTCCCTGGGTTTTATTGGGGTTGCGTGCGGCACCTAAAGAGGATTTAGACGCTTCCCCTGCAGAATTAGTCTTTGCTCAGCCTATCAGACTACCAGGTGAATTTTTACCAGAAAACCCGGAACCAGGGCACCTCCCAGTCCCAAGGTTTTTAGGCAGTAACGGACCGGACTCTCTACACGGTCCAGCTCATCACTCCTTTCCGCGAGTTTTTGTTCCTCAAACTTTAAAAAACGCCGAGTTTGTTTTTGTTAAGCATGAAGCCCTTAAACCAACGTTACGCCCAGTATACGATGGCCCGTTCAGAGTGCTGGAAAATGGTGACAAACACTTTGTGCTTGATTATGGGGATAGAAATGAAACGGTCAGCATTGACAGACTCAAACCTGCCTTCTTGTTGAGAGACGAACCTGCACAGTTGGCGCGAGCACCTCGGCGAGGTAGACCCCCCAAGGAAAAAGTCTCAGCCCCCAGGCAGGGAACAGATAATCTCTCTCCTTCCCACACTGCAGATTCCTCACAACAAGGTCCTAGCAGGACGCCTAAACCAGCCTACAGCAGCTTTGGGAGAAGATTGAAACTCAGACTGCACAAGGACTGATTACACCACTCTGCAATTTTTCGCTAATTGTGCCACAACAGTTTAGGACTGACTTATGATTATACTATGCTGTTATATTTTCACTGAACTCTCTTAGGAGCATGGCTGCTTGGAAGTTTCTTCTGTGACAACAGCTGTAACACGTAGTATGTCTTAGTAATTACCCTAGACTGTGAATCTTTCTGTGTCCTTTCCTAGTTGTTTGGGGGGCCTGTGGTATATATTACTCATATATTCCATACCTGCATACGTTAGAGCATGTGGAAATGTGTGGGGCAACATATGCAAAGGAATTTCACACCTCTGAAAGGACAAAGGAATCTCACCGCCGTGTGAAGACCAATGACATCACAGGACGCCATGGCAACAGACTTGACACCTTCACCCCCTTAGGCGAGGAGAGGTTTTCCCATCACCTCCCAAGACGGAGGGAGGAGTTAACAGGACTAATGGGGATTTAGATAACGGGGGATTTCAGCTTGTGTTTTGCATGTCTTGGATGTGTGCCTGTATTTAACCAGCGAGCTGGGCAGAATTCTTTCTCTTTGCCTTCTGCCAAGCTCTGCACTATGATGAGACAAGATAGAAGAGTTGTTCATTAAAGACTCTGCTTTTGTGATACAAAACCGCCTCGTTATTTCCAGCTCTTCTACAGTTCTTGACATTCCTGAAAGGCAATAAGACAAGATGATTTTGATTGGTGCAAGCTGTCGCAAGGGACTGAACTTAACTGCTGTATTAAGGACGCTTTCATTATGTGTTGAAACACAGTACAGCATTAAAAAAGGCTTCATCTGTCTTTAAATCTGTCGTATTTGCTTACAATCAAGCTTTGTATTTCAAAAGTATTACTTTCAAAATGTAATCTGTTTGAAATATTTAGTAAATATTGTGGTATTAAATGTTACAGGTAAAAATTACGAGTGTTAAAACCTGATCAGCTGAGTCATGCTTAGACAAGTTTCCCTGTTAAATCCTAAGCTGGTGATGGGAAGTGTTTATGGGAGGAGGAGAAGAGTGAGATAGTTTGGGCTTTAAAAGATGGTGTTTTCTCAAATTTGGATCATAAAGATAAGACACAAGTGTGAAACGGGGGTCCTCCAGACGATTCCCACTCTTGACCCCTAAGGACAGATTGGCCGGACTATGGGGTATTATAAGCACTCTTGGAAAATGAAATCTGCAACCAGAAAGAAGAAATAAGAATACTGGGAAAAAAGAAGAAAGAGCAGATTGGGTTAAACACACACACACACACACACACACACACACACACACACACACACACACACACACACACACACACTCACACAAAAAAAAAAAAACATTGCAAGTCCCAACAGGAGTTCTTTATCAACTCTTGTTGGGACTTCAAGTTGTGAATTAAATTTGGTGAGGGAGGACAACCCTGGCACGCTTTGTCTATGAAGGTATGGAATTCAAAAGACCTTGGGCCCTATTACCACCAGTCAACAGCAAACTTTCTGTCAGCGCATTGTCTGAGTAGCAGCTTTGCACTGGGAGGCGGAGGCTCATTTGAAAGAGGTGTGGCAGAAATCGCATGCTCATCAGTATTACGGTGCATTTTATGACAATGCACTTTAGATCAGGAAAAAGGGAGGTCTGCTGTCAGAAGTGCATTGTTTAATGCTATTTCAGTGTGTTTGAAATCATGCAGGTTCTACTGACAGTGAGCTCATGAGGAAACACAGAATGCGCTGGGATTTTCAGTTATTTTAATGGAGAGGGTTGTAACGTTATAATACAATTACCTGTCATTTTAATTATAATATGATGATAGGAATACACTAAATAATTTTTATTTCATCCACATTCTCATTTTAAGTGTGGACTTGCTTTGTGGCAGGGGTCAGCAGTAGACGGGATGCTGTGCTGGCTCTCCTCCATCCCTCCTACCTGGGAAGGACTGGACAGAGCCACAAACCATGGGAGATCTGTGCATGAGAGGGGGGAGACCCTTGGTTGGTGAAAGCAACAAGACAGGGAGCCCTCTGGCCCCCCGCAGGGCTGGAAGCAACTTCTGCACCACCATTATTGGTCCCTGTTACTACTTTTACTTCCTCTAGACCTCACTGAACCATCAAATCAATTACAGCAATGACAAAAAACGGTGTGTGAGTTTATGATAATTTGCACAGGCATTGCCCTCTTTTCCTTAAGTTTCAAATCCATTCATGTCTGTGTGTTACATCTGTGCACACTACATTAAACCTTCTAGCTCATTTTTTTTTATTTCAAACATGTAAAAGAAAATAAGATAAAATGGAAATTTTAAAAAAGAAACATTGTAGACAAAAGATCTTCAACATTTTTCTATTAAATCAGATCAGCCTAACATCATGTCATCCCCATTTGTCCTTTCTAAAATAACTGACTGGGCATCAACTGTGATTAATTCCTGCTTAATACCAAGCAGCGTTACTATTGCACGCATTTTCGCTCATGCGTATGCCCTTTGATCCATGCAAAACCCGTCTTAAACAAGCCA
Organism: Pholidichthys leucotaenia; assembly: GCA_020510985.1. Classification (NCBI taxonomy): domain Eukaryota; kingdom Metazoa; phylum Chordata; class Actinopteri; order Cichliformes; family Pholidichthyidae; genus Pholidichthys; species Pholidichthys leucotaenia. Next base: position 254,222,080 of record CM035836.1, on the reverse strand, counting down.
TCATGATCAGAGTTCACTTTAGATAATGTGCCTCTGTGCACTAAAGGGATGGACAGGAGTGCTTTGGATTAGATTATCCAAAACACACTTTTGAATAAATACACCTCCCTCTTTGCACCATTCACTGGTGCACAGACTGCTTTCCTCAACGCCTGTAATAACAAAATGGACTGGCCCACACCCACAAACGTGCGATGTGCATTTGACAACTGATGAGTGAATATACTGTCAAAATATGGCCCCGTGAGTGTGTGTGTGTGTGTGTGTGTGTGTGTGTGCGCGCACATAGCTGGGTTTTATTTTATTTTTTCCCCTTGTCCTGTCAAGCAGCTATGTGAGCAGAACAGAAATCTGTTTCCCTTATTGTGCCAAACAGATTTAGGTTGCGTGTCCAACAATTTTTTTTTTTTTTCTGCTGTGGGCGACTATTTTCTATTCATTCTCTATGTAGTCCAGTGTCTACAGCGCTGAGCGCCCTCGGCGCTGAAACGCTATCGCCGGTGGCCACTTTTTGTTGTGGCGCTCAGAGCTGAAAAAATTTCATCTTTTCAGACTGCAGTTAAGCTCGTCAATGTCAGACCTTTCTAAGCAGCCAATCAGAATAAGGAACATAAGGACACAGGACGCCGGCACAGTCTGCACTCAGACTCCTGTTTTCCGTGTCATCATATTTTGCATCCAGAGCTGCTACCAATGCTAGAATAGGTTTCCTGTCCATTATTTAGAGACTGCTATTAAAAAATAAGTAGAACGTCTGACCACAGGAAAAGCGGAAGTGCTGAGCTGTGAGTGACAAGCTGTTGCTGGGATACAGGGCACACACTTTTTTTCCCAGAGCGCAGTGCACAAATGCTGAAAAAAAAGACGTGCAGGGTGGTTGGGTGACGCAGCCTTACTTTGCCAAAAGGAGCTTTATACAATACATATACTGTATGTACTATATATTATTTATAAACTTCTCTTGTAATAACTTTTAATACTGTTGTGTCCTGAGCTCTGATTTCCTCTGAGCTCAGACCCTCACCTTATTTCCTGTTTTATTTATCTGTTAGTCTGTTTTTGGCCATTGTCTGTACTTATTTTGGTGTGTTATTCAGTTTCATGGCAGATCCCTGCCCTCAATTCCCAGGCACACTTTCCAGCTGATTGCTGGGCCTCTGGCCCTCACAGCTGCAATCATTTGGTGATTAAGGTTTCCCTGCCACCTGCACCTGCTGCTCGTTTGTGTCTCCATACTTAGTTGGCTGTGGCACGCTCATCCAGGGCGGCAGCCTCTGCAAGTTTGGCTCCTTCTCCCCTATTTTGGAGAACCATCCTCATGTAAGTCAATAGAGCTTTTTCTGTGGACAGCTTTATTGTTTACCTTTTGTACTTTCAGCTACTCTTGCGTCCGCAGAGCAATGCCGGTTCTGGGACGCCCCTGGTAGACCCCGGTATTCGGTAAGCAATGCTGGCTTTGTAACCCCAGCCTCAGTATCTCATTTTCTGTATGTCTTCACTGTCATCTTTGTACAGTCATGTTTTTCTGTTAATAAATGTCCTCACTGCGGTTACAGCATTGGAGCTTGTTTTCTGCCCCGGAGGGGCGTTCATGACTAATACTTTATTTAAATTGTTTTACCCATGAAGGACCCGAAAGGGGGGAATGGGGAAAGGAGGGGTGGGGAGGGGAAAAGAAACGGGAGAGGAACAAACAAAGAAGACAAACGGACTAACACAACTGAAAAAAACAGAAGTCAAACTGTTTCTTCTACTGAAAAGGTCTCATCACAAGTCTGGTGTCTGCACCTGTTAAAGGAGAGACATGTGTGTGTGTGTGTGTGTGTGCATGCGTGCATATGAGAGCGCGAGCAAAATAGGTGTGTGTGAGTGGTTTGTCAGAAAATATATGAAGATGGTGGCAGGTCACAGCAACACCCCCTTCCCCCGGAAACCCAGAGCAAGCAAGACAGTGCCACCAACCCCCACAGGGCACAAAAGTCCTGAAGCCAACAAGCCCCAGGACAGCCAGGCATCCGCCCCAGGAGGGACGGCTGAGGGAGGCCGAGACATCAAACGGCCGACGCAGCGCATCCTTGCCCACAGACCGGCCTACCCCCACCCCCCCCAGTGGGGTCCACGCCAGCCCCTGGGCCACAGGCATTGGAAGCCCACTGCCTCCCCCCCAGGCCAGAGACTGGCCCACGCCCCCAGTGCGAGCCCCCCTAGACACCCCCACGGCGGGCCCACCCCCACCCCAGCACCACTGACACACACCCCAGGAACCCTCATGCCCCCACACCCAAGAAGGGTGGCAGCAAGGCACAGGAGCCCCACGGGGGGCCAACCCCTCCCCGTCCAAGGGAGCCCATGCAGCCAGGAGGTGCCACCCCCTGACCAGCACACACACACACCCATTCCCACGCACTCACACCCTTATGCTCTCATACACACTCACTCGCACCCACACACACTCGCATGCACTCACTCACTCTTGCCCTCTCCCCCACACATTCCCACACTCGCACTCCCACACCCAGACCCACCCACTCCCGCACCCACTCAATCTCGCTCCTACTCACCTGCACTACGATTCACTCACATCCACTCATGCTCTCCTCCACACACTCACCCTTATTACTTGGGGTGGCTGTGGCGCAGATGTGGCGGGCATGAACGCGCACCAACACCCGGCAGCGGCTGGGGAGACCTCCGGTGTGGACCAGCAGCCACACCCCATCCAACCCATCCCCCCAGGGCAGCCGCGGCCACAGAAGCAGACCACTCCCCCACAATGCCCACCCGGAGTGACTGATCAACAGACCACTGTAAGCGCTCCGAGATGCCACCTGACACACAAAGCGCCACACAAATCTGACCCACCATCACCATCTCCACTCATCACTCCCTCACTCTCACTTACTCACTTGCTCACTCATTCTCTCAGTCCCTAAAATAACTAACTGGGCATCAACTGTGGTTAATGCCTGCTTAATGCCAAGCAGCATTACTATCGCATGCATTTCGCTCATGCACATACCCTTTGGCCCGTGCAAAACCCATCTTAAACAAGCCATCATGATCAGAGTTCACTTTTGATAATGCGCTTCTGTGCACTAAAAGGATGGGCAGGAGTGCTCTGGATTAGATTATCCAAAACACACCTCTGAATAAACAGACCACCCTTTTTGCATCATTTACTGGTGCACAGACTGTTTTCCTCAACGCCTGTAATAACAAAATGGACTGGCCCACACCCACAAACGCACAATGTGCATTTGACAACTGACGAGTGAATATACTGTCAAAATATGGCCCCTCGAGTGAATGTGTGAGCGCATGCGTGCACGCACACAGCTGGGTTTTAGCTTGAAGCCAACCCTAAAACAGGAAAAGAAAAGTGAAGGCCCTACTGTTTTCTCTACTCTTTATAAAAAAATTATCTCTCACCCACAACTTCAGTTTGATTGTAAAGTAATGTCAAGTTATGTTACAGTTTGTTCTTTCTCCAGTCAAAGCTGGCTATGGATTGATTTAATGCTGATTCTTTACTGAAGTTGTTGTCTTTGTATAATATCCTTTAATTTAGTGTCCCGCATTTAAAGTAAAAGTTGTTTTTTTTTCCTCTATGGTTCTTCCATGATTGTAAAAAGTTACGTTTGGGTACATACCAACTATATAGTAGATTTCTGAATCATTATTTAGAGCCCACTAAAGTGTTATGTGTCCTTGGAGCCTAACAAGGCTAAATTTTAATCTAGCAATTGTAACAAGAGCCCACAGCGTCCACTGCTGAAAGTGCAACTCATTCCTGTCCTTTTTCCAAACAAAGATCACCACCATCCACAGCAACCTGACCACCTCCCCTCCAATCCTAGCCCCTCCATTAGCTTCCCCCCCCCCCCACCTCTATTCAGCCACTGTCTCATTTCCCCACACTGACCCCTCTAGAACTCATTAAAAATTACCACAGGCATGAGAAGCCCCACATCTGCACTGGACCCCGTTCCCTCCACACTTATCAAATCCTGCCTCCCATTCCTCTCCCCACTCAGCTACACCATCATCACCTCCCTCAGCTCCGGCTCAGTTCCTGACTCTCTGAAACTCGCTGCTGTCACCCCAATTCTCAAAAAACCTGGATTAAACCTTGACATCTTGAATAACTTCTGTCCCATCTCCAACTTGCTCTTCCTATCAAAAATCCTAGAACGTGTTGTTGCCATCCATCTCAAAACCCACCTCACCTCCAATGACCTCTTTGACACATTCTAATCTGGATTCCGCTCACAACATAGGACTGAAACAGCCCTTCTCAAAGTGACAAATGACCTCCTCCTCTCAGCCGACCGTGGACTCCTGAACATCCTCATTATGCTCAACCTCACAGCTGCCTTCAATACAATCAACCACTCCATTCTCCTCTCCCATCTGGAAACCTGCTTCAACATCACTGGTTCAGCTCTCTCCTGGTTCCACTCATATCTCACCAACAGACAACAATTCATCCACGTCAACAACTGCACCTCCTTCACAGCCCCCCTCTCCCATGGTGTTCCCCAGGGCTCTGTGCTTGGCCCTCTCCTCTTCATCATCTATATACTCCCGCTTGGTAACATCATCTGGCCTTAACTTCCATTGTTATGCCGACGACGTTCGGATCTACATTTCTACTAACTGCATAACCACAGTCACCTACTCCATACTGGAAAACTGTCTCTCTGAAATAAAATCCTGGATGCAAAAGAACTTTGTACAGCTTAACTATGTTAAAGTGTCTGTGACACGACTTAGGAACTATACATCATATTCAGTATTTTTTTTTTAGTTTTTATTTTTTTTTATTACTTATTTTGTACCCGTAGGTAGATTTGTTTTGCAGTCTGGTGACAAACCACCAGCTGCCGGTCGCTGCGTGCGCAAGCGCCCCTTAACTCCCTAACCTGCAGTATGAATTTATCTTCAATCGTCCATATACTGTAGTTGGTTCTTTTGACTTAGAACGCTAAATACGTGGAAAAATATTTCCAAGTGAATTCAAATTTAGCACCGTGTTGCACCAATGCAATCTCCTGAGACTCGCCTTGTTTCCGGATATGACGTCATGAGGTGAAGTTCCTCTTGGCTGATCCATGTGCTATCGATGTAAACACACTGTTTAGCTTCTATATCAGCGAAGAAATGCCGAAACGTTGCGTGGCGGCTGGGTGTTCTAATTGCTCCAGTGAACGTACAAGCCTGTTCTCATTCCCAAAAGATTCAGATCTTCTTAAAAAATGGGCGAAGCAAGTACAGAGAACAAGGGACAAATGGCAACCAACACCATCTTCTGCACTCTGTAGCGATCATTTCACTGCAGATAGTTTTGAGGAGGCGCCTGCTATACAGGAATGTGTAGGCATGAAAGTTTGTTACAAACGGGTTCTAAAACCGACTGCCACACCTACGGTTTTTAAACGAAAACCCACAGCTCAAGACGATATCAACATATCAAAACAGCGCAGAGAAGCAACAGTGTCAAAACTCGCCTGGAAAAGAGTTTGTGTAATTGATTTTTTTTTTCCACATAAGGCGATTGTCATTTTATTATATTTTTTGGCCGAAAGGAAAATCCTTCCCTATGAATTTTGAAGCTGAGTGTTGACTTTACTCCAAATGGAATGACTTTATGTTAAAAAACGTTATATTACTTTTGTCAGTTTTCATTTTTATAAATCTCATTGCCTACCGAAACTGAATATCTGAGCATTTTTTTTATTTCCCCCCACCCAATCAGAGAAATTTAGATCTATCTGTATATTACCATTCAGTGTTTTGGAGGTGACCAATGTCCATCTCTAACCCTTCACCATCGGACCCTTTATCCTCTGAAACGTGTGAGTCATCTTCCCTTCCTGGTTCAAATAAATAAGGTTGCAGTCCTTTGTTAGAACCAGCTCACTCTTCTTCATCACTCGGTCCTGCTTCTTCCTACAAATTGCTCAAATCTTTGCTGAAATCACTCACAACTTCCTCCACATCAGTGGACTCAGTCATGCTTGTTTACATCTTTGGTTCACCTCATTACATCACAAAATGGTGGCGGCGTTTGACCCAATTTCGACAAATGAACATGCAACAGTCTACATCATTTTTTTTTTATTTTTAGATTTAGTATACTTTATTGATCCCCAGAGGGGAAATTGAGGGTCATCCACCACCTGGATGGATGAAGCAGCCACGATACGGCGCTATCCCTTAACCATTCACACACACATTCACACCTAGGGCCACTTTAGAGTCTCCAATTAACCTAACCTGCATGTTTTTGGCATTACATCATGATGTAATTTATGGTAGTATATGGCAACAAAATTTTATTGAATTTTTTTTGTCTACACAGAATAAAAACACAGTAGTTCTTCTTTCAAATGATGTCTTGGTTGAATTATGTCACAGACTCTTTAAGTCTGACATGATGATCAGCCCAGAATCTCTCACCAATACCACCCACAACTTCAACCTTACTGCTGCCAACTCCACACTTTCCCCATCCCCACAGATACAAAACTTTGGAGTCATCTTTGACAGCCACCTCATTTTTGAACCGCACATCAGTCATGTCATCAAAACTCCCTTCTGTCACCTAAAAAACATAGCCCGACTCTGTCCCTCACTCACCTTCTCCACCGCAGAAACCCTCATAAACGCATTTATTACATCCATACTCAACTACTGCAATAGCATTCTTTACGACTCACGAGCCAAAGTTCTCCAGAAACTTCAATACATTCAAGACTCAGCCACCCATTTCCTCACCAAGTCCAGCTCCCGTGACCACATCACCCCTGCCCTCCAGAACCTCCACTGGCTCCCAATCTCACAATGCATACAGTTCAAAGTCCTTCTCCTCACATTTAAAGCCCTCCATCACCAGGTCCCTTCCTATCTTACCGAGCTGTTGCACCGGCACCCGCTGCCTTTGTTCCTCTGATGCTTTGATGCAGACCTTCTCTCTCCACCACACAGAACCAAGCACAGAACCGGAGGGGACAAAGCCTTTTCCATCGCAGCCCCCTCCCTCTGGAACTCTCTCCCCCAACACATCCGTGACTGCACAGACTTAAACTGCTTCAAATCATTACTCAAAACCCACCTGTTCAGACTTGCTTTTAATCTTTAATTTTAATCCTTAATTGTTTTTAAAAAAACAGCAGCCTGTCATCTGGTGTGGTTCCTGCAAATTTTAAACATGCAGTAGTGCAGCCCTTGATTAAGAAACCTGGTCTCGATCATACCATGTTGGCAAATTTTAGGCCTATTTCCAAGCTGCCATTTCTCTCAAAAATTTTAGAGAAAAATGTCTACAGGCAGCTGAAAAGTTTTCTGGACGAACACGGTATTTTGGAGGTTTCTCAATCCGGTTTCAAAGATCTTCATAGCACAGAGACAGCCTTGTTAAGAGTTTTTAATGACGTCCTCTTAGTATGTGATTCAGGTGAATATGCTGTTCTTGTCTTGCTTGATTTAACTGCTGCCTTTGACACAGTGGACCATCACGTTTTAATTTCCCATTTGCAGCACCTAGTGGGCATTTGTGGCACTGCTCTTAACTGGTTTAGGTCCTATCTCGTAGACAGGAGTTTTAAAGTTAGTGTGGTGTACCAAGATGGCGGCACGTATACCTTGTGTGTAGTGGGGGGTGACAGCCCGCCTTTCCGGTTCTGCCGTCACCAGGGGTATAAAGGGCCAGACCAGAAGAGCACGGTTTCTTTCGTCGTTGACCCCTTAGCCTATACAGAACACCTGTTGTTACTGTGGTTCCTACAATAAAGTACGTTCAACTATATCCTTCAGCGTCTTCTTTGAATGCCCAAGTTATGGACATAACATTTGGCGACGAGGAGAAAAAAGGTATGGAGAGAGCTGCCACCGCATTTTGGCAGTTTTTGGCGGTTCCAGGCGAGTCACCCGCCCCCTGGGTTAGATGGTTCGCAGCTTTCCAGAAGTATCAGGTGGCCCTGGACCTCGGTGAGCTTGAGAAGCTGCGTGTGAGGGCTATTTTAGTCCATAATCTTGGCATGGAGGGTCAGAGGATCCTCGGTACATTAGGAGGAGCTGATACATTTGAAGATGTGGTCGGGCTAATGGTGCGCTATTTTCGCGCTACGGAAAATGTCATAGTCCGGAGGATTCAGTTTCGGCAGCACCATCAGTGGGCAGGAGAGTCAGTGCAACACTGTCGCAGACCTACGGCAGCTGGCGGGGGAATGCCAATTTGGAGCCCTGGAAGAAGACATGGTCCGAGATCAACTAGCGGAGCACACTCTTTGTTCGGCAACAAGATCGAGGCTCCTGACCTACCCGGGTGAACTGACGTTAGCCACGGCTGTTGAGTTAGCGCAGCAGCTCGAAGCAGCGGAGAAATTATCCAGAGACCTTGGTAAGAGAAACACATCGGGGCACGTTGAACCACATTTAAAGGTGCTAGCTGTGGACTCGGACAGCGAAGAAAGCGTGAATGAAGAATACGTTGCTGCTGTGAAGATTAGATCCGCCCCGGGTACGCCAAGGTGTTATGGCTGCGGGTCCACTAGGCACGATACAAGGCAAGAAAGTGTCCTGCGAAGGGAAAATGCTGCGGCAAGTGCGGTCTGCTGCACCATTTCGCCAGGGCCTGCAAGAATTTTGAGTGAGGGGACCGAAGACAGAAGATGGACCCCCCCCCCCCATAACGACTCCTAACAATTATTCATACCGTCTCCCCGAGCACAGATGGATGAATTTACTGCAACGTTTTGCTGAACAGTGTGGAAGTGCCGTTAATGGTGGATACGGGAGCAGTGGCTTCGGTATTAAATTGGTCCACTGTGAGGAGTCTGTTCCCGCACTACCGTGTGAGTGACCTATCAACATCCTACTTCGGCTACAGTGGAATGAAGTTGGCCATCGTGGGTTCACTGGAACTAATGGCGAGGTACAAGTCAGCGGTGATGTTGAGTGTTCAGTTCGTGGTGACCTCCACTGGGTCGAACATCTTGGGGTGTGATATGTTCTATGGCCTGGGGTTCTCAATCGCTTGCAGCGTTGGAGAGGAGTGGTCAGGCTGCAGATTGTGGGACTGACCTGCGCCGCATGTGGTGGACGATGCAGTATGGGACAGTGACTGGCCTGGTATTATGGGAGGAGTGCAGGATCAGCAAAGTGGAGTAACATCTCGGGGCGGTTCCGAAGCCAGTGTCCAAGTTGCCCTGGATGTGGGAACTGAACAGCACAGCAGAATGCCCGGGATGGCTGAAGGAGCCAAGATGCCAGCTCCGTCGACCTCCGGAGTGTGTCCCGGTGGTACTGTGAAGCGAGGAGCTGTGGGGGCTGTGCCAGCGTCGGAAATGAAAGAGAGCAGAGCAAGACCGACCGGCGCGATTCAAAGACACGTCAGGCGATGACATCAGCATCCCGGGAGGACTCCGGATTGGGTCGGTGACAAGGTCCGACCTGGGGCGAGAGCCTGGTTACAACGTGATGGTCATCGGAAGCCCAATCGAGCTCCTCTGTGCATCGATGAAGAGGTCCAGCCCAGGGTGGAAGCTCAAGTGAGGGGAGTGCATGTGAAAAGGCAGCGGCGAGATGACCAGGGGCGGCTGCGGGTGATGGCTGCCCGGGAGGATGGATACCTGAGGCTGTCTGATGAATCGTGGAGACACCCTAATGAGCTGCGGCGGGTGGATGAAAAGAGACGCCGGCGTGGCTCATCCCCAGAGGAGAAGAGGTGAAGACACTTTGGGAGGAATCTGCCTGACGGAAATCCTAGGGTGGGTTTCCCACTGTGACTGGAAGGGGGGGGGGCTATTGGCATGGTGGAGATGCCAATGTGCATTTTACCCTAAGGTCATAATGTTAATATGTACATTGTGTTTTGCCCTATATATATTCATATATAAAAAACCCAAACCCCAGCACTGTTTATATTATGTTTGAAATGTGTTCTGTTTGTTTGTGAATTGCTCATGATATGGGGTGGGTGTGTTGGGGTGGAGGGCTGGCAACGGAATTGTGGTTGTACATATTAACTGTTCTATTATAGCGAGCTTTAAGAGCTTGATTGTGTATATATTGTTAGGGGATTATTTTAGTTTTAGGAACACGGCTATTTTATTTTAAGGACACTTTTTACTTCAAAGACGGCAGAATAACCCATCTCGCTGTGTCGAGGTGGGTCAGCAGTCTACCTGACCCCCTCTAGTTTATGTTGTATGACTGGATAGGCCTGTATATATAATTTTTGTACATAAGTGTTATTTTTATTAGTGCGTGAATCGGGTTTAAATTTGGGAGGGCCTAACTGGTGTGTTTGACATTTTTCTACAGGGTAGAGAAAATGTGGTGTACCAAGATGGCGCATGTATACCCTGGGTGTAGTGGGGGTGACGGCCCGCCTTTCCGGTTCCGCCATCACCAGGGGTATAAAGGGCCAGACCGGAAGAGCTCGGTCTCTTTCGTCGTTGACCCTTTAGCCTGTACGGGGCACCTGTTGTTATTGTGGTTCCTACAATAAAGTACATTCAACTATATCCTTCAGCCTCTTCCTTGAATGCCCAAGTTATGGATAAAACAGAGCATCTCTGGGTTTGAGTCCTCTTCTGCACCTCTGCCATACGGGGTCCCACAGGAGTCCACTGTTGCCAACTCCTCAGTAAGGAAAGTAGCTATTGGCTGTCCTAAAAGTCGACAAATGTGAATAAATTTGAATTTATTTATAAAATAAAAAATAAAATAAAAAAATGTCATTGTGGGACACATATATGTGTACTTATGTATATCACTTCATGCTTCGTATGTATACCACTTTAGGCATCACATCTTAGATTGAACAAAGGACTGAGCCTCTCTGGAGATAACAGGAGGATGTGAAAGTCTAGTCTTTGGCATGCAGAGAGACGGCCTGGGGGGATTTTCCTGGCCGCCAGAGGCTGGGGGTGGAGGTGTTAAGATCTGAAGGAAGATGTATTGTTATTTAGGATTAAATACAATATGACTGTGTGCTTTGAAGTCCTGAGGTATTTAAAGGATGAATGTCTGGGTTTCTTCCTCTTCCTGCTTTTAATGATGTTGAATGATGTGAATAAACCTGACTCGTGAGATGAACTCTGCCTCGTCATTTTCACATTATCTACACTGGTGACCCTAAGACGTATCATGAGTGAAAGAAATTCCCCCGAGCCAGCCGGGTCAGAAGCTCCCAGCCAAACGTATGCCGCTACCGTCCAGCTACCAGACTTTTGGCGAGACAACTCGCGCTCCTGGTTCCACTTGGTCGAAGCACAGTTTGCCCTCCGGGGGATAACGATAGATGACACGAAGTTCTACCATGTGATTGCCAAGCTCGACAACCGCACGGCTCGGCATGTGCAGAGCCTTGTGGAGCAGCCACCGGCTGACGACAAATACGGCGGGTTGAAGGCTGCGCTCATCCAACGCTTCACTCTCTCAGTCCAGGAGAGAGCGGAGAGGCTCCTGGCTCTGAACGACTTGGGAGATGGCACGCCCGTTGACCTGATGGAGAGCATGCTGAGCTTGAGGGGCTCAGACGGCAACGACTTCATCTTCACCCACATTTTCCTGAGAACCCTACCTTCGGCCACGAGAGCAACTCTGGCCAGTTCACCTTTGTTGGCCCAGCGGGACTTCCGCGCGCTGGCCCAGGAGGCGCACCGGATTCTCAACGCCAGCAAACAGCGCGCGGCCACCGCAACAGCAACAGAGTTCGGCGCGACGGCCAGAGATGGCGAGGGGCCAGAGACGGCGGTAGCAGACCCACCGACGACGGCGGCGGCGAGGGCCAAGGATCGCGGAGGAGACACCCTCTGTTTCTACCATCGCCGCTTTGCAGAGAAGGCACGTAAATGTATACCATCGTGCCAGTTCAAGCGCTCGGGAAACGCCAAGACCGGGGGTCGGTAGCAGCTGCGGCCCTCGGTGAAGAGAACAAGCTGCTCTACTTGACGGACGCGCGTTCGGGAAGGCAATTCCTCGTGGACACAGGCTCCCAAGTGAGTTTCATCACGCCTACCTCCGCTGACCGGCTGGCGGGTCCCGGAGGTCGCGGGGCGTCAGCAGCGAACGGCTCGGAGATTAAGACCTTTGGTGAGAGGAACCTGTTTCTGTCCCTACACGGCCGTACATTTGAGTGGACTTCTGTTATAGCTGCAGTGAGTTTCAATATGTTGGGGGCTGATTTTCTGTGCTCACATGGTTTGTTGGTTGATCTTGCTAACAGGCGCCTGGTTAATGCACTTTCCTTTTATTCTATTCGCTGTGCAGCCCGAGTGACCCCGCCCACAGCACAAGCCAATGTCGCAACGGCAAGCGGTAAGTTCCACACACTGCTCACTCAGTTCCCAGCACTCACGGTTCCCACATTTTCAGCAGCCGTCGCTAAACACGGAGTGGAACATTTTATTACTACCACCGGACCGCCCGTTTTTGCAAAAGCTCGGTGCTTGGATTCAGCTAAACTGACCATAGTGCGCGAGGAGTTCGCCAACCTAGAAAAGTTGGGCATCATCAGGCGTTCGAAAAGCCCATGGGCTTCCCCGCTGCACATGGTCCCGAAAGCTGATGGCTCGTGGCGACCTTGCAGAGATTTCCGTAGGTTGAACAACGCCACAGCGCACGACCACTACCCAATCCCGCATATCCAAGATTTTTCCGTTCATTTGGCGGGGGCGCGCGTTTTTTCTAAGATAGACTTGGTCCGCGGTTACCATCAAGTCCCAGTGCGCGCTGAGGACATACCCAAAACAGCGGTAATAACTCCGTTTGGCCTATTCAAGTTTTTGCGCATGCCGTTTGGGCTTAAGGGCGCTGCGCAGACGTTCCAACGCATGATGGACGCAGTGTTGCACGATCTCCCCTTCGTATTCGTCTACCTGGACGACATCTTAGTAGCCAGCGCATCCGAAGACGAACACAAAAACCACCTCACGGCAGTTTTCCGGAGGTTGGGAGAGCACGGGTTAATAATCAACCCAGCGAAGTGTCAGTTCGGGGTGACGCAGATTGATTTTTGGGGGCATCGCGTCTCCCCAGAAGGAGCGGTTCCGCTGCCTGACAAAGTACGCGCGGTAACAAATTTTCCCCAGCCACAAACAGTCAAGGCGTTACAGGAGTTTTTGGGAATGGTGAATTTTTATAACCGTTTCCTCCCCCGCGCAGCGCAGCTCATGCAACCATTGTATGCCGCACTAAAAAAACAAAAACCCACAAATAAGATCGAATGGTCTCCGGAGCGAGAGCGAGCATTCTCGGAGGTCAAAACAGCCCTGGCAAACGCTGCGTTGTTAGCACATCCAGACCCAACGGCCCGCATAGCGCTTACTACTGACGTGTCAGATGTGGCCATAGGGGCGGTCGTGGAGCAGCATGTAGCCGGGGCTTGGCAGCCGCTCGCATTTTTCAGCATGGGCTTTGAGTGGTCTTTGTGACTAGAAAAGCGCTATATAAGTGCGGGTTAGTTAGTTAGTTAGTTAGTTAGCATGACTTTGCGCAATAGCGAACGAAAATACAGCGCATTCGACAGGGAGTTGTTAGCTCTCCACTTGGCCATTCGCCACTTCCGGTTCTGGCTGGAGGGACGCCATTTCACCGCGTTCGTTGACCACAAGCTGCTGACATTCGCGATGGCCAAGGTTTCAGAACCGTGGTCAGGCCGGCAGCAAAGACAGCTGGCCGCTATCTCAGAGTTTACTACCGATATTCAGCATGTGGCGGGTAAACTAAATGTAGTGGCAGACTGTCTCTCGCGCGCCGTGGCGGCCCCAGTCCGCGTAGGGATAGATTATGCAGCCATGGCCGTGGATCAGGTTAGCGACGCGGACGTGCGCGCGCTCCAGTCTGGACCAACAGGGTTAAGGCTGGAGAACAGGGTGCTGCAAGATGGTATGCCCCCCCTAATCTGCGATGTCTCCACTGGGCGACCGCGTCCTGTGGTACCGGCCGCGTGGCGCCGCCGTGTTTTTGACTCGATTCATTCTCTGGCGCACCCGGGAGTGCGTGCTTCGGTCAAAATGGTGGGAGAGAAATTTGTTTGGCCGAGCCTGCGCAAACAAGTTAAACAGTGGGCAGCAGCCTGCATGGCTTGTCAACGAGCCAAGGTACACAGACACACGAGAGCTCCCTTGGAGCTTCTTCTTCCGGCTTCCAGAGAGAGCAGTCGCATTTTTCCTCCCTCCTCCTGTCCTGCCTTCCTGACCCAATTCCCAGCTTGCTGCGTCTGAGTGAGTGTCTGTGCCGTCTCTCCTTCTCGCTGATCTCAACCCAAACGGAAAAAACGGAAAATGGATAGGGCTTTAAATGCAATTGACACCACTTTAAAAGAAGATCGGGCTAGGGGGAGCCCTGGACTCATGGACAATTGGGAATTCATGGGTCTGTGTGATTCGACTGAGATGCGGAAGACATCTCTATTTGTTTGGCTTGATCACAGGATTTCTATTTTGGCTCTGGAGTTCCTGATGTATCAGAAATTAAAGTTGGGAGAGCTGATCAAAGCGGACCCAGCAACGCTCCTTCAACAACAAATTCGACCAGTCGGGGAGTGCACTGATAGCGGCAATGGTGAACTGAATGATGGTTGATTCAGAAGAATGGTATACATCTGGAGTCGCCGGTGCTCTCCATGGAATTGATTTTAAAGCCTGTGTGAATGTTAATTTGAATTGTGAAACGCAGAACTGCATGAGAGAAGAAAATCCTACACTCTAAGCGTCTGTGCAGATTCGGCCTTGATCGGCGCCCCTGGACAATTCACTCCTCCAGAGTTGAGATAAGCAGATGTGTGAGCTGGCTCTGTAACCCAAACACTGCTGCTGCTGTGCGATAAACAGAACTCTCCAAGGACAGCGTTCATGAGACTAACATGGAGTTTTTACCATCTGGCATGAAGAAGAGATTACTCTGGACATGACTATCTGTGTGTTTATAAACATGAAATATAACATCCATCGTTGCCTGGGAGACTATTTTTGTTGTACTTCAGTAGCTGATACATTCATCCACACTGCACACACACTGACATCATCATACTGATATACACACACTGCCCTCTCTGCGTCTCTGTTATGTGAGGTTGATTGTCTGTTGTGCTATAGAGAGGTTTTTTTTCTCTGTAATCATAATTTAGCTTACAATTATAAGCTGTATTTTGATGAAGTTTTTTTCTCTCCGCCCATTGTGTCATTTTTCCCTTCCCTTATCTTCCCTTATCCCCCATCTTTTTGATTAGGTGCCTTGTTACGGCTGCCACGTCATTGTGATATGCTTACATAGCGTGCCAATGTCAAGTCAAATTCCTCGTGTGTTTTTTACATGCTTGGCAATAAAGCTTTTCTGATTCTGATTCTGATTGGAGCCGTTCCACATCCCGGCTAAGAGGTTCGATCATGTTCACGTGGACCTCGTAGGCCCCCTACCGCCGTCACAGGGGTGCACACACCTTCTGACAATGGTAGACCGCACCACGCGCTGGCCGGAAGTGGTCCCACTGTCGTCAACCACAGCCGAGGAGGTGGCGCGTGCGTTTTTAACAGCATGGGTAGCGCGCTTTGGAGTCCCATCAGACATTACGTCCAATAGGGGTCCTCAATTTGTTTCCGAACTTTGGTCAGCAATGGCCTGCAGCCTGGGGGTAATGATCCCCCGCACAACCGCGTACAATCCACAGGCTAATGGGTTATGCGAACGTTTTCATAGGTCATTGAAAGCGGCTCTCAGAGCGTCGCTTACGGATGCAAATTGGGTAGACAGGCTACCGTGGGTTTTATTGGGGTTGCGTTCTGCACCTAAAGAGGATTTAGAAGCCTCCCTGGCTGAGCTGGTTTTTGCGCAGCCACTTCGGCTGCCCGGAGAATTTCTCCCAGATAATCCTGCGCCAGAATGCTCCCCGGCTCAGCGGTTACAGAGTGGCATGGAATCGGGCACGCTGCCTGGCCCCGTTCACCACAGTTTTCCACGCATTTTTGTGCCTAAGGCCTTAAAAAATGCGGAGTTTGTTTTTGTCAGACACGATGCCCATCGCCCACCGTTGCCACCACCTTATGATGGACCATTTAGAGTGCTGGAAACAGGGGATAAGCATTTTTTGCTAGACCTGGGGGGGCAGGAAAGAAAAGATTGGCATAAACAGGCTCAAACCCGCCTTTGTTGTGGCAGACGAGGATGTGCTGTGCGCCAGGGCTCCTCGGCGCGGCAGACCCCCTAGGGGACATTCCCCAGAACACCCACAGGGATTGACTAACAGTTCTCACCCTCAGGCAGCAGCTCCCCAGCAGGATGGCGCCGCTGAAGTGGTAAAGCCCGCTTACAGCAGATACGGGAGGAGACTGCGGCCCAAGCAGCACGTGGACTGCATGACATGCAGACTGTTATTCCGTTGTTCCATCTTAGACGTTTGGGGGGGGGGGGGGGGTCATGTGGGACACATATATGTGCACTTATGTATATCACTTCATGCTTCATATGTATACCACTTTAGGCTTCACATCTTAGATTGAACAAAGGACTGAGCCTCTCTGGAGATAACAGGAGGATGTGAAAGTCTAGTCTTTGGTATGCAGAGAGACAGCCTGGGGGGATTTTCCTGGCCGCCAGAGGCTGGGGGTGGAGGTGTTAAGATCTGAAGGAAGATGTATTGTTATTTAGGATTAAATACAATATGACTGTGTGCTTTGAAGTCCTGAGGTATTTAAAGGACGAATGTCTGGGTTTCTTCCTCTTTCTGCTTTGATGATGTTGAATGATGTGAATAAACCTGACTCGTGAGATGAACTCTGCCTCGTCATTTTCACATTATCTACATCATCACCTAATTTGCATAATTCATCATTTGCATGTACGTAATTGTAATGGCCGCTGTAGTAGAGAAGAATAATGTCACGGGAGAGACAAAAAGTGAGTAAAAAACAGCCTAAATATGTTCAGAACTACAAATGAACTTTCTCCTGTTGATTCTTGGTTTGTTTGTTTTAATTTTGCCAGGACTAATAAAGGCTTATCCTATCTTATCTTATCTTGTCTTATCTTATCTTATCTTATCTTAAATAGGCCATGACTGCTGACAGTGAAGAAACATTTGCATCCTGCTCTGTAGTACAGGGCAGGTTTGGCGGGGGGTCTGCGCATGCGCAATTCACTTGCAGCCTGGACCTGAGTGGTGTGGATGTCCTCTCTGACTGCTGCACAGCGTTGTCGCTAAATATACGATAGTTTTAGAGGCAAATACAATATATGATCAAACTTTTTAAAAAGGCCAAATATATGATAGTTTTGGCATTTCCATGTGCCCCCCCCAAAAAAAAAAAAAAGTTTTGATTTACGTGAACACCCACACATCAGCAGAAACTGAAGCTTGCTTTTAACCGATCTGATCAGCTCCTACCTGGGCGGGCTGGCTCCTCCTCCCTGTCTGCCATTGCCAGTCAGTCACATCAGCAGCTCTCAGCTCATGTTTCTTTACTGTTCAAGCACCGCAACAAACATAAAAAGTGAACATGAGTTTGGACTCGGAGGGGAAAAAAAGAAAAGAGTCCGGCAGCACTGACACAGACGCTGGTAAGAAAACAAAGCAACCCTGCTGGGGCGGTCACAGCAGCTTCATCGCCCTGCCCTGGCGTAATACCGTTCCGCGTATATTCAAGGGATGGCTTCAACTTGCTGCTGGGAAGAAGGCTAAACCACTTTTCCGCTGCTGCAACAGTCAATTGGTATCAGACATTGCAATTCTGAAAAAACTATAAATTTACTGTAACTGCAACACTGCTGCTGCACGAGGCTACTGTGAGACTGACCGAGACTGTCTGTGATTGGCTGCTTTGGGACGGGAAGGGGACAGGAGAGCCTCACGGTACCACCCACTGCTTGTTGAGGATGGTAACTGCAGAGCAATAGCGCACTTTCACATCAGTGTCCAAAACACCAGAAAAGTCTTTGATAACACCAGGAAAAGTCGTTACATTTGTCACTAGTTGCATTTGACAAAAGTCATCCAGGGGGGCTGAAAAATCACCAGATTTAATGACAAAAGCACCAAATTGGCAAGACTGCAGGAGTCAATAGGGCCTATGCTTTTTTCTCTGTACGTACTTCAGCTGGGTTCGTTTTTAAAAAGCATAGCATCTCCTTCCACCTGTATGCTGATGATTGTCAGATATATGTCCCTTTAAAACAAAAAGCTGCCTCATCAGTAAACCCACTTCTGGCATGCACTGAAGACATCAAGTCTTGGATGGCTCTAAACTTTTTAGACTTTAATGATAAGAAGACCGAAGTGATGGTGTTTGGACCTAGTGGCCCCTGTGAGTCCCCTCCTGTATACTTGGCCCCCTTACTCCTTATGTTAAATCCACAGCTAGGAACCTTGGTTTTATCATGGACAGTGATTTTAAATTAGACACTCATTCATTCTGTAGAAAAATCCAGCTTCTTTCATTTAAGGCGTTTAGCAAAAGTAAAACCCATTCTCTCTAGACCGCACCTGGAAACGGTAATCCTGCTTTTATTTCATCTTGGCTGGATTACTGTAACGCACTTTACGTCGGTGTCAGCCAGTTGTCTCATGTCTGCAGCTGGTTCAAAATGCTGCTGCTCGTCTTTTAACAGGTACACGTGGAAGAGATCACATCACACCCATCTTAGCTTCACTCCACTGGCTGCCCGTGTATTTTAGAGTTCATTTTAAAATTCTTTTATTTGTTTTTAAATCCTTGAATGGTCTTGCTATGCCTTTACCTCTCTGAGCTTCTGCATCCCTATGCTCCCACCCGGTCCCTCAGGTCAGCTGAACAGCTGCTTCTGGGGGTGCCAAAGGCGAGGCGGAAGCTCAGAGGGGACAGAGCCTTTTCGGTCATGGCACCCAGGTTATGGAATGATTTTTGGTAGTACTACCGTTCAAAAGTTTGGGGTCACTTAGAAATTTCCTTATTTTTGAAAGAAAAGCACTTTTTTTCAATGAAGATAACTTTAAACTAATCAGAAATACACTCTATACATTGCTAATGTGGTAAATGACTATTCTAGCTGCAAATGTCTGGTTTTTGGTGCAATATCTACATAGGTGTATAGAGGCCCATTTCCAGCAACTATCACTCCAGTGTTCTAATGGTACAATGTGTTTGCTCATTGCGTCAGAAAGCTAATGGATGATTAGAAAACCCTTGTGCAATCATGTTAGGTCTGCAATGCTGTAATTGCTGCAAATGGAGGATTCTTTGACAAAAGCAAAGTTTGAAGGAAAAAATTATTATTTCAAATACAAATCATTATTTCTAACCTTGTCAATGTCTTGATTATATTTTCTATTCATTTTACAACTCATGGTGGTAAATAAAAGTGTGACTTTTCATGGAAAACACAAAATTGTCTGAGGTGACCCCAAACTTTTGAACGGTAGTGTATATACTGTATATATATATATATATATATATATATATATATATATATATATATATATATATATATATATAACAGTGGGGTACCAACAATTCATTAACCAACTTGGTTGGTACCCCAACCAAGAATTGGGGTACCAACTCTTCATTAACAGAGGGGTACCAACAATTTTGTCAACATATATATATGGGTGATTCTTCAATTAGGGGCACTTTTGACGTTTAGAATTTGGAAAAAAAAAGTTCTTTAATCTCTGTTTTTTCTGTTTCAAAAGGTTTAGCAATTGGTCTGGAACACAAATCTGAGTGTAGCTTTGATATTACTTCATGATAATTTTGATATTATGATGCTTTTTTCAAATTTGCCACGGCAAAATGTCATTACCATCACAAAAACAAAACACTGATTTTAATACAAAATGATTTGACAATCAAAGGTTTTACAATCATTCCAGTAAGTACAAAACATGCTCTTTAAGAATCATGTTCTAAATATTTGTAAGTACATTTAAAATACATTTTAACAACATCTTCTCTCTGACTTGTTAATATATTGCCTTGTCTCAACAATGAAATATTACGTACTAATCAGAATATTTGAATTGCAATGTATATTTTTTCATAAAATGCAAATTTAGACTTTTAAACATTACCACAATGATTGTGGTAAAACCCAAGTTAACAATAAAGCAACATTTTCTATCAAAAAATGTACTGTGATGGTAATGACAACATGTTTTGGTAATGACATAAAAATTAACACTGGTGTTTTTTTGTACAACAAAGACAAAGAAAATACTACTTTTTAAAAACACCACCTTTTGTACACTTAGCCTGCCAAGGCCGGCAGTCGGTAGCAGCTGCGACCGCCAGTGAAGAGAACAAGCTGCTCTATGTGACGGACTCGCACTCGGGGAGACGCTTCCTCGTCAACATCGGAGCCCAGAAGGGCGTCATCCTGCCGTCCTACGCTGACCGGCTGGAAGGACCTAGCGGCCCCGGAATGGTGGCAGTAAACGGCTCAGAGATTAAGACGTTCGGTGAGAGAACACTGACCTTATCTCTACATGGCCGCTCGTACGAGTGGACTTTTATCATAGCAGCACTGTGTTGCCCGCTCCTGGGTGCTGATTTTCTGTGTGGCATGGTTTACTTGTGGATGTTGCTAACAGACGCCTGGTTAATGCACTGTCCTTTGAATCTCTCCCCTGTACAGCTCGAGGGACCCGGCCTACAGCACAAGCCAAGATCACAACTCCAGGCGGTAAGTTCCACGCACTGCTCACTCAGTTCCCAGCACTCACGGGCCCGACGTTTTCCACGGCCATCGCTAAACACGGGGTGGAGCACTTTATCACCACCATCGGGCCGCCCGTTTTTGCAAGACCTCGGCGCTTGGACGCAGCTAAACTGGCCATAGCGCGCGAGGAGTTCGCCAACCTGGAAAGGTTGGGCATCATCAGGCGTTCAAACAGCCCATGGGCATCCCCGCTACACATGGTCCCTAAGGCTGAGGGATCATGGCGACCGTGCGGGGATTTCCGCAGGTTGAACAACGCCACAGCACACGACCGCTACCCAATTCCCCACATACAGGATTTTTCCATTCACCTCGCCGGAGCGCGCGTTTTTTCTAAAATAGACCTGGTCCGTGGTTACCACCAAGTCCCAGTGCGCGCGGAGGACGTACCCAAAACAGCGGTAATAACTCCGTTCGGTTTATTCGAGTTCCTGCGCATGCCATTCGGGTTAAAAGGCGCAGCACAGACGTTCCAGTGCATGATGGATGCAGTGCTGCGTGACCTCCCGTTCGTGTTCGTCTACCTGGACGATATCCTGGTAGCCAGTACGTCCGAAGACGAACATGAAACCCAACTCAGGACGGGAGGTTGGAGGAGCATGGGTTAATAATCAACCCGGCAAAATGCCAGTTCGGCGTGACGGAGATTGATTTTTTGGGGCACCGCGTCTCTCCGGAAGGAGCGATCCCGTTGCCCAACAAAGTTCGCGCCGTGGCAGATTTTCCCTGGCCTCAGACGGTCAGGGCGCTGCAGGAATTTTGGGGGATGGTGAATTTTTATAACCGTTTCCTTCCCCGCGCGGCACGGCTCATGCAGCCATTGTACGCCGCGCTCAAGAGACAGAAATCCGCGGATGGAGTAGAATGGACCCCGGAGCGAGAGCGGGCGTTCTCGGAAGTTAAAGCAGCCCTGGCAAACGCCGCACTGCTGGCACATCCGGACCCGACGGCCCGGATAGCGTTCACCACCGACGCTTCAGACGTGGCCATAGGGGCGGTCGTGGAGCAGCGCGTAGCCGGGGCTTGGCAGCCGCTCGCATTTTTCAGCAGAACTCTGCACGACAGCGAACGTAAATACAGCGTGTTCGACAGAGAGTTGCTGGCTCTCCATCTGGCCATACGCCACTTCCAGTTCTGGCTGGAAGGGCGCAGTTTCACTGCGTTCGTAGACCACAAGCCACTAACGTTCGCGATGGCCAAGGTTTCAGAACCGTGATCGGGCTGGCAGCAGAGACAGCTGGCCGCAACCTCAGAGTTTACTACCGATATTCAGCATGTGTCGGGTAAACTGAATGTGGTGGTGGACTGCCTCTCGCGCGCCGTGGTGGCCCCAGTCTACGTGGGGATAGATTACGCAGCCATGGCCGTGAAGCAGATTAGCGATGCAGACGTGCGCGCGCTCCAGTCTGGACCAACAGGGTTAAGGCTGGAGATCAGGGTGCTGCAAGAAGGTGGCCCCCCCAATCTGCAACGTCTCCACGGGACGCCTGCATCCGGTAGTCCCGGTCGCGTGGCGCCACCGCGTGTTTGAGTCGTTCACACTCTGGCGCACCCAGGAGTGTGCGCGTCTGTCAAAATGGTGGGAGAGAAGTTTGTGTGGCCGAGCCTACGCAAACAAGTAAAAGAGTGGGCTGCATCCTGCGTGGCGTGCCAACGAGCCAAGGTACACAGGCACACGAAGGCTCCCTTGTAGCCATTTCCGGTACCGGCTAAGAGGTTCGACCACGTTCATGTGGACCTCATGGGCCCCCTCCCGCCATCATAGGGGTGCACGCACCTCCTGACAGTGGTGGACCGCACCACGCGCTGGCCAGAAGCAGTCCCGCTGGCAGCAACCACGTCTGCAGATGTAGCACGCGCTTTTTTAACAACACGGGTGGCGCGTTTTGGAGTCCCCTCGGACATTACATCCAACAGGGGCCCGCAATTTGTTTCCGACCTCTGGTCCGCGATGGCCCGCAGCCTGGGTGCTGCAATTCATCACACACCCGCGTACAACCCACAGGCCAATGGGTTATGCAAGCGTTTTCATAGATCACTGAAAGCAGCACTCAGGCCTTCACTGATGGATGCAAATTGGGTAGACAGGTTGCCGTGGGCTTTATTGGGGTTGCGCTCTGCGCCAAAAGAGGATTTGGAAGCTTCCCCGGCAGAGCTTGTTTTTGCGCAGCCCCTACGGCTGCCCGGGGAATTTCTACCGGACAATCCCACGCTGGGCAGCTCCCCGTCTCAGCTTTTGCAGCGTAGCGCAAACACAGGCACGCTGCCGGGCCCTGCCCACCACAGTTTTCCACGTGCCTTCGTGCCTAAGACTTTGAAGAATGCGGAGTTCGTGTTCGTCAGACACGACGCCCACCGCCCTCCATTGCGCCCACCCTATGATGGACCGTTCAGAGTGTTGGAAACAGGGGATAAGCATTTTGTGCTAGACTTGGGGGGTAGAAGGGAGATAATTGGCATAGACAGACTCAAACCCGCCTTTGTACTGGCGGATGAGCAAGTGCTGTTGGCGAGGGCCCCTTGGTGTGGAAGACCCCCACGGAGAACTCCCCAGGAACGATTCATCAGAGCAGCCACACGGACAGAGTAAAACCCCCCCCTCCACGGCTCACCCGCAGTCGGACACACTCCCAGCAGCCTCCCACCGGCACAGCAGCGCCACAGAGGCGGTAAACCCCAGTTACAGCAGATATGGGAGGAGACTGAAGCCGAAACAGCATGTGGACTGATGTTCTATTGTTCTATCTAAGATGCTAGGGGGGCAGTGTGGGCCTCAGGTTATTTCACACCTTAGACAGAGACAATGAATACACATGGGAGAACAATGCCCAAGTGGGTGAGAGGGGGTTGAATGAAGTGTAGTGTAGATGTCATGCTGTGTATGAGGAAGTGCCTTGAACCTTGTGAAGTGTGACTTGATATAGAGAGAGGAATGCTTGATGTGACTAGTCAGTCTGTTCTTTGCTTGTGAGATGTGAGTGTGTAATAAATCGTCTGAAATGAATATGCCTCTTCATTTACACACTCCACACCACCAGCATTTCAGTCAACGTTTGCCAAAGGAGCATAACTTAGGTCAACTTAGGTAAACTCTGCCTAACTTAGTCCAGCGCTCAGGAACATTTACAAGCTGAGCACAACTTTCACCAATGTTTGTCCACCAATGTGGTCCAAATGTCGGCAAATTTTCAGCATGCTGAAAATTTTCAAGGAGCACAACTTTCACCAGAGTTTGCCAACAAACACCAACCATCATTAACTTTTATCAACTTTTGCCAGCAGAGCCAGATGTTTGCCAAAATGTCAGTAAAAGTTGGTCCAAACATTGTAGTGTTAATCCACCCTTACCGCAGACGAATAAACAATGGCCAGTCCCTATGGCAGCGCGGTGGCAGAGTGGTTAGCACTGCGTCAACACAGCAACTCACCCTTGGCCGGGGGATCCTGGGTTCGATCCCAGCCCCTGACCAACAGTAATCTGTGTGGAGTTTGCAAGTTCTTCCCGTGTCTGCGTGGGTTTACTCCGGGATTTCTCTGGTTTCCTCCCACATGCCAAAAACATGCAAGTTAGGTTAACTGGCATCAAACTGGGGATTCTAAATTATCCTTAGGTATGACTGTGCGAGTGAATGGTTGTCTGTCTCTCTGTGTTGGCCCTGTGATGGACTGGCGATCTGTCCAGGGTGGACCCTGCCTCTCGCCCAAAGATGCTGGGATAGGCTCCAGCCCCCCCGTGACCCGAAAAGGATTAAGCGGAAAAAGATGGATGGATGGACAGTCCCTGTGATGAAGTGGGTTTAAAGTGTTATCTATAGCTAACTAACTAACTACTAACTAACCTGCACTTATATAGCACTTTTCTAGTCACAAAGACCACTCAAAGCGCTTTCACTAATACTAACCCTCTATTCTAAGGGCCTATAGGACACAGATATCTAGGGACAATTTAGAACAGCCAATTAACCTAACATGCATGTCTTTGGATTGTGGGAGGAAACCAGAACCCCTGGAGTAAACCCACGCAGCACAGGGAGAACATGCAAACTCCACACAGAAAGGTTCCAACCCCTGCCAACCTGGGGATTCGAACCAGGAACCTTCTAGCTGTAAGGCAACAGTGCTAACCACTGCACCACCGTTCCATAGGAACCAGAAAGAGAGGAGGAGGCTTGAGGGATTAAGTAAGTAAGATTAATCACCTGATCCAACCTTAGAATATAAAGATATCCCATTATGAATCATCCTATCCCTTCAGAAAAGTGTTCTATGGGTTAATTCTCATTATTTAATTTCTATTTTTCACCTGAGGGAAAAATAACTAAAAACTAACATTTTAATGGATGACGTATATTGAGGATTTGAGGTGTTACTTCTGATTTTACTTTTTTATAAATTTTAACCAGGAATATAATACAAATACCAGCCACACTGGTCACTGACCAGTCCACTGTAGCCAAGCCAATCGCACAAAGCAACGACTGTGTGTCATTACAGGTGCTGCAACAGCCCACGTAGGAGGCAAGATGTCGCTGACCATGACTGACTGACAGAGCAGTGACTTGAAACTCAGGCGTATTTGACAAAGGAATCATGACCAACATTACCAAACGGAACCACTGGTATCATACTTGATCCTTTGAAATAGCTATTTATTAAAATTCACTACAGGTACCCTTTAATGCATGCTTTTATTTCCAGTCATATTGATTATTGCAATGCTCTCCTGTCTAGTCTTCCTAAAAAGACGATCAGTAACCTACAACTCTTGCAGTATTCAGCAGCCAGTGTGCTGACAAAGACCAGAAAGAGAGAGCATATTTCACCAGTTTTAGAATCGCTGCATTGGCTCCCTGTGAGTTATAGAATTGATTTTAAAGTTCTTTTATTAGTTTATGAAACTCTTAATGGTCTTGGTCCTACTTATTTATTACCTCCGCCAGGCCACAGGCCGCAGGAGGTAATGTTTTTGCCGGGGTTTGTCTGTTTGTCTGTCTGTTGGTTAGCAAGATAACTCAAAAAGTTTTGGACGAATTTCGATGAAACTTTCAGGCGTTGTTGGAAATGGTACAAGGAAGAACTGATTAAATTTTGGGGATGATCCGGATCACCGTCCAGAAGAAAACCGCCATTACGGAAAATGCCATTTTCGTGAATAACTACTGAACCACTAATCCTATCATTGTCAATCCAATTGCTAGTCATATGTTTTCGTGGTCAACGAATCTGAAAACGTACACACAGACACTGTATGGGGGGAACTGTGGCCGCCATTACGGAAAATGCCATTTTCGTGAATAACCACTGAACCACTAGTCCTATCATTGTCAATCCAATTGCTAGTCATATGTTTTCGTGGTCAAGGAATCTGAAAACCTACACACAAACACTGTATGGGGGGAATCGTGGCCGCCATTACAGAAAATGCCATTTTCGTGAATAACTACTGAACCACTAATCCTATCATTGCCAATCCAATTGCTAGTCATATGTTTTCGTGGTCAAGGAATCTGAAAACGTACATACAAACACTGTATGGGCAGAACTGTGGCCGCCATTACGGAAAATGTCATTTTCGTGAATAACTACTGAACCACTAATCCTATCATTGTCAATCCAATTGCTAGTCATATGTTTTCGTGGTCAAGGAATCTGAAAACATACACACAAACACTGTATGGGGGGAACTGTGGCGCTTGGCAGAGGTCTGCGCTCTCTGAGTGCTTTTCTAGTTTAATCTGCGTTTACCATATCGACCCTCACGGACCCTGAGGTCCTCTGGTACTGGCCTTTAGGGACACCTAAAGTTAGGACAAAAACCCACGGTGAGGCATCATTCGAGTTTTTCGGCCCACATCTGTGGAACGGCCTGCCAGAGGACCTCAGGGCTGCAGAGACTGTTGATATTTTTAAAAGGAGGCTCAAGACCCACCTTTTAAGTTTAGCTTTTAACTTATTTTATCTTATTTTTATTCATGATCTTACTCTGCTTCTTATTGTATTCTACTGTATTTTATCTTATGTTATTTTTAGCTCTAGTGTTTCCTCACTGGTGGGCTCTCGGCACTGGGAGCTGTGATTGGCTCTGGCTGCGGGATGCTGCTGTGGTGATGGCCCTGGCTCGGTGGGATGGGGGAGTCCAGTCATGGTCTGTTGGTTGTGGTGTGGACTCCTCTGTCTGCCTGGGCCAGGGTGGCCTCTGTGGCGGTGTCTCTGCAGTTGTGGGGTGAGACCGGCTCCTGGTGCTGACGGTCCCCCTATGATGGCGTTTCCTCACTCTGGTCCTCATTGCTCAACCATGTTTTAGCTATGTCTATTATTACTTGTGGGTGGGAGGTTGGGGTGAAAGGAGGTGGGCTCTGGGGTGAGTTGAGGGGTTGGGTGAATGGACGTCTTGGATGAGAGTGTCATGATCCTGGGCATGGGCACACGCCGTGCCCAGTCCTCAGTTAAATTTAGTCTTTTTCTGTCTGTTTCTTTGTTTATCCTCTCCAGTTAATGTGTTATTTTGTATTTTGGGGTTGTTGTTTTTGTTGTTTCATTATGGTTTCCGGTTTGTGTTTTATTTTGACAGCGCTGTGCAGCAACTGTTCGGAGCTGCACAGCTGTCAATCATTCTGTTATTTTCCCCACTCATGTATCCACACCTGCTGCCCATCAAGAGATGGTATTTAAGGGCACGACAACCCTTCCCCATTGTCGTGCCCTACTGTGACATCCTCAGATGTTTGCCAAGTATCTGAGTGCGTTGTCGGCCGTAGCCATTCAGGAGATTGCGTTGAGCTCTGACCAGGTAATTAATCCTTTCCCCTTCATTCCCTCAACCGTGAGCCCCGCTGTTTTTTGGGTGTGCTCCGGCTGCAATTGCCTCTTTTCCCCTGCGTCCCCAAACACCTCAGCTGTTGTTTTTCCCGGGCTGTTCTGCCTCCCCCTGGTCGTGAGCTCTGCTCTCTTCCAGCGTATGTCTTCTCCTCCTTATTTATAAGTGTCGTATTGGATGTCTTGTTCGTCAATAAATGTTATAAACTCACAGACGGCGTTTGGTGTCTTGCTCTGCCCATGGAACAGGCGGTTTATGACAGAGAGTAGGGGCGGGCTTTCTTGTCTTTTTATTGTTTTGTTTTTGTTCTATCTGGAATTGTTTTTAACTGTAAAGCACTTTGAGTTGCACTTTATTACATGAAAGGTGCTATATGAATGATAAAGTTTGAGTTTGAAGTTTGGAAAGATGTGTGTAATGGAAGGAATGCAAACAACTTGATGATGACCTCCAAGAAAGTGGCAAAGTGTTTTACAAACAGGAGCAAGTTTACATATCTGGGAGCACAAACAAAGATACCACACTGCTGTATGCTGGCTGTGAACTTCGCCTCTGTAAAGAGGTTAACATTGTGATCTGACAAAGCCAAACGAAGAAAAGCAGCCATCCTATCAGCCTCTGGTTTTCTAACAACAAAAAAAGACAAAGGACAGCAGTCACAGCTACTCTACCATAGAAAGAGCCATTCAGAACATTTTTTTGCCTAAAGCAATAAAACATCTAAGTGTGAAATGCAAATGGGCGTTTTTTTCCTTGTAAAGTGGACTTTTTCCTCATACATTTGCAACTGTTCTCTTTTCCTGTGAGTTTACAACATTTCTTGTAAATCTCAGAATTTTATTTTGTAAATGTGCATCTTTTCTCTTAAATTTATGTGGTTTTATGGTTTTATTCTCCATCGCATGGAGTCATTGGCTGTAGGCAAAAGAGTTGTATGTGCACCATACGTCCGTGCACCATATGTGCACGGAGGACTCTCAAGGTCCGGATCTGGACTCCGGTCCAGATCCGGACCTTGAGAGTCCTCCGTCCGGACTCCAAAGCTTTTAAAAAAAAAATTATACTGTTTTGTTTTAACCGAACGAAAAAGCAGAGGTGAAGTGCTGTATTGTGGCGGCCGCCCAGACATCTTATGGTGTGGGACCTTGGATGTTCTCTGTGGGATACAGCAGGAGGTAAAATCATCGTTTTGTGGAGATGTGTTGAAGGACGAGACTGAGTTTATTCCTCAGGTTCAGCTTTATTCACAATCACATACCCCAACATTCCAAAGCAGAAAAAGAGGATGAATCTTCTCACATCTGTCCTTTTATACCCAGGACATCAAACCTACAGTCACATGGTGTTTAATCAAACATACAGTCACATGGTACTTAATCCCAGTCACAATGTAACTTCCCCCGATCTTAACACCATCCACCCCCTAGTCTCCGGTGGTCAGGAAATCTATCAAGGCCATCTCCTTGAAACAAAAGGCCAAATCTCACACCCTCCTGTTACCTCTAGGAGGCTCAGTCCCTTTGTTCCCCTGAGACGTGAAGCACACAATAAACATACAGTAATATATCTGTGGAGCATATGAAACCAACATATGTGCCCCACATGACCCCCCCCCAAACGTCTAAGACGGAACAATCATACTAAAGATGCATGTCATAATAAAATCACTACATATCAGTCCACCTGCCGCTTAGGCCTTAGTCTTCTGCTGTATTTGCTGTAAGCCGGCTTTACTGCCTCCGCAGTGTCCTCCTGCTGTGGGGCTGCTGCCTGTGGATTAGAACTGTTAGTCAATCTCTGTGGGTGTTCTGGGGAATGCTCTCTAGGGGGTCTGCCGCGCCGGGGAGCCCTCGCCAACTGCACAGGTTCGTCAGCCATCACAAAAGCGGGTTTGAGCCTGTTTATGCCAATCGTTTCCTTTCTGCCTGCCAAATCTAGCAAAAAATGCTTATCTTCTGTTTCCAGCACTCTGAATGGTCCATCATAAGGCAGCCACAAGTTTGGGCGATGGGCGTCATGTCTGACAAAAACAAACTCCGCATTTTTTAAAGCTTTAGGCACAAAAACGCGCGGGAAGCTGTGATGAACTGGGCCAGGAAGCGTGCTCGATCCCGTGTCGCTCTGCAACCGCTGAGCGGGGGGGTCACTCTGGCACAGGATTATCCGGGAGAAACTCCCCGGGCAGCCGGAGTGGCTGCGCAAAAACTAACTCAGCTGGGGAGGCTTTTAAATCCTCTTTAGGTGCAGAACGCAACCCCAATAAAACCCATGGTAGCCTGTCCACCCAATTTGTATCTGTAAGCGACGCTCTGAGGGCTGCTTTCAATGACCTGTGGAAGCGTTCACATAAACCATTAGCCTGCGGGTTGTATGTGGTAGTGCGGTGGATCATTACTCCCAGGCTGCGGGCCATCGCTGACCAAAGCTCGGAAATAAATTGAGGACCTCTGTCGGACGTAATGTCCGACGGAGCTCCGAAACGCGCTACCCCTGCTGTTAAAAACACGCGCGCCACCTCCTCGGCTGTGGTTGATGCCAGTGGGACCACTTCCGGCCAGCGCGTGGTGCGGTCCACCATTGTCAAAAGGTGTGTGCACCCCTGTGACGGTGGGAGGGGGCCTACGAGGTCGACATGCACATGATCGAACCGCTTAGCCGGGATGTGAAAAGGCTCCAAGGGAGCTCTCGTGTGTTTGTGTATCTTGGCCCGCTGACAAGCGACGCAGGCTGCTGCCCACTCCTTGACTTGCTTGCGCAGGCTCGGCCATACAAATTTCTCTCCTACCATTTTGACCGACGCGCGCACTCCCGGGTGCGCCAGAGAATAGATCGAGTCAAAAACGCGGCGGCGCCACGCGGCTGGCACCACCGGACGCGGTCGTCCCGTGGAGACATCGCAGATTAGGGGGGGCATGCCATCTTGCAGCACCCTGTTCTTCAGCCTTAACCCTGTTGGTCCAGACTGGAGCGCGCGCACATCCGCATCGCTAACCTGCTCCGCGGCCATGGCTGCATAATCTATACCTACGCGGACCGGGGCCGCGCGCGCTTCCGTGTCGCTACCCTGCTTCACGGCCATGGCTGCAGAGTCTGCCCCCACGGGGCCTGGAGCCGCCACAGCACGTGACAGGCAGTCTGCCACTACATTATATTTACCCGCCACATGCTGAATATCGGTAGTAAACTCCGATATCGTGGCCAGCTGTCTCTGCTGCCGGCCCGACCAAGGTTCTGAAATCTTGGCCATCGCGAAAGTCAGCGGTTTGTGGTCCATGAATGCGGTGAAACGGTGTCCTTCCAGCCAGAACTGGAAGTGGCGGATGGCCAAGTGTAGAGCTAACAACTCCCTGTCGAACGCGCTGTATTTTCGCTCGCTATCGCGCAAGGTCTTGCTGAAAAACGCGAGCGGTTGCCAGGCTCCAGCCACATACTGTTCAACGACCGCCCCTATGGCCACATCTGACGCGTCAGTAGTGAGCGCCATGCGGGCCGTTGGGACTGGGTGTGCCAACAACGCAGCGTTTGCCAGGGCTGATTTGACTTGAGAGAATGCGCGCTCCCGCTCGGGAGACCATTCGATTTTATTTGTGGGTTTTTGCTTTTTTAGTGCAGCATACAATGGTTGCATGAGCTGCGCTGCGCGGGGGAGGAAACGGTTATAAAAATTAACCATTCCCAAAAACTCCTGTAACGCTTTGACCGTTTGTGGTTGGCGAAAATTTGTTATTGCGCGCACTTTATCGGGCAGAGGGACCGCTCCTTCTGGCGAGACGCGATGCCCCAAAAAAATCAATCTGCGCCACCCCGAACTGACACTTTGCTGGGTTGATTATTAACCCGTGCTCTGCCAACCTCCGGAAAACTGCTGTGAGGTGGCTTTCGTGTTCGTCTTCAGACGCGCTGGCTACCAATATGTCATCCAGGTAGACAAACACGAAAGGGAGATTGCGCAGGACCGCGTCCATCATGCGTTGGAACGTCTGCGCCGTGCCCTTAAGCCCAAATGACATGCGCAAAAACTCAAAAAGCCCGAAAGGAGTTATTACCTCTGTTTTGGGTATGTCCTCAGCACGCACTGGAACCTGGTGGTAACCGCGTACCAAGTCTATTTTAGAAAAAATGCGCGCCCCCGCCAAATGAACCGAAAAATCTTGGATGTGCGGGATCGGGTAGCGGTCGTGCGCTGTGGCGTTATTCAACCTGCGGAAATCACCGCAAGGTCGCCATGAGCCAACAGCCTTTGGGACCATGTGCAGTGGTGAAGCCCATGGGCTCTTCGAATGCCTGATGATGCCCAGTCTTTCCAGGTTGGCGAACTCCTCGCGCACTATGGTCAGTTTAGCTGAGTCCAAGCGCCGAGCTTTTGCAAAAACGGGTGGGCCGGTGGTAGTAATAAAATGTTCCACCCCATGTTTAGCCACTGTCGCCGAAAACGTTGGGACCGTGAGTGCGGGGAACTGAGTGAGGAGTGTGTGGAACTTACCACCTGCAGCTGTGACGTTGGCTTGTGCAGTTGGCGGGGCTACTCGAGCTGTGCAGGGAATAGAGTGAAAGGAGAGTGCATTAACCAGACGTCTGTTAGCAAGATCAACCAATAAACCATGTGAGCACAAAAAATCAGCCCCTAACATGTTGAAATTGACTGCTGCTATAACAAAAGTCCACTCAAATGCATGGCCCTGCAAAGACAGAAGCAGAGTCCTCTCACCGAAGGTCTTAATCGCTGAGCCGTTCGCTGCTGACACCCGGGGACCACTGGAAGGCGCCAGCCGGTCCGCGTAGGAAGGCGTGATGAAGCTCAGCTGGGAGCCTGTGTCCACGAGGAAATGCCTCCCCGAGCGTGCATCCTTCAGGTAGAGCAGCTTGTTCTCCTCCCCGAGGGCCGCAGCTGCTACCGACCCCCGGTCTTGGCGCTTCCCGAGCGCTTGAAATGGCACGGTGGAATGCACTTGCGTGCCCTCTCTGCAAAGCGGCGATGGTAGAAGCAAAGGACGTCGTCCGCTCCGTGTCGCCTGGCCCTTGCTGCTGCCGTCGTCGGTGAGTCTGGTGCTGCAGCCTCTGGCCCCATGCCGTCTCCGGACGTTGCGCCTAGCTCTGCTGCCGCGGCCGAAGCCGCGCTCCGTTTGTGGGCGTCGACGAGTCGTTGCGCCTCCTGGCTCAGCTCGTGGTAGTCTCGTCGGGCCAACAGAGGCGAGCCGGCCAGGGTCACTGTCACCGCTGGCGGCAGGGTCCTGAGGAAAAGGTGGGTGAAGATAAAGCTGTCATCTTCGGAGTCTCTCAACCTCAGCATTTTCCCCATCAGGTCTGCGGGTCTGTCGTTCTCAAACTCCGTCAACGCCAGGAGCCCCTCTGCTCGCTGTTGCACCGAGGGGGTGAAGTGGCTGATAAGCGCAGCCTTCAATGCGCTGTACTTGTCGCTGTCCGGTGGGTGGTTGACCAGGTTCTCCACCCTCTGGACTGTGTGGCTGTCCAGCTTCGCCACCACATGGTAGAACATTGTGTCATCTCTCGAGATTCTCCGGAGGTTGAACTACGCCTCAACCGCGCTAAACCAGGAACGCGGACTATTCTGCCAGAAGTCCGGCAGCTGGAACGTGGCAGCATTCGTCAGGCTGGCTTCTGACGAGTCTGGCTCGGGAGAATTACTTCTGCTCATGCTTCGTCGTAAGGTCACCAGAGTGGAGATGTGTTGAAGGACGAGACTGAGTTTATTCCTCAGGTTCAGCTTTATTCACAATCACATACTCCAACATTCCAAAGCAGAAAAAGAGGATGAATCTTCTCACATCTGTCCTTTTATACCCAGGACATCAAACCTACAGTCACATGGTGTTTAATCAAACATACAGTCACATGGTACTTAATCCCAGTCACAATGTAACTTCCCCCGATCTTAACACCATCCACCCCCTAGTCTCCGGTGGTCAGGAAATCTCTCAAGGCCATCTCCTTGAAACAAAAGGCCAAATCTCACACCCTCCTGTTACCTCTAGGAGGCCCAGTCCCTTTGTTCCCCTGAGACGTGAAGCACACAATAAACATACAGTAATATATCTGTGGCGCATATGAAACCAACATATGTGCCCCACAGTTTGCTGCGGGCGGACAGCCACGCTTCGTTCCCGGTGTATCCCACAGAATGAAATGCTGAGGTGAAATTGTGTCCACTGCCACTCTGGCTGCCTGCGATGGTACGTGTGCACCCGGGGGTTTGTTGGCAGAAGGTCCCAGCGGTTCCTCCACACCTTCCTGGGACAGCATCCCTATTGGGCTGCACAGTGTTGTTTATGGAGGTCATTTCTGCGACCCTCTGATATCATGCCAAAACAATAATTTGCTCTGTGTAACTAAACATGAAAAGTTCCACACATCCACCCAGACAGACCCAGACCAGCTTAAAAAGATAAAAACATTGGTGACATTTAAAAAAAACTACAAAGGAATTCTGTAGTCTGGAATTAATTATATTTTCTGTCCCTTTTTTAGGCTTACAGTTTGATACTTTTTTTATACTGAAAATATAGAGGCGGGCTTTTGTGAGATTTTGTTTTTTAAATCTTAATCTTTTTAAATGCATATAATTTAGTTTGTGTTCTCCTGTAAAACTTTCCATTTTTAAGACTTAAGTTGTAGATTTTGGAATTTTAGAGCTATTTATTTGAAGTCAAAAGGACATTTAGTGTTTCCCTGTATTATTATGACTAGTACATACCCGTGAATACATGTCCATGCCCGTAGAAACTAAGTATATGCAAGTATTTCTGCATACCCGTTGCTGAAGGGTCTCCTCCTGTTTGAGACGGCTGTGTTGTTCACAGTCATGCCTGTGGCGTACTGCTCGAACCTGAGAGGTGTTTCATCTTCACGGCATCTTTTCTGACGTGCAGCAGTTCTCCTCACTCTATTGCTCTCCATCTGGTGGGTCTTCTTCTTCTTCTTCTTTGTTCAGACCACTGGTTGAGGGATAGGTGCATTGTAATTCCAGTTCATGGACAGGATCTTGAAAATAGATCTGAGCAAAAAGTGGCTTTTGACCCTGTTGACCCCTGAAGACCCATGCATACCCGTCGAAACCCAGAAATTGGAGCACCTAGAGAAAATCAGTGCTTTGCTTGGCATTTTACACATTTGTAGTGTAGACTGCCATTCTTCATGGGTACTGCTTCGAATGGGTGTGGTTTAAAGTAGTGTGTCCTATTCTTAATGGGGTGACAGACTGATACATTGACAGAGATTTCTTGAATTTATAGAGTGCCTTCGGTCTTACTGAGTGAGATTTCCAGATTTACTGCTTTGAATGGGTGTGGTTTAAAGTAGTGTGTCCTATTCGGTGTCAGCTACTGTATGCCTTGCCTGGCGTGCAGCGTTGGTGGCCAGCTGACTATTCCGCATCTTCTCAGTCTCAGCTTGTCTGTGCCTTGCCTGGCATGTAGCATTGCTCGCTTTGTGGGCATTTCAGGCTTCAAGTGACTCAGCACGTGCATGGTGCACTGCCACATGTTTCCTGTCTGTCTGTGCATCCATTGTCTGTCATACCGTATGACGTGCTTGAACCTGTTTCATTTTCACGGCATCTTTTGTCACATGCAACACAGTCATGCCTAGGAGGTACTGCTCAAACCTCAGCTGTGTCATCTTCATGAAGATCTTTTGTCAGGTGCAACACAGTCATGCCTGGGAGGTACTGCTCGAACCTCAGCTGTGTCATCTTCATGAGATCTTTTGTCAGGTGCAACACAGTCATGCCTAGGAGGTACTGCTCAAACCTCAGCTGTGTCATCTTCACATCTTTCCTGACGTGCAGCAGTTCTCCTCTTCTTCTTTCAGATTTGATTGGCGGTTGGCAACCAGCTTAAAGGTGCATTACTGCCACGTACTTGACTCTATATCATTACTCTATCTGGTCAGGAGCTGTAGTCCTTCTATCATCATTGCCTTGTCCAATCGAACCTCAACTCTATCTTCAGACATCACTCTTCTTCGTCTCGTCATACTTTATATCATCACTTCACTCTATATCATCACTCTACACATCTTGGCTGTGGCAACTGCCATGGCCAAGATGTCGGCCACCTAGGCCAGTCACACACTCTATATATCACCAGATCCACCTACTCTATCTTCAGACATCGGGTCTTCTTCTCTTGGTTACTGGCGGATAGCAAACAACTGAAAGGTGCATACCGCCACCCACCGTACAAGAGTGTGTAACATTATGTCATTTGAACCCAACCCCTAAATTCTATGACTTAATCCTTGTCACGCCGCGCCATTCATCAGCGGCGCCACCTGCTCACGCACCTGCTACTCGTCAGCGGCGAAGGATAAAAGCCGCCTCGCCCTGAGCGTCGGCCTGAAGCCGTAGACTTCATTTCCTTTGTATGGACTTCTACCACATTCTCTTCAGCATCCTCATCTCCGGTAAGAAGTTCACTTACCTCATCTCTCCAGTCTGCTCCCCTGTGCACAGGTGGATTCCTCGGCGGCGGACAATCCCGTCCCTCGTCTCTCCTCGCTGCTGCACCGAGCCCTGCAGGTGGCTGTCTCCCGGGCTTCCATCCTTGAAGCGCCAGTCATCTGCCCAAACAAGTAAGCTTCTCTCCCTCGCCTATTCTCCTCCCGTGTTGGTGTGTGCTCATCACCCTGTGTCTGATTTCTCCCATAGGGTTGCCGGCTGAACGGTCTCCTGCCTCTGGGTCCGAAGCAGACGCCACCACCAACACATTAACATTCCGCAGACACGCACCCAAACATCCCTGTTGTTAATAAACAGTTTGAACTACTCTGAGCCTGTGTGTGTGCGTCTCCTGAGCCGAACGTTATGTCAGTACGGCTTCAGCAGAGCGGCTCGGCGGACGGCGGGCTCGCACACCGGTTTACCATCCTCGAGGCTCGGGTGGATCAGATTGTTTATCAGCAACAGGTGGTTCTTCATCAATTATTAGAACTGACTAACCGATTGAACCGCTTGGACCCCCAACAGCCGTTCCTCCCGACTCACCAGGGTGGCGCGGCTCCTGCTGTTCCAGCGGCCGTCCAGCCGGCTCCAGTGGCACCGGTTCGGCTCACGCCGATTCCGACCCCCGCCCGCTTTAGCGGTAAGCTCGGCGGAGCGCGGGGGTTTATTATGCAGTGTGAGTCCGTGTTCCACCGTGTGCCCGGAGATTTTCCCTCGGCTCACAGCCGAATTGGTTACATAGGGAATCTTCTGGAGGGGCGTGCGTTAACCTGGACCTACGCCGTAATGGCGAGGCCCAGTTATGCCACCCTCACCTATGACCAATTCGTGAGGCGCTTTCTGGAGGTCTTTGACCACTCACAAACCGAAACGGTCCAGGTCGATCGGCTTCTCGCTCTCCAGCAGGGAAGCCGGTCGGCAGCGGACCACTCGGTCGACTTCCGGGTAGCGGCGGAGGAATTGGGCTGGGAGGAACGCTCCCTCTGTGGCCTGTTCCTCCGCAGCCTCAATAGTGATCTGAGGGATGAACTGGCTGGTCGGGATATCCCTGGGACGCTAGCGGAGCTGACATCCTTAGCGATAAGTCTGGATAACAGGCTGCGCGAGCGCTCCTCGGGGCGGAGGTCTTCTTCTTCTCGCCCTCGTGGAGCCTCGCCGCACCTGTTCCAAGCTCGCCCCCTGGCGGCGCCGCCAGCATCGCGCCCCGAGGAGTCGGAGCCGATGGTGACGGGCTGGACTAAACTTTCCCCTGTGGAGAAACAACGCCGCCGTGAGTTGGGCCTCTGCATGTATTGCGGAGGCGACCAACACACCGTGGAGCGTTGTCCACGGAAAGCCAGTCGGTGGGGTCCGCGAGTCACTGTTGGAAGCCTCGCGGATGTCAATCGGTTAGGATCACTTACTCAATTGAAGCTGCCCATCCGTTTCTGCCATAACTCTACTGGGCACCTCACCTACGCACTGGTGGATTCGGGCGCAGAAGGCAGCTTCATTTCACAAAGCCTGGCAACCCGATTGGGCATCCGCTGCCAGGCACTCAACACTCCCATCTCCCTGATCCACCTCTCCCATGCCACCCTCGGGAGAGTGACACATCAAACTGTTCCCCTACCGGTCATCATCTCGGGAAACCACCGGGAGGAAATGACCTTTTACGTCCTTCCCAACTCTGTGTCGCCCGTCATCCTGGGGTATCCCTGGCTCCGCCTTCACAATCCGGTCCTGGATTGGAGATCAGCTGGGATCTCGGCATGGAGTACGTTCTGTATGGGCACCTGCCTTCAGTCCGCTGCCTGCTCTCCGTCCGCTCCTCCCCCTGCTACGGACGCTGCACCCCCGGACCTGTCTCTGGTGCCCCCAGAATTTCACGACCTGGGTATAGTGTTCAGCAAAGCGAAAGCTATGTCTCTTCCCCCTCATCGGCCCTATGACTGCGCCATCAACCTCCGCCAGGGGGCTCCCTTACCTTCTGGTCGCCTTTACAGCCTGTCTGCGCCGGAGAAGGAGACGATGAACGCCTACCTGAAGGAGTCATTAAGTGCTGGGATTATCCGCCCATCATCGTCACCCGTGGGGGCAGGGTTCTTCTTCGTGGGGAAAAAGGATGGGTCCCTCCGCCCTTGTATCGACTACCGGGCCCTCAACAATATCACGGAGAGGGACCGTTACACCCTGCCTCTCATGGACACTGCTTTCCACTCCCTCCAGGGGGCGACCTGGTTCACCAAGCTGGACCTACGCAGCGCTTACCACCTCGTCCGGATCCGGGAGGGAGATGAGTGGAAAACGGCCTTCCGTACCCCGAACGGCCACTTTGAATATCTGGTGATGCCGTTCGGGTTGACCAACGCTCCTGCAGTCTTCCAGCGCCTCATTAATGATGTCCTCCGGGACTTCATTGGCCTTTTCGTGTTCGTCTACCTGGACGATATTCTCATCTTCTCCAAGTCCAGGGATGAGCACCAGGTCCACGTGAGGCGGGTCCTCCAAAGGCTGCTGGAGAATCGTCTGTACGTTAAGGCGGAAAAGTGTGAATTTTACGCCAGGAGTACATCCTTCCTGGGGTTCATCATCGCCCACGATAAGGTGCTCCCCGACCCAGAGAAGGTAAAGGCGGTGGTGGAATGGCCCACACCTGCATCTCGGAAACAGGTGCAGCAATTTGTTGGCTTCGCCAATTTCTACCGCCGCTTTGTCCCCAACTTCAGTGCCATCGTGGGACCACTGACCCGCCTCACGTCCCCGAAGGTCCCGTTCCGGTGGACCGAAGAGGTCGCTGCCGCCTTTGAGGCGCTGAAGGCGGAATTCTCCTCCTCCCGGGTCCTTCGCCAGGTCGACCCCACGCTGCAGTGCATTGTAGAGGTAGACGCCTCGGACACGGGAGTGGGAGCAGTGCTGTCCCAGCGGTCACCGGACGATGGCGCCAAGCGACCGTGCGCCTTCTTCTCCCGGCACTTGTCCCCGGCGGAGAGGAACTACGATGTGGGGGACAGAGAGCTCTTGGCCATCAAGCTCGCCCTGCAGGAGTGGCGCCACTGGTTGGAGGGGGCAAGCCTGCCGTTTGTGGTCCTCACGGACCACAAGAACCTGGAATACTTACGGTCTGCCAAGCGCCTGAACGCCCGCCAGGCGCGCTGGTCCCTGTTCTTCGCCAGGTTCCAATTTTCCATCACCTTCAGGCCTGGCTCTAAGAACGTCCTGCCTGACGCCCTCTCCAGGCAGTTCGCCCCCGTGGAGTCGGAGGAGGCGCCCCACTCCATCCTGCCCAGGTCGTGCGTCGTGGGAGCCATCTCGTGGGACATTGAGAGCAAGATCCGGAAGGCACAGGAGGTGGAACCTGACCCTGGCGGCGGACCGGAGGGGAGGCTGTTCGTGCCATCCGCGGTCCGAGGAGAGGTCATCCACTGGCTCCACACCTCCAAGCTCACCTGTCACCCTGGCACCTCCCGGATGATAGATCTCCTCCAACGGTCCTTTTGGTGGCCAGGCCTGCGGAGGGATGCAGCCCGCTACGTCCGGGCTTGCCCAATCTGTGCCACCTGCAAGTCGGGAAATGCCCCTCCAGCGGGTCTGCTCCAGCCCCTGCCCGTCCC
Organism: Pholidichthys leucotaenia; assembly: GCA_020510985.1. Taxonomy (NCBI): domain Eukaryota; kingdom Metazoa; phylum Chordata; class Actinopteri; order Cichliformes; family Pholidichthyidae; genus Pholidichthys; species Pholidichthys leucotaenia. Next base: position 254,182,512 of record CM035836.1, on the reverse strand, counting down.
TGGCAGGCCCTGGTCGCACATCGCTCTGGATTTCGTCACCGGACTCCCCATCTCCAACTCCTATGACACCATCCTGACCATCGTGGACCGCTTCTCCAAGGCCGTGCACTTCGTCCCCCTGCGAGGCCTCCCTACTGCCCTGGAGACGGCGGACCTCCTCGTCCAACACGTGGTCAGGCTGCATGGGATTCCGGTGGACGTGGTCTCGGACCGGGGCCCCCAGTTTTCATCTGAGGTTTGGAGGTCTTTCTGCAACGCCATCGGAGCCAAGGTGAGCCTCTCCTCTGGCCATCACCCCCAATCCAACGGGCAGTGTGAGAGGACCAACCAGGAGCTGGAGGCTGCGCTCCGCTGTGTGTCCAGATCCAAACCCGCGTCCTGGAGCAACCATCTTGCCTGGGTTGAATATGCCCACAACACCGCTCGCTCTTCTGCTACAGGGATGTCCCCCTTCAAAGCGTCCCTGGGTTACGACCCCCCGCTGTTTCCGGAGCAGGAGAGTGAGGTAACTGTCCCGTCAGTTAGGGCCCATCTCAGGCAGTTCCGCTCCACCTGGGCTGCCGCGCGCCATGCGCTATTGCGCACAGCGGAGCGCAACAGGACTGTGGCGGACCGGCGTAGGAGACCTGCCCCGGCGTACAGAGTTGGGCAGCTTGTTTACATTTCCACCCAGGACGTCACTCTAAAAGGCGAGAGGAGAAAGCTGGCACAGCGCTTCATGGGTCCCTACCCCATCACCCGGATCATCAACCCGGTGGCTGTGCGCGTGGCTATTCCCCCCTCCCTCCGCATTCATCCTACTTTCCACGTGTCGAAGGTGAAACTGGCGGTTACTGACCCCCTTTGCCCTCCTCCTGCAGCGCAACCCGCGCCCCGGATGATTGGTGGCCATCCGGCCTGGTCCGCCTCCTCCATCCTGGACTCCCGGCGCCGGGGTCGTGGGTTGCAATACTTGGTGGACTGGGAGGGCTATGGGCCCGAGCATCGACAGTGGGTGCCCCCGTCGTTTGTGTTGGACCCATCGCTCATCGCGGACTTCCACCGAGCGCACCCGGATAAGCCATCGCCAGGAGGCGCTGCTAGAGGGGGGAGTACTGTCACGCCGCGCCATTCATCAGCGGCGCCACCTGCTCACGCACCTGCTACTCGTCAGCGGCGAAGGATAAAAGCCGCCTCGCCCTGAGCGTCGGCCTGAAGCCGTAGACTTCATTTCCTTTGTATGGACTTCTACCACATTCTCTTCAGCATCCTCATCTCCGGTAAGAAGTTCACTTACCTCATCTCTCCAGTCTGCTCCCCTGTGCACAGGTGGATTCCTCGGCGGCGGACAATCCCGTCCCTCGTCTCTCCTCGCTGCTGCACCGAGCCCTGCAGGTGGCTGTCTCCCGGGCTTCCATCCTTGAAGCGCCAGTCATCTGCCCAAACAAGTAAGCTTCTCTCCCTCGCCTATTCTCCTCCCGTGTTGGTGTGTGCTCATCACCCTGTGTCTGATTTCTCCCATAGGGTTGCCGGCTGAACGGTCTCCTGCCTCTGGGTCCGAAGCAGACGCCACCACCAACACATTAACATTCCGCAGACACGCACCCAAACATCCCTGTTGTTAATAAACAGTTTGAACTACTCTGAGCCTGTGTGTGTGCGTCTCCTGAGCCGAACGTTATGTCAATCCTGTGTTATTTAAAAAAGAGAAAAGAGCCCTTCTCGTGATTCTTATTGCCTCTCCATCTCCATCTGTTCCCAGAATCCCGGTTAAATCCCATTCCCTACCGGCCTCTCTAACTTCATTTTTCATTATCTGTCTTTCATTTCCATACTTGTGACAGTGTAATAAGATGTGCTCGACATTTTCTTTTACTCCACATCCAGTACATTTGTCACTTTCACTTTTCCCCATGGTGAATAAAGTGCTGTTTAAACCTGTATGATCCAGTCTGAGTCTTGCCATAATGATGTCTTCCCTCCTTTTGGTTGCTATGTAATTCTTTATTGCAATAGATTTTTGTATTTTGTAATATGATCTACCTTTATGATCTTCATCCCATCTTTTTTGCCATAGCTCAATTCCTTTTTTCTTGATTATTGCTTTCCCTTCACCTTTTCCAAGAGACAATGGTATAGTTATTTCTTTCCAAAGAAAGCTTCTTGCTAATTTGTCTGCACAGTCATTCCCATTGTTGGAGAGTCTTTTTGAGATGGTTACTTTAAACTTTGGAATGTATACTCCAATTTCAACAGAGCCCTCTTTATTCTTTGAACCGCCAATATAGAGCTGCAAGAAGTTATAGTAATTGTTCCTGAGGTAAATGCTTGTTTTAACACCAACTTCACTCATATGCCAATCCTTTTTCCTCATTAGCAGACTAGCGTCTACTTCTATTCTCGGAAATAGCCAAGGGGGAACATTACTCACTGGACTGGTGTTAGCTATATCAATAGTGTGTAGCCCATACATTCTGGCTTTTCTTTCAATTGTCCACCCAAACCCATGTCCCTGGAAATTAGAATATTCCCAGCAGTCTTGTAGTGTTGTTTTTGAAATATTTGCTTCCTCACTTCCTTTCAGCTTGACCCAGTATGATAATGCGAGTTTATCTCTTCTCAAATCCAGTGGCATTTCTCCTGCTTCTATTAAAACTGCATTGTTTGATGTTGTTTTGACGGCTCCAATGCACAGGCGAAACGCTCTATGCTGCATTTTGTCTATTTTTTCCAGAGTCGTCTTTGCCGCTGCTCCATAAATCATGCATCCATAGTCTATTGTCGATCGTATTAGTGTTCTGTAAATGTCAATTAATGCCTGTTTATCTGCACCCCATTCGTGTCCAGCTACAGCTTGTATGAGATTAATGACTTTTTTGCATTTTGTCTCCAGATTTTCAACATGAACTCTCCATGTGTATGCACTATCAAACCACAATCCTAGATATTTGAACTCACTGACTTTCTCTATTGGTTGATTATATAATGTTAAAGGTTCTGTACCAGTTCTGCGTTTTTTTGTGAAAGTCATATAGCAGGTTTTACTGTTTAAAAATTTAAATCCCCACTCATATGACCACTTTTCCACTTTCTCCATTGATTTCCTGATGCTTTTGAACACAAATTTCTCAGTTCTTCCCCTCGCCCATATGGCTCCATCATCTGCATATAGTGCTGTTTTGATGGATCCCTCTTGATCCTCAAGCATGTCATTAATCATTATATTAAATAAAACAGGGCTCATCACACTCCCCCGAGGAACACCATTTTCTATTTCAAAGTCATTAGAAACTTCTGATCCTACTTTAACCCTAATTGTCCTGTGTGTTAAAAAATCCATTATCCAATTATACATCCTACCACCGTCAGCCTCCGTCGGTCTATGATGACCATGGAAGAGAATCCTAAACGTCTACTCTGCTGGAACAGCACCGCCTGTGGCTGAACAGGCCGATGCGCGAATGGCAGTCCCTGTCACACAGGTCGCACTTGTGGGTGGTCTCCGTGCTGCTGGGTCTGTGGCGGTTCTTCCTGCGGGTCCTTTTTTCATCTGCTGCAGCAGTCAGTCTCTCTTCACCCGCCTTGAGCTGTCTGGTCAGGGTGCCTCTCCATTTGGAGCGGTCCGTTGCGAGGTCCTCCCAGCGCTCTGTGTTGATCTCCAGGGCCTTCATGTCTCTCTTGCAGACATCTCTAAAGCGCAGCTGTGGGCGGCCAACGTCTCTCCTGCCAGTCGCCAGTTCTCTGTAGAGGACGTCTTTGGGGATTCTGCCATCCTCCATACGGTGAACGTGGCCTAGCCAGTGGAGCCTGCGCTGCCTGAGTAGAGTGAACATGGAAGGAAGGCCGGCGCGGGACAGAACTTCTGTGTTGGGCACTTTGTCCTGCCAGGATATGTCCAGGATGTGGCGAATGCAGCGCAAGTGGAAGGAGTTCAGTCTCTTTTCCTGCCGGGCGTATGTTGTCCACGTCTCATTCCCATAGAACAGTGTGCTGATGACGCAGGCATTGTACACTGCCATCTTCGTCTTGACAGAGAGTTTGGGATTCTCCCACACTCGTGTGGTGAGACGAGCGAGTGTGAAGGCTGATTTTCCAATCCTCTTGTCGATCTCTGTATCAAGGGAGAGGTTGTTGCTGATCGTGGACCCCAGGTACGTGAACTGATTCACAACCTCCAGCTCGTAGTCGTCGATGGTGATGGTTGGTGGTGCTTCCGTGCCTTGCGCCAAGACGTTAGTCTTCTTCAGGCTGATGGTAAACCTGAAGTCCTTGCATGCCTGGGAGAAGCAGTCCATCAGGGTCTGAAGCTCCTGCTGTGTGTGGGTTGCGACTGCAGCGTCGTCTGCGAACAGCATGTCTCTGATTAGAGTCTCGCGTACTTTGGTTCTGGCTTTCAGGCAGGCGAGGTTGAAAAGCCTGCCGTCAGACCTTGTGTGCAGGTAGATTCCCTCTGTTGCTGTGCTGAAGGCATGCCTCAGGAGCATAGCAAAGAAAATCCCAAAGAGGGTTGGTGCAAGTACACAGCCCTGTTTCACTCCGCTGCGTATGTTGAATGGCTCTGAGACGTTGCCGTTGTGCTGCACTATCCCCTGCATGTTGGTGTGAAATGATTCGATGAGGCTTTGCAACTTTGGTGGGCATCCTATCTTTGGCAGGATCTTGAAAAGGCCCTCTCTGCTGACCAGATCGAACGCTTTGGTGAGGTCGATGAAGGCGACGTACAGGGGCATGTTCTGTTCTCTGCACTTCTCCTGGAGTTGGCAGATGGAGAATATCATGTCTACCGTCGATCACTCAGCGCGGAAGCCACACTGAGACTCGGGGTAGACACGTTCGGCAAGCTTCTGTAGACAAACGAGAACAACTCGTGCGTAGACTTTGCCAACAACGCTGAGGAGGGAGATGCCTCTGTAGTTGTTGCAGTCGCTTCTCTCCCCTTTGTTTTTGTAGAGGGTGATGATCTTGGCGTCCCTCATGTCCTGTGGTACGGCACCTTCCTTCCAGCACTGGCAGAGGACGTCATGCAATGGCAGCAGTAGGGCGGTCTTGCAGTGCTTGATCAGGTTGAGGGGTATGCCGTCGTTGCCGGGTGCCTTGCCAGCAGCCAAGCTATCAGTGGCCTTGCTGAGTTCGTCGATGGTTGGCTCAGCATCAAGTTCGTCCATGGATGGCAGGCAGTCGATGGCATCAAGGGCTGACGGTGTCACGGTGTTCTGTCTGGAGTAGAGGTCGGAGTAGTGTTCCACCCATCTCTCCATCTGCTTGTTCTTTTCTGTGATCATCTCCCCAGTGGAGGATTTGAGGGGGGCCGTCTTGCTCTGAGCCGGACCAAGTGCTTTCTTGATGCCATCGTACATACCACGGATGTTCCCTGTTATGGCAGCGGTTTGAATGTCTTGGCTGAGCTGAGTCCAGTACCCGTTGGCACAGTGCCGAGCAGTCTGCTGAACTTTGCTTCTCGCAGCCCTGAGAATCTGGAGATTCTTCTCGTTTGGGTACTTCTTGTACTCAGCAAGTGCTGAGCGCTTGGCTTCAATGACGGGGGTCATCTCAGTCAACTTGGCATCAAACCAGTCCTGTGACTTCGAGGTCTTCCTCCCAAAGGTAGCCAAGGCTGTGCGGTGGATGGTGTTTCGCAGCTCTTCCCACTTCTGCTCTGCAGATTCTCCTTCTTGTGGTATACCAAGTTCCTTCTCAAAGGTGGAGGCAAACTGCTCAACAAGTTCTGGTTGGGCCATCTTGCTGGTGTCAATCCGTGCCTTTCCAGGCTGTCTAGCACGATGGAATTTCTTCAGCTGCAGCTTGACCTTGCAACACACCAATGAATGGTCTGTGTCGCAATCTGCACTCTGGAACGAACGGGTGATTAGCACATTCTTCAGTGAGGTGCGCCTGGTCAGGATCAAGTCCAGCTGGTGCCAGTGCTTTGGTAGTGGTTGTGGTAGGATTCAAGCCTGGGCAGGAAGATATGGAGGACAAGATGTTGCCCATGCAGCATGTCCCCCCTCTCCACGTCACTGATGAATCCAAAGGAACAGCAGGGCTGCTACAGTTTGGTACCAGCGCCGTCGCAGGAGCTGCCAGAATGATGTTGAGCACAACAGAGAACTGCCTTAGGGACTCCGACTCCAGATTTTTCCTCAGGGTTGACTCCCGAAGCCTTTCCCGTGACCGGGTGTGCCGCAAGGCAGCGGAGGTTTGAAATCAGGGTTTACCTTCCCCTAGATGGGCTACCTTCCCAGGTTGACGAGCCACCATCTACCCGAAGCATCTGGTTTTAAGGCGCCAGAGATCCGCCCTCGCCCCTTCTCCTATTAGTAAAAGCAGTTCCGCCGGGCTTAGAGACTAAACCACACGGGCAGGCTAGGAGTTGGACTTAGTTGTCAGAGGCTTTTCGAGACGCACGTCATAAGGAGCGTTTTATGAGCACTGGGAGCTTAACCCCAGTGCCGCTCCTGGCTATGACAACCTTGGAACCATCCTACCACCAATGCCCATTTTATTCAATTTGACAAGAAGTCCATCCCTCCACAGTGAGTCATGAGCCTTTTTAATATCCAGATAAACTATAACCATTACTTATTTCATGTTGAGAGTTTTTTCAGTATCATTACTTACCCTAACCTAGAGCATCCACTGTGGATCTTCCTCTTCTAAAACCATTCTGATAGTCGTTTATTAATCGTTTTTGATCTAGTACATATGAGAATCTGTAAACTAACACCTTGTCCATCCATTTCCCTAAGTGTGATGTTAATGCTATTGGCCTGTAGTTGCCTGGATAAGCTGGATCTTTCCCTGGCTTATTAAATGGCAAAACTACAGCCTTTTTCCACCCACTTGGGATAACCTTCTCCTTCCATATCCTGTTAAACAATTTCAGCACCAGTTGCATTGATTGCATAGGCAACTGCCGGAACATAGCATAGCTTAACTGATCATATCCTGGAGCTGTGTATCCACTATCTTGCAAAGCTCTCTTAAGCTCTAACTAACTAACTAACTAACCTGCACTTATATAGCGCTTTTCTAGTCACAAAGACCACTCAAAGCGCTTTTCATTAATACTAACCCTCTATTCTAAGGGCCTATAGGAAACAGATATCTAGGGACAATTTAGAACAGCCAATTAACCTAACATGCATGTCTTTGGCATGTGGGAGGAAACCGGAGAAATCCCGGAGTAAACCCACGCAACACGGGGTTGCGTGGGTTTACTCTTAAGCTCTGACATTGTGAGCTCGAGGTCTAACGCAGTCATGTCCTCTTTCACTTCATTTTTTAAAGTTTGCACTTTCTCTGAGTTTATGCTGCCTTTGCTGTCTATGACTCTCACCAAGATGGTCTCCTCTATGCACTGCTGCAAATGCTCTACCTAGGACTTCTGCCTTTTCTTTGTCTGATACAGCCATCTTGTCCCCATCCACTAGAGCTGGAATTTTAACTGACACCCTTTTCCCACTCATTTTTTTTAAACATACCCAAGACATCACCTAGTTCTGTTTTCCTACCAAGGGTGGAAGAAAATTCTCTCCATGTTGACCTTTTCCTGTTTTTAATAATCCTTCGAGCTACTGCCCTTTTCTTTTTATACTCTATTTAAGTTTTCACTAGTCATATTCTTCCTCAGCTCTCTGAATGGCTTGTTTCACTCTTTTTCTGCAATACTACATTTGTCATTCCACCAGGGTACAACCTTCTTCCTACCCTGTGTTGTTTTCTTCGGCATACTTGTTATTGCCGCATTCAGAATATGACTGGTTACCTGATTTAAACCCTCTTCTATGCCACCTTCTAACGTTACAAAAACGACATGATTGAACACAGTATTGCCTAAATTTTTCCCCAGTCTGCCTTGTCAAAACACCATCTTGTACAACATCTTCCCTCTTGTATACATACTTCAGTTTTAATGACTGTAAGTATTGGGAAGTGATCACTTCCCATAGTTGTCCTGTTCATAACCATCCATTCACAGGCACTCACTAAAGAATCAGATACCAGAGTCAGGTCAATACATGATAATGTGCCCCTATGCACGGCTACCCTGGTACCTTCACCACCGTTTAGACAAATTAACGATCCTTCATCTAACATCTCTTCCACAACATTTCCATTGTTATCTGTATGTGTGCTTCCACACAAGCCATTATGGGCATTAAAGTCTCCACACCATACCTCTTTCATATGCCCTTCCTCTGCCATAACACTGAAAGTATCTGCTGTTAACTTCCTACATGGGTTGTAATAATTAATCAGCTTAATATTTCCTTGTCCATTTGGCCTACATATTTCAATAATATTACACTCTATATCCTCAGGGGAGGGAGTCACCCTATACACCAGGCCATCTTTAATGAAAGTGGCACATCCTCCTCCATTTACAGTGTTAATTCTATCCTGTCTGATTGAACTGTATCCTGGAATAACAAAATCTAAGTGAGGTTGAAGTCATATCTCCTGTACACACACTACCTGTGGAACAACTTCTAGTTCGTAAAGATACTTCTTGAGGTCTTGTCCGTTTGCTATAAGACTTCTCACATTCCACTGTAGTATGTGTAGTACCATAATTAAGGTCTTGTTTCAGGATGTGCAGTCTCCCCAGTTTCAACTTTCAGTAAAGCATGAATCTTGTCGGCTGTGATATCTTTCACATCTAGGAAGCTTCCTGCTGCTTCCACAATGGTTTTGATTCTTTCACTTTTCTTCTGTAGCTGTGCAGCAACATTCATGGTGTGGCAGATAAAAGCTATAAAGTTTGTCCTCTTAACCATCAATGTGTCATCATCCATTCTGCATTTGTGAACACAAACATTCCTTGCAGCAGCATGATCTTGTGCTTGTGTGGGATTTGTTGATGGCTGGGCTTCCATTTGAACTGAACTCTTTTGAGGAAAGCCTGTTGTGTTTCTGACTATTCCTGCCTCTCTAACTGTCTTTAGAGATTCTACATACGAGATTTTCTTAGTTATTCTGATTTCCTGGGCTTGTCTACCTTCCCTCTGCACAACACATCCTCCATATGCAGCACTGTGCTCACCCCCGCAGCTGCAACGCTTTGGCGTCCTTGTCACATTTACCATACTCATGCTCCCCTTCACATCTAGCACATCTTAACTTTCCCCTACATTGCTGAGCAGTGTGACCCATCCTTTGACATTTGTAGCACCTGAGTGGCTTTGGGGCATATTCTCTGACACTGTAATACATGTATCCTATTAGGACTGATTTAGGGAGTGTTTCCTCAAACTGAATCATGACAGACAATGTGTCCTTCAGTGAACCTTCTTTTACTCTTTAGCCTTTTCACATCTTTCACCTTTCCTCCTTGGATCTCGTTTTTCACTTCTTCCATAGACATGCTCAAAGGGACACCTGATATAACTCCCCTCAAGTTAGCTATTGTGCCAGGAACATGCGCCTTCATTTGTTCTCCGTTTAGACATGTCATTGCCAGTATTTTCTATTGCTGTTGTTTACTTGTTACATGAATTAACAGCCGGTTATTATTCAAGAAGTCTGCAAACTTAACTCTCCCAATTTCTTTCTCAATTGCTTTTGTTAGCTTAACTGGGTGACAGTGCCCCCCACCCTGATTGAACTCAATGACACCCTTCCAATCATTCCCCACATCCTCAAACTGCCATCCATTTTGGCTAGTTCGAGTTTTCTTTGCATTGTTACTTCCTCCCGCATCACTCTCATCTGATCCACTTCTAGGTCTTGTTGCCCCCCTAGCTGCAGTTTTCCGCCCCCCAGACCTGGATAGTGTCCAGCCCACCTCATCTTTATCGTACCCATCAGAGCTAGATGCCACAATGTTACAGACAGTGAACAGTTTTTGCTATCCGCCATAAACAAATCCCTCCTACCGCCAGCCGAGCACAGACATAAATGCGGTCCCAACCTTCTTCTTCTTCTTCTCCTTCAAACAGTCCCAGCAGTTCTCTTCTTCTTCTCTCAGTTACTGGTGGATAGCAAACAAGTGAAAGGTGCATACCGCCACCTACTGTACAAGAGTGTGTAACACTGTGTCATCTCTTATTCTTCTACTTCTTCTTCTTCTCTCGGTAACTGGTGGATAGCAAACAACTGAAAGGGGCACACTGCCACCTACTGTACAAGAGTGTGCAACATTATGTCATCTGAGCCCGACCCCTAAATTCTATGACTTAATCCTGTGTTATTTAAAAAAGAGAAAAGAGCCCTCCTTGTGAGTCTTATTGCCTCTCCATCTCCATCTGTTCCCAGAATCCAAGTTAAATTCCATTCCCTACAGGCTTCTCAAACTTCATTTTCCACTATCTGTCTTTCATTTCCGTATTTGTGACAGTGTAATAAGATGTGCTCGACATTTTCTTTTACTCCGCATTCTGTACATTTGTCATTTTTGCTTTTCCCCATGGTGAATAAAGTGTCATTTAAACATGTGTGATCCAGTCTGAGTCTTGCCATAATGATGTCTTCCCTCCTTTTGGTTGTTATGAAATTCTTTATTGCAATAGATTTTTGTATTTTGTAATACAATCTACCTTTATGATCTTCATCCCATCTTTTTTTGCCATAGCTCAGTTCCTTTTTTCTTGATTACTGCTTTCCCTTCACCTTTTCCAAGAGACAATGGTATAGTTATTTCTTTTCCAAGAGCACTTTTTGCTAATTTGTCTGCACAGTCATTCCCTTTCAACCCTTCATGTGCAGGAACCCAACAAAACTGAACTTCTCCACCACCCCTGTGTACCCTAAATAAACTGTGATATAGCTCAATCACCAGGTCTTCCTTTGTAGATTTTAGTGTCTGTATGGGTTTTAGTGCTGCAAGTTTGTCCGTGCACACCACCACCGGGTTCGGTCTGACCTCCTCCACCCACTGCAAAGCAATAATTATTGCCACCATCTCTGCTGTAAACATGGAAGTATTGTTGGAGAGTCTTTTTGCGATGGTCACTTTAAATTCTGGGATGCATACTCCAACTCCAACAGAGCCCTCTTTATTCTTTAAACCATCAGTATAGAGCTGCAAGAAGTTATAGTAGTTGTTCCTGAGGAAAATGCTTGTTTTAACACCAACTTCACTCATATGCCAATCCTTTTTCCTCATTAGCAGACTAGCGTCTACTTCTATTCTCGGAAATAGCCAAGGGGGAACATTACTCACTGGACTGGTGTTAGCTATATCAATAGTGTGTAGCCCATACATTCTGGCTTTTCTTTCAATTGTCCACCCAAACCCATGTCCCTGGAAATTAGAATATTCCCAGCAGTCTTGTAGTGTTGTTTTTGAAATATTTGCTTCCTCACTTCCTTTCAGCTTGACCCAGTATGATAATGCGAGTTTATCTCTTCTCAAATCCAGTGGCATTTCTCCTGCTTCTATTAAAACTACATTGTTTGGTGTTGTTTTGACAGCTCCAATGCACAGGCGAAATGCTCTATGCTGCATTTTGTTTATTTTTTCCAGAGTCGTCTTTGCCGCTGCTCCATAAATCATGCATCTGTAGTCTATTGTTGATTACATTAGTGCTCTATAAATGTCAATTAATGCCTGTTTATCTGCACCCCATTCGTGTCCAGCTACAGCTGTTCTGAGATTGACTTTTTTGCATTTTGTCTCCAGATTTTCAACATGAACTCTTCATGTGTATGCACTGTCAAACCACAGTCCTAGATATTTCAACTCACTGACTTTCTCTATTGGTTGATTATATAATGTTAATGGTTCTGTACCAGTTCTGTGTTGTTGTTGTTTTGTGAAAGTCATATAGCAGGTTTTACTGTTTGAAAATTTAAATACCCAGTCATATGACCACTTTTTCACTTTCTCCATTGCTTTCCTGATGTTTTTGAACACAAATTTCTCAGTTCCTTCCCTTGTCCATATGGCTCCATTATCTGCATATAGTGCTGTTTTGATGGATCCCTCTTGATTCTCAAACATGTCATTAATCATTATATTGAATAAAACGGGGCTTATCACACTCCCCTGAGAAACACCATTTTCTATTTCAAAGTCATTAGAAACTTCTGATCCTACTTTAACCCTAGTTGTCCTGTGTGTTAAAAAATCCATTATCCAATTATACATCCTACCACCAATGTCCATTTTATTCAATTTCATAAGAAGACCGTCCCTCCACAGTGAGTCATAAGCCTTTTCAATATCCAGATAAACTGTAACCATTACTGCTTTCATTTTGAGGGTCTTTTCAATATCAAAAACAAGATCCAAGGAGGAAAAGTGAAGGATGTGAAAAGGCTACAGAGTAAAAAAGAAGGCTTGCTGAAGGACACACAGTCTGTCATGATTCAGTTTGAGGAAACACTCCCTAAATCGGTCCTAATAGGATACATGTATTTCAGTGTCAGAGAATATGTCCCAAAGCCACTCAGGTGCTACAAATGTCAAAGGATGGGTCACACTGCTCAGCAATGTAGGGGAAAGCTAAGATGTGCTAGATGTGGAGGGGAGCATGAATGTGGTAAATGTGACAAGGACGCCAAAGTAAAGTGTTGCAACTGCGTGGGTGAGCACAGTGCTGCATATGGAGGATGTGTTGTGCAGAGGGAAGCTAGAAAAGCCCAGGAAATCAGAATAACTAAGAAAATCTTGTATGCGGAAGCTCTAAAGACAGTTAGAGAGGCAGGAATAGTCAGAAACACAACAGGCTTTCCTCAAAGAAGTGCAGTTCAAATGGAAGCCCAGCAATCAACGGGTCCCACGCAAGCACCAAATCGTGCAGCTGCAAGGAATGTTTGTGTTCACAAATGCAAAATGGATGATGACACAATGATAGTTAAGAGGACAAACTTTGTAGCCTTTATCTGCCACACCATGAATGTTGCTGCACAGCTACAGAAGAAAAGTGACAGAAACAAAACCATTGTGGAAGCAGCTGAAAGCTTATTAGATGTGAAAGATATCACAGCTGACCAGATTCATGCTTTATTGAAAGCTAAAAATGGGAAGGCAGCACATCCTGAAACAAGACCTTAATTATGGTACTACACATACTACAGTGGAATGCGAGGAGTGTTATAGCAAACGGACAAGAACTCAAGAAGTATCTTTACGAACTAGAAGTTGTTCCACAGGTGGCAGTTGGCAGCACAGTGGTGCAGTGGTTAGCACTGTTGCTTTACAGCTAGAAGGTTCCTGGTTTGAATCCCCAGGCTGGCTGGGGTTGGAACCTTTCTGTGTGGAGTTTGTATGTTCTCCCTGTGCTGCGTGGGTTTACTCCAGGGGCTCCGGTTTCCTCCCACAATCCAAAGACATGCATGTTAGGTTAATTGGCTGTTCTAAATTGTCCCTAGATATCTGTTTCCTATAGGCCCTTAGAATAGAGGGTTAGTACTAGTGAAAGCGCTTTGAGTGGTCTTTGTGACTAGAAAAGCGCTATATAAGTGCAGGTTAGTTAGTTAGTTAGTTAGTTAGTGTGTGTACAGGAGACATGGCTTCAACTTCACTTAGATTTTGTTATTCCAGGATACAGTTCAATCAGACAGGATAGAATTAACACTGTAAATAGAGGAGGATGTGCCACTTCCATTAAAGATGGCCTGGTGTATAGGGTGATTCCCTCCCCTGAGGATATAGAGTGTAATATTATTGAAATATGTAGGCCAAATGGACAAGGAAATATTAAGCTGATTAATTATTACAACCCATGTAGGAAGTTAACAGCAGATATTTTCAGTGCTATGGCAGGGGAAGGGCATATGAACGAGATATGGTGTGGGGACTTTAATGCCCGTAATAGCTTGTGGGGAAGCACACATACAGATAACAATGGAAATGTTGTGGAAGAGATGTTAGATGAAGGATCGTTAATTTATCTAAACAGTGGTGAAGGTACCAGGGTGGATGTGCATAGGGGCACATTATCATGTATTGACCTGACTCTGGTATCTGATTCTTTAGTGAGCACCTGTGAATGGACGGTTATGAACAGGACAACTATGGGAAGTGATCACTTCCCAATACTTACAGTCATTAAAACTGAAGTATGTATACAAGAGGGAAGATGTTGTACAAAATGGTGTTTTGACAAGGCAGATTGTGGAAAAGTTTAGGCAATACTGTGTTCAATCGTGTCATTTGGTAACATTAGAAGGTGGCATAGAAGAGTGTTCAAGTCAGGTAACCAATCATATTCTGAATGCTCCAATAGCAAGTATACCTAAGAAAACAACACAGGGTAGGAAGAAGGTTGTACCCTGGTGGAATGACGAATGTAGTATTGCAATAAAAGAGTGAAACAAGGCATTAAATAGAGTATAAAAAGAAAAGGGCAGTAGCTCGAAGGATTATTAAAAACAGGAAAAGGTCAACATGGAGAGAAGTTTGTTCCACCCTTGGTAGGAAAACAGAACTAGGTGATGTCTGGGGTATGTTTAAAAAAATGAGGGTGAAAAGGGTATCAGCTAAAATTCCAGCTTTAGTGGATGGGGACAAGATGGCTGTATCAGACAAAGAAAAGGCAGAAGTCCTAGGTAGAGCATTTGCAGCAGTGCATAGAGGAGACAATCTTGGTGAGAGCCATAGACAGCAAAGGCAGCATAAACTCAGAGAAAATGCAAACTTAAAAAATGAAGTGAAAGAGGGCATGACTGCATTAGACCTCGAGCTCACAATGTCAGAGCTTAAGAGAGCTTTGCAAGATAGTGGATACACAGCTCCAGGATATGATCAGTTAAGCTATGCTATGTTCCGGCAGTTGCCTAGGCAATCAATGCAACTGGTGCTGAAATTGTTTAACAGGATATGGAAGGAGGGGGTTATCCCAAGTGAGTGGAAAAAGGCTGTAATTTTACCATTTAATAAAATGGTAAATGGTAAATGGCATTCACTTATATAGCGCTTTTATTCTCATCTCTTGATGACCAAAGCGCTTTACAGATTCTGCTATCCACCCATTCACACACACATTCACACACTGATGGTGGCATGCTGCCTAACATGGCGCTTCCAGACCCACCAGGAGCAATTGGGGTGAAGTGTCTTGCCCAGGGACACAACGGCAGGATATCTGGGGAGGGCGGGATTTGAACCGCCAACCATGTGGTTATTGGACAACCTGCTCTACCTCCTGAGCCACTGCCGCCCCCATAATAAGCCAGGGAAAGATCCAGCTCATCCATGCAACTACAGGCCAATAGCATTAATGTCACATTTAGGGAAATGGATGGAGAAGGTGTTAGTTTACAGACTCTCATATGTATTAGAACAAAAACGATTAATAAACGACTATCAGAATGGTTTTTGAAGAGGAAGATCCACAGTGGACGCTCTAGTTAGGGTACTCTATTGCTCTCCATTTATGTAGCATGTGGTTGGTCTATATGACATCATAAAGACATCGAGGCCAGCATCATAGAACACTACATCATACGTAGCCAGTGGTAAAATACATCAAGGCTGACATCGTGAATGATGGTCTATATGACATCATAAAGACATCAAGGCAGGCATCATAGGACAGTACATCATAGGCAGCCAGTCCTATTTCCTATATGACGACATCGCGAGTCCTATGTAGTCTGAGATCATAGGATCATGATAGGACATCAGGCAGCCCTATTGCCTATATGATGGCATAGCCTATATGACATCATCGCGAGTCTTATGTAGCCTGAGATCATAGGATCATCATAGGACATCAGGCAGACATCATAGGCCGTCCTGTGATGTCCAATGATCGTCAGACAGACAGACAGACACACAGTGATTTCTTAAATTTAGAGTGATTAAATTATTACGTTTTATTTTAAATTTAGCAAATAATTTATTAGATTTTTTGTTTAAAAAATAATGCAGAACTAAAAGAAGCTATAACATCTGCTTAATAAAATAATGTTTAAAAGCAAATGATATTGTCCTGCTGGAAACAGCTGTGGTCTCTTAACCCTTTGAGTGTGAGATTCCGCGTGCCCCTAGTGGCAGAGCGTGGCGCTGCGCCTGTCAACTGACACTGACATCCCTTAACTCCCCAGCTATACTGACGACTTGTACTGATCGTGCCAATTCAGAAGGTGGCAGGCACGCGTTGGAGGACTCATGGATGACACGTAATACACCCAAGAAGAAGAAATCCTTATTTCCTTTTCCTGTTTTCCTTCTTTGAGCCCAGAAAGCAAATATGGCCGCCATGTACCGTCATACACCATCACATAAAACTGCTTCATACTCGAAAAATTGCCGGGGTATACAAATGAAATTGACGTGGGATAATCATAAGAGTCTCTAGATGTGGGAGAGAGCGCAAATGACCGACAGAATGGAAAATAATGACCACGATGGACGAAAACAGAACGTGCATTCCAGCGAGCAAGTCCCCTTTGCCGCCGGTAAGTGACGAATTTCTTTGTTTCTTTACATTGTACTGATTTTCTTGTTCATGTACTTTGAAGATAAGATGGCAATGTACCCCTGTACAAAAAACAGTGTCAAAAAACTGAACCATTCTTTGTGTAAATATGTCCAAAGTCCGCTTTTGACTGAGTTATGTAATTCAATATAGCTGATGCGGCATTATGCAAATTAGATGCATAAAATCACTCCTATCTGAAACTTTGGATCATATTTTACACCTTTCTAATTGACAGTAAGCCATTATCTCTCACCACTTTAAGGTTATATAGCCTTGAAAAGTTCTGACATCTGATCTGACTAGTTTCTTGAAAAAAAATCTTTACACTGTTGACCACTAAGGGTTATGTTGCAGTTTTCCAACAGTCACACTCAAACGGTTAAAGAATGTCCCTGAAAAGACGACAGTTCTTAACCTGTTGCACTTCGGTGTACCGCGGGCGGGCACGTCTCTGCGTCCTAGAGCGCATGAGGGTGCACTGAAGAAAAAAAAAAGCTGCATTTCCGTTCTTCCACTACAGACACAGTCGCGAACAGAAAGCCGCTTTGATTGGTTTAGATGTGATTGACCTCTCATTCGACTAATAAGAGCCTTGAATTGGGTTTCTGAAACCTTGAAGAACCAATGACTGAAAACCTAGCAAGAAGGACCCGCCTACCAACGGCTGCGAATACAGCCAGCCAACTGAAGCACAGAAGTTCGAAAGCTGTTTTGTGTAAGGCTGGTTGACACACAGGCGTTCGCCAGTCTTTTTTTCTTACTACTGTTTTTATTTGTTTTGAAAAATCGTTCGCCAAAACCGCAATCATGGAAGCGCAAAACCGCAATAATGGAATTATGGTTTGACCGGGTCGCGTGACCAGAACCACGAGTCCGTAACAAGTGGACCAGCTTCATGTTCGTCTGACAATGAGGAAGAGAAGTTCGCCAGCGACACTGCTGTTGTGGACAGGTAAGTGTTATAAGCTAAATTATTCTTTATCCCTGAAAATTGTAATCCATATGACTTTTGACCGATCGGTAAATTGCAACTGTGCGTTATCGCAACGGTTGCAATTGCAATGCGAACGGCCCCCCCGTCATGTTGTGAACCCCCCCCCCCCCCCCGCTACTCTTCTGTAGCGGATTGCAGATATATTGCAGATATTTTAGTCCAACTGTGCGTAGTAGACCACGGCGCACAGAGCGTGTACCGCGGCACACAGACTGGACACGGTTCGTGCACCGCATCCGGACCGTGAACGCCCCCCCCCCCCCGCTATTCTTCTGTAGCGGATTGCAGATATATTGCAGATATTTTAGTCCAACTGTGCATATTAGACCGCGGCACACCGTCACCGCTTTCCATCATGTAGCGATGGCCGATGTCCATCCTCTGTAGCGGGGGGTGGGGGTGGGAGTTGTTATCTTCTACATTACAAATATTCTAGTATAATTTTTAGTGCACTGTAGGTTATTTTTTCTTGTAAAAAAAAAAGCCACACATTTTTTACGTGGCATGCTTCTTTGTGTGTGGGGGCTTGTTTGTTCATTCATGAATGAATAAACAACCCCCCCCCCACACACACACAGCCCTTCACCTTTCATTAGAGCCCAAGATGAAGCTTCTATATTGAATCATTCAAAAGTTACAGACGTTTTTCCAAACTGTGCCATTTGGCACAATTTGGCACAGTTCAAAAACGCCTGGGAACTACCTGAGGAAAAAGCTGTGTAATATATTCATTTTTTCAAAAACACCCAGGCCAAATTTATTTTCTTCAAGTTCAGTATGTTTAGATGACTGTTACTCAGTGGCAGGAGCACTTAGAGAGATTATGACTGTTTTGCCAAAAAATTCAAAGTGTTTTCTTTTAAATGAGACCAGCCCCATGAAGATGCTGCAAAGGGTTGAAGAACCGCTTTTGATTTACTTTGGGTACGTTATTTTTTGGCATTTTTAGGGAAACTGACCAGAGTGCAAGGGGTTAAAAGCTCATTTTCAGATAAATTTGTCCATGTGACTTGTCACATTTCTCTTCCACTTCTTTTACTAAATGATGTTTGAAGTAAATTCATGGGTTGTTGCAAACACTTGGCTTTAAAAGTACTAAGCTGTCACAGTAAGAGGAAAAAATCCTGAAAAAAAAAATGCATCGAGAATAGTTTTAGAATCAAATTGGAGACCCTGAATCATAATTGTATCGTGAGGTGCCTAAAGATCCCCAGCCCTAATTCAGACCTCAGCTGAGGAGAAGGACTGACTTATTGGACCTCTTGCACTTTTAGTTTGTGACCTGTGCTCTAGAGGTACAGCCCCCAGGTCACAGACCCCAAGACTGGGATTCATGTCGAGGTGATAACTTTTTTTCCTCAAATCATTGTTGATTTTGCAGTTTAGTTATAAACTCACCACGTCACTCTTGGAGGTGTAAATGGACTCAGACAGGCTCTCCATGGCCATCCACTTGATTGGCACACGGATGGCTACTTTCTGACGGTAGTAATTGCTGCTGTAGATTTTCTTGGACAGGCCAAAGTCAGCCACACACACCCTAAGGTCATCACCCAACCTATGAACAAATAAAATAAGTAACCTCCACAACTTTCTGAAGACACATCAAAGAGACGTTTTTTTTGTAATATACATTTGTGCCATGACACACTGTCTCATTCAGTAGCTTGCGTCTCTGTGAAAAAACTATGCCTGAATACCAATCACTCAAGAACAGAGACACAGTCAAATGTGAACAAGGAGTCCTTGATTTTGGGACCCATCTCCCTCCAACAGACTCACATGCAGTTACGTGCAGCCAAGTCTCGGTGCACAAATCCCTGTGAGCTTAAGTAATCCATCCCTGATGCAATGTCGATCATGAAGCGCAGGAGACTCTGGTGGGGAACAAACTGGAAGAGAGGGCATAGGTGGGGGATTTTGTCATTTATCTGGATGATAATAATTTTTAAAACTCAACATAGCAATGGATTCCCTTCCCTGTTTTGGAAACTTTGGTCCTAATTTACAAGTTTGCAGATACTAAAGTATGTGCAAAGTGACAAGTACATTCCCAATAATGGAACAAATGGATTAACTAAGGCTGCACAATGAGGATTGCATGCTTAAAATGAGGAAAATAGCACATATTGTGGATTTTGCTGTCACCTTGATGAATATGCAAAGTGGAGCGGTTTCATTACTGCCCACAAACTACAGCAAATTCCACTTTCATTACACACATACAAAATCAATTTATCAAAGCACCAAGAAACTGTTCACTGCTTCTGTGTGTGAATTTCATACGTTCCAGAAGCAGGTGTGATCTGCTTTGCATGCAGAATAGTCCTGACATTAAACTAGTATCTCACCTACATATCTCTCAACGTTGCGATTTTTGGATTTGCCCATTTTTCTGACGACTGTTCACGAAAATTAGGGTTCACCTCTGTCGTTGGTTTAGCGACATTTAGCAACAATTAGCAACACGTGCGCAAATGTTTGCAAAAGTGTTTGCGAAAGACAGCTGGAGAACCTTAGTAACTATTAGTTAATGGTAGCAGCAGTATTTGCAATAGTTAACAACTATTTGTCACTTTTTTGCCACTGCTTGGGAACATTTGGGACCTTTTGCCAACTCCTGGTAAAATACCAGGCGAATGTCAGGCGATTCTTGGACCCAACTCAATAAAATGTTGAGCAAACCCTCTCCAGCATTCAGATTCCTCCTGGGCTGGTAAAGGTTCTTAAACAGCTGCTAGTCTTCAATAGTTGGCGAACCAAAAAGAACTTTAGCAACACATGTTACAACCATTTGCAAACGCTTACAACTCTTTTCCAAACATTTGCAACTGTTTGCGGAAAAAGAAATTTGCAAAGAAATTTTAAACGTTCAAAATTTCTTCTTCACAAGAAAAACTGTTTGTGACCATAAAAACTGTCTGCAAACTTTTTTTGCTACCTTTTATAACCCCCTGGGGGGGAAAAAATCAAAGGGAAAACGGTTGTCTTCGTGATACACTGCAAGATGGTGGGTTACTGCAAGTAAATGGTGGAACTGTTACCTATGACTGTACTTTTGTCAGTTCATCCAAGTATTTCTAGTATTTTCTACTGTCTAGAAGTATTTAAGACTTGCAGCCTTTAAGGTGGGATGTGGCGCATCTCACCATAGGGATATCACCATAGCGTATAGCGATGAGGAAGCGGCGAAGGTCTCCATGTTTCATGTAGGGCAGGATGACCAGAGGTACGGGCAGAGTGGAGTCCTGCTCTCTCTGCAGAGTGACACCTGCAGGACAAACACGCAAGTTACTGCTGCTGCTGCATAGTGGTCCACATGAAAAACGTGGTATATCAGAGTAAAACATTAAGGAACAGTCATGTGTAGAACTAGCAATTGCATATCCTCAAATGTCCGTGGGGAAACTATGAAGATGATCTCGTTAGCCATCCAGACCAGTCTGTTCCCAGCTATACTCCGTAGGCTATTTGGGGGGAGGGGGGGATGCTATCCCCCTGGTTAGTAAAATCACACAAACCCTCATTCATACAGTAGGTGTAAATCTAATCATAGACCTTTTGTTATCATACTACAGATGTGAATAAAATGACTTTGAAGGACAAATTCTATGCAAAAATGCAAAAGAAATAAAATCTCATAAATCTGCAACTTTTTTCTCAATAATTTGTGATTTTTTTCTTGTAAATTTGAAACTTTTTCTCATAAATTTGTGACTTCTGCAAATTTGCAACATCTTTCTCATAAATCTGCAACTTTCCCTCAATTTGTTTTTTTTTTTTGCTCATAGATTTGCAGCTTTTTTCTCAAATTTGACTTTTTTTTTTTTCCAAATTTGCAGTTTTTTTTCCTCATAAATTTGCAACTTATTTCCTGTAAATTTTCAAATTTTATTCTTCGAAATTTGCCGTGTTCATCTGGATGCTGGTTAAATTTTTATTCTGTGCAATTCAATTGTCATTTGTGACTTTTTAAATATTTAATTTGGAAACTTTTATTGTATTTTTGTGCTTTAATTCTTGAAAATTTGTATCTAATTTACAAATCACATGTTTGTACCTAGTGCTAAATTTGTGAATACCCCCATCCCCCTTGTTAAAACACCTATTGAGTATATTCATCCAGCATACTCACATTTGATCATAACTGTGTGGTATGCAGGAGCCACTGCCAGGGACAGACTAAGGCTGCAGCGCGTTGTGCGCACTGCTGAGAAGGTGATCGGCTGCAAGCTCCCATCTCTCCAGGACCTGTACATCTCCAGGACCCGGAGGCGTGCTGGCCGGATCATAGCCGATCCTTCACACCCTGGTCGCGTACTGTTTGCCCCCCTCCCCTCAGGTAGAAGACTTCGGTCCATTCGGACTAAAACCTCCCGGCACATGAATAGCTTTTTCCCCTCTGCCATCAGACTGCTGAACATTAAGTGACTTATTGACTCTCATGCACTATGTACAGCAGCTCAACCAGACTCATGACATTCATCACTGTTTTTCTGTTGCATTATCAACTGCACTGTGGTACCCCATATTATCTGCTACTTGCTAATTTATTTAAAACTGCCTTGACTAGTATTACTCACTATTACTATTATTATTATTATTATTATTACTTATTTTTCTACACTTATTGCACGTTTTTAGTCCTTTAGTTTTTTAGTTTATCTCTTTATCTCATCATGTTTTTAATGTTGCAGCACGGCACTGAGACAAATTCCTAGTTTGTGTACTACATGAACAATGGCAATAAATCTGATTCTGATTCTGATTCTGATTCTGATCATATTTCACTATCATTTCTCCACCACTTTCATTAATACCTTGGTGACACTAATTCAATGTCGATTTCTAATTTGAGTAAATCCTCTGCCAACAGTGATCACTGAGTAGCTCCCCTTCAATGTTGTCTGATTACATTTCACATTGAAGGCTCAGATATACGTATTTTGTTGCTCCATGTAGAATTTTCCGACAAAAATTCCTTAAAATGTCTCTTTTCATAGTAGCAGTTGTAACCCCTGATTTAGGCAAACTTTATAGTGAACACATCCTTTGAGCTTAAAGGTAGTGAATGAAGGGGTGTATCTTAAGCTACGGTCACAAATACCCTTACAAATGGCTAAGAACACGATACAAACGATTTTTGGACCATTTTGTATGACCTTCTTAAGGCGGCCGGTGGAGAATCCAGTATTCGTAGACCGTTCACAAGATCATAGCCAGATTGATGGTCTTGTCCAAGATTTCTTTGAATGCTACCGTGAAAACCCCTCATCATAGGGTGGCTGTATGAATGCCATATGAACAACATAAGAACTACGAAAGATGTTGGCCATAAGTATGCCTCAAGAACATCTTTCTTTCAAAGGTCTTTTTATTATTATTAATTGAAGTATCAATACAATACAAAGTATTGGAAATTTTCATTTTTGTTTTAACCAAATAGTGCAAAACTAAAATTTAAAACTAACAAATGTGGATGCTTCAAAACACAAAAACCTTTAAATAAACAAAAAGAAAAAAATACAAAAAGAAAAATTGTGTGTGTGAGGTGGGGGTGGGGTAAAGGGGATATGAGCTACTCAGAAACTATAATTGTGGGTCTTTCAAAGAAATCAAGAAACGGGCGCCATAATTTATAGAATTTGTTTTCAGAGCCACGAACTGTATATCTGATTTTTTCTAAATCCAAACAGGACATTATATCTTTTATCCACTGTAAATGTGAAGGGGGCGAAGAGTCTTTCCACTTCAGTAATACAGCACGTCTAGCCAATAATAATGAAAATTTGAATACTTTTAATTTGGAATTTGGCAAGACAAGTTCTGGAGCCACACCAAAAATGGCGCATAATGGATCAGGTTTAATTTGATATTGCAGGACTTCAGACATAGTGATAAAAACAGAATGCCAAAAATTCATCAATGCAGGGCAGGACCAATACATGTGAAGCAAAGTGCCAGGAGCGCTACCACATTTTTCACAAGTTGGGTCTATATCCGAGTAAATACGTGCTAACTTAACCTTGGACAGGTGCACCCGGTGTACGATCTTAAATTGAATAAGAGCGTGACAAGCACACATTGATGCAGTGTGAACCTGGCCAAGAATAGAGTCCCACAGTTCATCAGTAAAAGTAAAATTAAGATCTTGTTCCCAATTCAATTTAATAGCGGCCAGAGAAGAAGATTGTAAATTTGAAATGAAATTACAGTGATCCCTCGCTACTTCGCGCTTCACCTTTCACGCCCTCAGTGCATCGCGGATTTTTCAAAAATATTCATCAAAAATTCAAAATTGAGAAATAATGGGCGGGCGCTAGCAGAAGGCAGGGAGACTACATTAGACCATCAGGCGTCAACACGGAGAGCAGCACAACTCTCTGTTCGCTGTTCTCGTGTTTGCTCTGCTCGGAAATCTCGCAAGCTGATTGGCCGAGACGTTTCACCCACCTCCTCTCCCTGCCAAGCACCCATGAAGGGAAGGAAGACCGCATTCATTGCTTTTTATCGCTCATGTTACTTAGTCTCGCCGCGTGGAACTTTTTGCTGTTCTCTTGTGCCATTTTGTGCGAAATAGTCTTCCCGTCGAGCCACTACGCCGCCTCCTGCAGCTTCAGCTCTATCGGAAGCTGCCCTCGATGATCCTGAGCCTCCAGCACCTCACGATGAGGCGTCACCTGAGGAGCAGTAAAGCTCTCATTAACCTGTGCAGTAAATCATTTTCATCTTGAGTTACGTATCTTGTTATAAGAATAAAAGAGTTCTAAAAACATATTTATGTACACTTTGTTTACATCTACGTATGTATGTACACGTACACACACACACGTATCATATGAGAGAGAGAGAGTGGGATAATGAACGTACGTATTATTTATGGATGGCGTCATTAGGGGTGACGCTACTTCGCGGTTTTTCACTTTTCGCGGTCGGTTCTGGAACCCATTAACCGCGATAAGTGAGGGATCACTGTATATAAAACTGATATTACCCCCTTAAAAGTTGGTTTAACTAATAAAAAATCATCTAGAGGATTATCAGAAGGTTTTTGAGGGAATTGTTTTGTCATGGTTTGCACATAATGTCTGACCTGAAGGAAGCGGGAAAAATGTGTAGAAGTGATGTTGAATTTAGTGGAAAGTTGAGAAAAACTTGCAAATTGACCATCAAAATATAAATCCGCAAAAGATTTTAAACCTTTTCTGTGCCATATATGAAATGCACTATCAATAGTTGATGGGGTAAATAAATGATTTGCGGCAATTGGACTTCTAATGGAGAAAAACTGAAGACCGAAATTTTTCCTGAATTGAGACCAAATTCTAAGAGACTGACGAACTACTTTATTATTACCCAGTGTAGACAAAGCAAGGGGAAGTGGTGAACCTAAAACTGCCGGTAGGGAGGTTTGATTGTCCACATGTGACTCCATAAGGATCCAAATGGGTGATTTGGGTTCCAGATAGATATGTTTCCAATATAACATGCACCTGATATTTGCTGCCCAGTAGTAATATTGAAAGTTAGGCAGAGCCATGCCACCCACTGATTTGGGTCTTTGAAGAAAAACTTTCCTCAATCAGGGATGTTTACCATTCCAAATAAATGAGGTAATCAGAGAGTCCAAAGACTTAAAAAAGGATTTAGGAATAAAAATGGGGAGACATTGAAATAAATATAACAACTTTGGAAGTAACATCATTTTTACAGAATTGATTCTGCCAATTAAAGACAAGGATAATGGGGACCATTTGGAAAGTATTAGCTTGCACTGGTCAAATAAGGGGAGAAAATTATTTTTAAACAAGTAATTAAGTTGTTTAGTAACACATATCCCAAGATAATTAAAATGATCAATAACAACCTTGAAAGGAAAATTTTCAAGATCCTGAACTCGAATCTTTTCATTAATCGGAAACAATTCACTCTTATTAAGATTAATTTTATAACCAGAAAACCTACTAAAATGTTAAGTATAGCGGGTAATGAAGTAAGTGGGTTGGAGAGAAATAGTAAAAGATCGTCGGCATAAAGTGAAACCCTATGCTCGATGCCACCCCTACAAATGCCTAGAAAGTCCCGGCTCCCACGGATTGCAATAGCTAACGGCTCAATTACCAAGGCAAAGAGCAACGGGCTCAAAGGACAGCCTTGCCTCGTACCACGGTAAAGTCTAAAATAGTCAGGATAGCGACAATTAGTTAACACTGAAGCTAAAGGACTAGCATAGAGAAGTTTAATCCAGGAACAGAAGGAAGGACCAAAACCGAACCTCTCCAAAGTATAAAACAAATACTCCCACTCAACCCTATCGAATGCCTTTTCAGCGTCCAAACTAATCCTCAAGAACATCTTAAGTTGTTCTTGAGGGCCCCTTACAGCAGTCGTAGGAAACGTCATACAAATCCCCATTCATACAGAGATTCGTACAGCGTGTGTAAGACAGTAGTAAGGTGTAAGTACGTCATTTGTGGGATATTTGTGCCGACAAAATTGCCGAAAGCCATAAGCTCTTCCTACCAATGACTTGAGAGTGCCATAAGTTGCAGAAAAATTTTCGTAAGGTAAGTATGCTGTAGGAAGGTCCCAAGGCACCCTTATGAACAACTAAGAACTTTAGGGCTATCATACGACAGAAAAGCACCTCATTTCTCAAGAACGCCTCAAGTTGCACTTGCAAATTGAAGAGTAGCCATAAGAAACTATGCCCCCTCCACGAATGTCTGCAAACTCCAGAATTCGTAGGAACTGGTAGATTCTTATGAATCAGCAGCATGGTGCTACAGTGGTTAGCACTGTTGCCTGGCAGCTAGAAGGTTCCAGGTTCAAATCCCCTGGCTGGCAGGAGTGGGAACATTTCTGTGTGGAGTTTGCATGTTCTTCCTGTGCTGTGTGGGTTTACTCCGGGAGCTTTGGTTTCCTCCCACAATCCAAAGACATGCATGTTAGGTTAATTGGTCATTCTAATTTGTCCCTATAGGCCCTTAGAATAGAGGCTTAGTACTAGTGAAGTGCTTTGAGTGGTCTTTGAGACTTGAAAAAGCACTATACAATTACACGTCCTTATCCTTATCCTATTGTTCGTAAGAATCTTTGAACGTGGCTTTACCCAGCAGTCCGACCACATTTTCATGATCAAAGTTCTTCATGATCTCAGCCTCTCTCAGAAACTCGTGCAAGTCTTCCTGGCTGTGGATTCCCACTGTATATGTGAAGACAGAGGAAAAAACACAAACATAATAAGTGACAGAGTGGCATTCTGATCAATACTTTGCCTGAGTACGCACCTCTCATGGTCTTCACTGCCACCTTGATGTCCACACCTATCTCTGGAGTAAAGACCCCTTCATACACAGAGCCAAATTCTCCTGTAGGGTGGCCAAAAGGGTGAAAACACAGATATGATCTATCTCCTGTTCAGCAAAACACCAGACCTATTTTACAAGTGCATGATGTCAAAAACAGCATTTAGACAGCATATGCATAAACTTTCCTTTCTTCCCCTTGTAATTTTGTCTTATTGTGGCTTGATATAGAAAGATGTCTCAAGATGCACATTGATTTCCTCTTGAAAATGGTGAAAGTATGTCATTATTTACTGTATGTAGACAAACGGAAAGAGGATTTCTGCAGCAAGTTGACCAGACACCATCTGTTTGCAGAAATAGAGGAACCAGGAGCTGCTCTACCAGTCATATCCATGAGTAGAAGAAAATAAAACACTAAACAGCCTTTTGATGCTACAGTACTCGAAGGGACATATTCTGCCCGTGTTAAACGTTGCTATGAGGAAAACAAATGCTTTGTTTAAAAGGCCACAGGAGCCCTTCACCAACAAATAGTCCCCTGGTTGCTTTTATCTTTATAAAAGACAAAAGTATTACAAATGTAGCATTAACTGCTGGATTCCAAAATTATAAAATTATTCTTTGCTGACGAGAAATTGTTTCACCCAAAAGTCTGGTGATAAACCGCTCTTCTTCACCCAAGACTGGAGCTGTGAAACCCTATGCCATCGGCCATAAAGTGGATAAGTTATTTTCTGCTAAGGACTGTAGTCATTTCCCCTCAAATCCATTTGCTGAAGGAATGCTAAAGTGATTGCTTTACGATGACATTACACAGGTGCTTGACTAGCAAGATATCTCATTGAAACTCAAAAGTCCAGCATTGCCCTCCAATGAATAACACGGAAATATTTCTCTCTGAAGTTAAACTATTAATTGTGAACAATGAAATAACTTATTCTTCTCCACAGATATTGAAAATATGGCGGGACCCTGTGATGGACAATTATGGTTTGAAATGCTTTTATAGATATGATTTTATATGTGTTTCTTTATTTTTTTATAAAGAAATTATCACATTTACAGTGTAGACACATTGTTCCTGTATTAAGTAGAATATCTTAGTCACTAAAGTTTTAAAGAATTTATGCTCTTACAGTCAGCATATATGTGTTAGGAGGATTTCACTCTTCATATCAAATCTTACGCATCCTACCTCTCCTTGGGTGCATTCCAAAAACTGTGAACTGACAATCAGCTTCCAAGTCTCCACGCATCTCCTTTTTGGTCAGTTTTACGACCTCTGCTGAACAAAGAAACTCTGCAATTGGTCAAAAGTTTACACTAATGGTTACACTAATGGGCAGATCCAATCCTGATCTTTGAATGTAGTTGGGCAAAACTTTCCTTTGTCTCCAATTGCAGTTACCAGTTGAAAGTTGGGAGTGGCTCTTGAAGGAGCAGTTTCTGCTCTTCCCTTTATTTCTAAGCAGGCCCAGAGCTATGCTCTGTGTAAACTTTTTCTTTTCTTTAAAATTCACTTTTTCCTATTTTACTCCTTTTTCTTAAATTACCGTGTTATGAAGATTTGGTTTTATTTTTACTAAGCTTAAATCAACCCAACCTTATTTTGATCACAACACATCGGAAGAAACGGATTTGTGGTTTGTTTTTTTATTTATCAAGTTTGATTTTCTGATCGGTCTTCAAACGATAAATATCTGGAATTTGACAACCTGGCCAAATTCCTTTTTCTGTGCATAAAAAGACCTTGGCCAGCGGAATGAGCATCGAGCTTCCACGTTTGTGATCCCAGGAGTAGGCCCAAGCCGTGGGGCAGAACCTACCTGCCAGTTTCTCTCAACAGAATCCACGCCCATCCATCCGGATCAAGATTGGTTCTGGAGGCCTGCTACCACCATGGGGCACAATCTGACTCCGCTGTGCTGAAGGTGTGTTGTCCAAATTAAACTTAATTCTTCAGAATATTCCTGGTATAAGTTCAATAAACCTAATATCTTCAAACTCCTTTCAGAACTTCTAATGCATTTGTCTTTTCATTAATCTCCATTCCTTTTCAGAGTAACACAAATTTTCCTTTTCATTAAATAGTTTAATCATTTTTCCTCATAAAATATCATCTGTTTTTCTTAACAAATGCTATTTTATGGTTCCTCATTTTCCATTACAACGCCAGTTTAAGCCATGTTTTTCTTTGGTTCCACAAATGTTTGATAATACACTTTATGTTCAGTAACCCAATAACAAGTCTAATGTGCTCATGATACATGGTGAATTCATGGTCTTAAAGTCATTTGAATGTGTTCATCTATCCTGAAATTTCTTATTAAAACTATTAAAAAGGCAAATGGGAGTTTGATTTTATGTCCAACTTCTTGATTAAAAGCAAACAAGAACTCAGTTTTGTTTTTAGGCTGGTTTTTTTTTTTTTGAGACTGATTCATTATTGGCACAAATACAGGATTATTAATAAAATTGTTCATTCTTTTGGACTAGTACCCCACGAGCTTATGCATATTGGTAATTAAAAGAAATCTTCATTCCTACTCACATGCATATTTACATTAATATTTGTACCAACAATAAACTACACATATAAAACCCTACACAAACCTTCATACAAACCCCAATTCCACTGAAGTTGGAACATTGTATGAAATGTAAATAAAAATGGAATACAATGATTTGCAAATCCTCTTCAACCTATATCCAACTGAATACACTACAACGACAAGATATTTAATGTTTAAACTGATTGTTTAAACAATCAGTTTAAACAATCAGTTTAAACATTACACTGATTTTAAACTGATTATTTAATGTTTAAACTGATGTTTAAACTGAAGTTCCCCAGATCTCAATCCAATCGAGTATCTGTGGGATGTGCTGGACAAAAGTCCGAGCCATTGAGGCCCCACCTCGCAACTTACTGGACTTAAAGGATCTGCTGCTAACATCTTGGTGGTGGACAATACAGCATAGTGGTCTAGTGGAGTCCATACCTTGACGGGTCAGGGCTGTTTTGGCACCAAAAGGCGGTCCAATACAATACAATTGGTGTACTGTATCTCTGAAAAACGACACTGCAGTAACGGTATCTACTTCAAGTATTTGCTTTGATTAGTCTATATGGCTTATTACCACTCAGACATATTGATTTTCATGGAGGTGTCTATCTTGTATTTCCAACTTTGTGACAATATTATCGTGGAACACTTCTATGTTTAGAAATCTGACTTCAGGAGGTGGAACACTCAACAGCTCCTCGTGATTGACTAGGAAAATCCAATGTAGGACAAGCCTGAGACAAAAATCAGATGTCTGTAACTTTAAGGGTGCTATTGTCCATTGTTGAACAGAGCCCCCATATTTCAACACACAATCAGTACTGAAAAAATAAAAATTTCCATCAGTCATCGACTCACTCTATGTAAAATTTACTTCTGTATACGTATATGTATATTATGTACTTCATTCAATAGAAAGACAAAATATAAATGCCAAAACAAGAGTTGTGCCTAGACCAGTAAAATTCATAAATGGTCATTACTGTAAAAGTGTGTGATTTTACTGTCACACCCTACATGGATTCTGATAGTCACCGTGGCTCTCCTTTGTTGTTTATGCTCTCATTCAACCCAAAATATTGCCACAAACACCAAATTAAGCAGACAGGTTGAACTCTGGATGAATGTGTTGATATACAGCGGGGAAAATAAGTATTGAACACGTCAACACTTTTCTCATTAAACATATTTCTGATGGAGCCACTGACCCGAGATTTTCACCAGATATCAGTAACAACCAAAGTAATTCATGCACACAAAGAAATCAAGGCAACTGTGTTCACAAAACAAGTTGTATTTAATAAAGTGGAATGACACAGGGAATAAGTATTGAACACATGAAGAAAAATAGAGGCAAAAAAGCATAGAAAGCCAAGAAACCAGCTGAAATTTAACATAATATAGGAAGCCATCGCATCCCCCATCAGTGCACATTAATTTCAGCTGGTTAAGTCCTGACTGATAGCCTTTAAAAAGGTCTGTGAATATCAGATTGTCAAACAACAAAGACCTCATGATGGGTGGAAACAAAGAGCTCTCTCTAGACCTTGGCAACGTTATTGTTGTAAAACAAAATGATGGCATTGGCTACAGGTGCATTTCTAAACTGCTGAATGTTCGAGTGAGCACTGTTGAAGCCATCTTTCGGAAGTGGAAAGAACATCATTTTACCATAAACCAGCCATGACCAGGAGATCCTCACAAGATTTCTGGCAGAGGAGTTAAAAGAATAATCAGAAGTTATCCAAAAGCCAAAGACCACTCATGGAGAGCTCCAGAAAGACCTGGAGGTAGCAGGTACTGCTGTTTCAAAGAAAACAATAAGTGATACACTCAACCGACATGGGCTCTATGTAACCGCTCACTTCTCAAGGCTCCATTGCTGAAGAAAAAGCCTGTTGAAGCTTGTTAAAGTTTGCTCCACAACATTTGGGCAGGCCAGTAAAATACTTTGAGAATATAGTCTCGTCAGATGAGACCAAAGTTGAACTTTTTGGATGCCACAACACGCAGCATGTTTGGAGGAAAAATGACATTGGACATCCCACCATGGTGTGGGGGTGTTTTTCAGCACACGGTACAGGCAGGCTTCATATAATTGAAGGAAAGATGAATGGACAAATGTACAGAGACATCCTTGACAAGAACCTGTTGCCATCTGCCAAGATGCTGAAGATGAAATGAGGGTGGACATTTCAGCAACACAATGATCCCAAACACACAGCCAAGGAAACTCTCAGCTGGCTCCAGAGAAGAAAAATAAAGCTGCTAGAATGGCCCAGTTAGTCACCTGACCTGAATCCAATTGAAAATCTATGGAATGGACTGAAGATCAGAGTTCATAGAAGAGACCCACAGAACCTTCAAGAGCTGAAGACAGTTTTTGTTTAAGAATGGGCTAAAATCACTCCTGAGCAATGCCTGCGCCTAGTTTCTCCATACAGGAGGCATCTGGAAGCTATTATTACCAACAAAGGCCTTTCCACTAAATATTAACTCCTTAAGGATTACATTTGATTACATGATCTACCTCTCCTGTGTCTAGTGTCGCAGATCTGCACCTGTCATGTGATTGGTCAAAAAGTATAACCCCCCCCCCCAAAAAAAACCCAGATGTACCAAGCATTTCACATCACTTAGATGGCAGACACATATAGCTTACTGGTCTGCACTGGAGGACCGAGATCAGCAAACCAGAACCACGTCGAATCTGATATCACTTCCAGGGCGCAGAAGAAGAGACATATAAACAATTGTGCAACATATATTTTCACAGGTAGGAAGCATTTGCTCCAAATTTTGCCAACTATGATTCTAAAAGGGATTATTCAGCTTCTGAAGGAAAATATTTACCTTCTGTACAGCACAAGATGGACCGGAGCGGAACACTTTTCATCCGCCATTGATGAAGCTGCTCGTGATGGAGAGGGCAATACCGCTGGTTCCGCGGGGAAATTAACTGAAATTGAGCCACTGGGAATCAGGCAAGGTAATTCATGAGTTGGTAATAGAGAATGAAAAGACACTTGCCTGAGTTCCCAGGGTATGATGTTTTCTGCTGCGGCAGATGTTGAATCCACCCTCTCCGTGGCTGCCGTTGTAGCGGACCCCTCCAAGGAATGTAGAGGAGCCGCCCCAGCAGACATGACGATGGGTGGAGCCGGGAGGGAAGTGACTGGTCCTTCAGCAGTGGGAGGAATCGCCGAGGAGGAGGGAGAGGTAGCAGCAGCCGAGGAGGAGGCTGACGGGACAGCTGGAGAAGAAAAACCAGGAAAAGGAACTGCTGCGGGAGTTTTCGGCCTCGGTGAAGGAGGAGCTGCTGACAAGGAGGTGGAGGCGTTCCTCCGGCAGTCCGAAGCTGGATGGCGGCGTTTTGGAGGCTGTGGAGCGGGAGCAGAAATGGGCGAACAGGAGGAGGAGCAGGATGTCTGCCACGGAGTGCACTTTCGCCTCTGCTTCGGTCCCGCTGCCTGCTAGTAGGTTTAGACAGCTGGGGGACATCCAACAACGCACTGGGTTTCACTCCTTTCTTCATTCTCAACGAAATATTTTGGCTTGTCATTAACATCTGTTTGTTCTCTCCCAGGGCGGCACGGTGGCAGAGTGGTTAGCACTGCGGCAGCACAGCAACTCACCCTTGGCCGGGGGATCCTGGGTTCGATCCCAGCCCCCGATCAACAGTGATCTGTGTGCAGTTTGCATGTTCTCCCCGTGTCTGCGTGGGTTTACTCCGGGATTTCTCCGGTTTCCTCCCACATGCCAAAAACATGCAAGTTAGGTTAACTGGCATCAAACTGGGGATTCTAAATTGTCCTTAAGTCTGACTGTGAGAGTGAATGGTTGTCTGTCTCTCTGTGTTGGCAATGCGATGGACTGGCGATCTGTACAGGGTGTACCCTGCCTCTCACCCAAAGATGCTGGGATAGGCTCCAGCCCCCCCGCGACCTGAAAAGGATTAAGCGGAAGAAGATGGATGAATGAATGTTCTCTCCCATAGATTGAGTGCCTGTTGTGCTGTTTGCTCTCTACATGTCTGTTCTTTTCTTCTTCTTCTCTAACCCCTCACCCCCCAGCCAGTCGCAGCAGATGACTGCCCCTCCCTGAGCCTGGTTCTGCTGGAGTTTTTTTCCTGTTAAAAGGAAGTTTTTCTTCTCCACCGTCATCAAGTGCTGCTCACAGGGGATCGCCTGATTTCTGGGATCTTTCTGCAATTGTGGGGGTTTCCCCTACAGTTGAAAGTGCTATGACTGTTGTTGTGAAATGACGCTATATGAATAAAGTTGAATAAATAACGTTGAAGGTCAGCGCGGCATTGCGAGATTACAGCAATCGAAACAAACAAAAAAACGCATCTAAAGTCAGTGGCGCATTATCAATTGCTATTTAGGCAGCACATTTTCTTGGTGGATAAACCAATCTGCCCAAGGGAAACATGACATTCTAATAGTCTCCTTTGTTCTTCTGCTTCCTTCAGGGGTCTCCACAGCGGATCATCTGCCTCCATCTCTCCCCATCCATTCATCTTCCTCTGTAACATCAACGCTGTCCATGTCCTCCCTCACTATATTCATGAATCCTCTCTGTGGACTTCCTCTTTTCCTCCTGCCTGACAGCTCCATCTTGAACATCCTTTGTCCAGTATCTCCACTATCCCTCCTCTGCACATGTCCAAACCATCTCAGCCTTGCCTCTCTTACTTTGTCTCCAAACCGCTCAACCTGAGCTGTCCCTCTGATATACTCATTTCTAATCCTGTCCCTCCTAGTCACTCCCAATGAGAATCTTAGCATCTTCAACTCGGCCACCTCCAGTGCTGCCTCTTCAAATCAAATCAAATCAACCTTTATTGTCATATTGCTGTACATAACATGTACATACACTGCATGTACATACATGCGGTGATCTTCCTCCTTCACCGTTCTCTGTCCCACCTGGAGAAGCCCGGGAATATGGTGAGGATCATGTTCTTTGACTTCTCCAGTGCTTTCAACACCATCCAACCGATGATCCTGAAGGACAAGCTGCTGCGCGCAGGGGTGGACCAGCACCTGTCATCATGGATCCTGGACTACCTCACGAACCGGCCTCAGTTTGTGAGAACCCGGGACTGTGTTTCCGACACGATCATCAGTAGCACGGGGGCCCCCCAGGGAACGGTGCTGGCTCCCTTCCTGTTCACTCTTTATACTGCGGACTTCTCACACAACACAACACATTGCCATCTACAGAAGTTCTCTGATGACTCTGCGATCGTTGGTCTCATCTCCAACGGAGATGAAACTGAGTACAGAGGGCTTATCCAGGACTTTGTGGACTGGTGCCATCGGAACTGCCTCCAGATCAACGCGAGGAAAACTAAGGAGCTGGTGGTGGACTGCCGCAGGCATGGGCAGCCCCTCACAGCACCAGTAAATATACAGGGAACAGACATCGAGATGGTGACATCCTATAAGTACCTGGGTATTCATCTGAACAATAAACTAGACTGGTCACACAATACTGACGCACTCCTACAAGAAGGGACAGCGCAGGCTGTTCCTGCTGAGGAGACTCAGGTCTTTTGGTGTACAAGGGGCGCTGCTGAAGTCATTCTATGACACGGTGGTGGCATCAGCCATCACTTTTGGAGTGGTCTGCTGGGGCAGTGGCATTACTGCAGCCGATAGGAAGAGACTGAACAAACTGATTAAGAAAGCTAGCTCTGTCCTGGGGCAGCGCCTTGATCCGATGGAGGAGATAGGAGAGAGAAGGACGGTGGCTAAACTGTCATCTCTGCTGGAGTCCGAGTTCCACCCTATGCAGGACATACTGGATGCACTGAGGAGCTCATTTAGCAGCAGACTACATCATCCCAGGTGCACAACCGAGAGGTTTCGTAGGTCCTTCCTACCAACGGCTGTCAGACTGTACAACCTAAGCAGGGCTGCTCGCAGAGATAGCAAAAAGACGTAACAAACTAATAGTTTTTTTGAATGCAAAAGATGCAATAGACTTACACTATGGTCCTCTCCGGCATACAACTAGGAACATACCGGTCGCTATGGAGGGTGAGAATATGTATGGGCACATAATCATACCATGTAGGATAACTAAATAGACAGTTATGCTGTTTCATCCCACCTAGCAACAATGCTCTGCACTGTGTGTGTTTATATATTTACATATTTATTCCATCTAGCTACAATGCTCAGCACTGGGTGTGTTTATATTTATATATCTATATATTTATTCCATCTAGCTACAATGCTCCGCACTGTGTTTTTATATATCTACATATTATTCCATCTAGCTACATTGCTCCGCACTGTGTGTGTTTATATACTTGCATATTTATTCCACCTAGCTGCAATGCTCCGTACTGTGGGTGTTTATATATTTACATATTTATTCCATCTAGCTACAATGCTCTGCACTGTGTGTTCATATATTCATATATTTATTCCATCCAGCTACAATGCTCTGCACTGTGTGTCTGTGTGTGTGTATATATATATTTTATAGTAATATGTACATATGTATATTAGCTGCTCTTGCTTGCTTGTTTTTTTTCTTGCCTTCTGATTGTTGCTCTGAGTGTTGCTATCCCTGTGCTGTTGCAATCCTGGAATTTCCCCGTTGTGGGACTAATAAAGGCTTATCTTATCTTATCTTATCTTATAAAACTGTAGTGCAGGCAAGATGAAATTGCGTTTCTCTCTGCATCCATATAAGTAGAAGAACATGATTTAAGACACACTCACACATATCTTCACCCCCCGCCACCCCACCACGTCCATTCACACATCCCTGAGACATACTTGAAAAAACTAACCAGAACTATAATATACAAATAATATACATAATGTCCGTAGGTGCAGTAGTGTGTATGAGAGATTCCAGATCAACTGTTCAGCATCCTGACAGCTTGTGGAAGGAAGCTGTTGGATCAGTCTGGTGGTTCTGCCTCTGATGCTCTGGAATCGTTTGCCAGATGGCAGAAGTTCATAGTGTTTATGCAGAGGGTGAGAACGGTCCTTGACAATGTTCAGTGCCCTGCTCCTACAACGGCTCTGAAAAAGTTCTTGGACAGAGGGGAGGGAGACTCCAATTACCCTCTCAGCTCCCTTAACCATCCTCTGCAGGGCTTTTTTGTCTGACATACTGCAGCTGGAGTACCATGTAGCAATGCAGTACGTCAGAACACTCTCCACCACACCTCTGTAGAAGGTCCTGAGGATGCAGATGGGGAGAGAGGCCTGTTTGAGGTTCCTCAAGAAGTGCAGTCTCTGCTGGGCCCACTTCCTGATCCCCAAGGAATTCTTGCTCCAGGTCAGGTCCTGAGAGATCTGCACTCCGAGGAACTTGATGTTCTCCACTCTCTCCACTAAACGGCCGCCGATGCTGAGGGGGACGTGCTCAGGCTGTGACCGCCGGAAGTCAATAATCATCTCCTTTGTTTTGTCCACGTTGAGCACCAGATTGTTCTCCCTGCACCAGCCCTCCAGGTCTCTCACTTCTTCCCTGTACATAGATTCCTCATCCCTCTGAATAAGTCCCACCACCGTGGTGTCGTCTGCAAACTTAATAATCTGGTTCCCCTCGTGTCTGGATACACAGTCATGTGTTAGAAGTGTAAACAACAGTGGACTGAGTACGCAGCCTTGAGGGGATCCGGTGCTCAGCGTGATAGAGTTGGAGATGTTGTTTCCAACCCGGACAGACTGAGGTCTCTCAGTCAGGAAATCCAGGATCCAGAGACATGTGGTGGTGTTCAGACCAAGAAGGAGTAATTTCTCCATCAGTCTCTGGGGAATAATGGTGTTGAATGCTGAACTGAAATCAATGAACAGGAGTCTGGCGTAGGTGTCTTTCTGATCCAGGTGGGTGACGACAGAGTGCAGGGTGGTGACTATAGCGTCTTCCGTGGAGCGGTTTGAACGATATGCAAACTGGAGCGGGTCATGTGATGCAGGGAGGCAGGCTGTAATGTGTGGTTTGACAAGCCATTCAAAACACTTCATCACAATTGGTGTCAGTGCAACAGGACGATAGTCATTCAGACAAGACACAACTGGTTTCTTTGCCAC
The DNA here is from genome assembly GCA_020510985.1 of Pholidichthys leucotaenia. Lineage (NCBI taxonomy): Eukaryota > Metazoa > Chordata > Actinopteri > Cichliformes > Pholidichthyidae > Pholidichthys > Pholidichthys leucotaenia. The sequence continues at coordinate 254,145,225 of CM035836.1, read as the reverse complement.
CAGTACTATGATAGAGGACTTGAAGCATCTGGGAACGATAGCCTGACTCAGGGAGATGTTATAAATGTCAGTCAGTACATCCACCAACTCGCTCGCGCAGTCTCAGAGCACACGTCCCGGGATGTTGTCCGGACCTGCAGCTTTACGTGGGTTGACTCTGGTTAGGGTCCTCCGTGTGTCCACTGCGTTGATGGTAAAAGCTGGTCCGACCGATGGTGGGGATGGGCCAGCCCTCCCTCTGATTGTTGAGTTTGATGCTTCAAAACATGCAAAGAAGTCGCTGAGCCTGTCTGGAAGTGAAGCGCCATCATCATCGATCCCCTGCCTAGACTTATAGCCCGTCAGTGTCCGAACTCCCTGCCACATCTGCTTGGTGTTCCTAGTGTCACAGAGGTGTCCCCGGATTTTCTCCGCATAGGCGCGCTTCGCCATCTTAATTCCCTTTGACAGCGCAGACCTGGCTGAGCGGAGGGCAATCCTGTCCTTTTGTCAGTGCCACCGTCTCCAAACCATACATCAAAGCAAATCTCTACTGTTTTATAAATCTTACCTTTTGCTCCACACTGCCTGCACTCTCCTTCATCTCTCTTGTGCATTTTCCATTGCTTTGGATGGTTGACCCCAAGTATTTAAACTCATCTATCTTCACTACCGCTACTCCTTCCATCTTCACCATTACATCTGCCTCTCACTCATTCGCACTCATGTATTCTGTCTTGCTTCTACTGACTTTCATTCCTTTTCTCTCCAGAGCATACCTCCACCTCTTCAGGTTCTTTTCCACCTACTCCACACTCTCACATTTTAATAGTAATCCTCCTATAATGCACACATGCCTCTTCAAGATAAGGTGATGAGACATTCTAATTGGATTGTGGTATGCAGATCCTTTTAAAATCACCCAAGGTCACACCAAATTAATTTTGGACCACATGTACTTTATTATTGGAGCAACAGCCACCTAACTCAAGTTACCAACATGGGCAGTTCTTCATTGGAAGGCAAAATTCAGCTTATGTTTGTGAAGGACTTCTAAACTGACCTTTGCCCAGCTCCTTGCCCAGGGTCAGCCGGTTTCTCTCTACCAGGACCTCCTTCAGGCTGGTCAGCAGCCGTCCACTGAGACCTTCCAACAGCTGGACCACACCCTCCTCCGCTGAAACACAGAGGAGCAAAAAGGACCTGCATGTTAAAGGTAATTAAATGATAAGTGAGAAGAAATATCAGACAATGGAGGGGAAGTAAACTTTGTGCTGAAATCTTGCCTAATTTCACTTGCATTTTTTTCCTCATTAGTTGACTACTTTTCTTACTGATTTATTACTTTTTCATATACAGTGGTGTGAAAAAGTGTTTGCCCCTTTCCTGATTTCTCATTTTTTGTATGTTTGTCACACTTAAATGTTTCAGATCATCAAACAAATTTAAATATTAGACAAAGATAACACAAGTAAACACAAAATGCAGTTTTTAAATGAAGGTGTTTATTATGAAGGGTAAAAAAAAAATCCAAACCTACATGGCCCTGTGTGAAAATTCCCCCCCCCCCCCATAAAAACATAAATTAACTGTGGTTTATTACATCTTTGGAAAGCTGAGTTCGATTTCTCTAGTCACACCCAGGCCTGATTACTGCCACACCTGTTCTCAATCAAGAAATCACTTAAATAGGACCTGCCTGACAAAGTGAAGTAGACCAAAAGATCCTCAGAAGCTAGACATCATGCTGCCATCCAAAGAAATTCAGGAACAGATGAGACACAAAGTAATTGAGATCTATCAGTCTGGAAAAGTTTATAAAACCATTTCTAAAGCTTTGGGACCCCAGTGAACCACAGTGAGAGCCATTATCCTCAAATGGTGAAAACATGGAACAGTGGTGAACCTTCCCAGGAGTGGCTGGCCGACCAAAATTACCCCAAGTGCAGCGATGGCTCATTCAAGAGGTCACAAAAGACCCCACAACACATCTGAAGAACTGCAGGCCTCACTTGCCTCAGTTAAGGTCAGTGTTCATGACTCTGCCATAAGAAAAAAAATGGCCTGCATAGCAGAGTTCCAAGATGAAAACCACTGCTGAGCAAAAAGAACATAAAGGCTCGTTTCAGTTTTGCCAGAAAACATCTTGATGATCCCCAAGACTTTTGGTAAAATACTCTATGGACTGACGAGACAAAAGTTGAACCTTTTGGAAGGTGTGTGTCCCATTACATCCGGTGTAAAAATAACGCAGCATTTCAGAAAAGGAACATCATACCAACAGTAAAATATAGTGGTGGTAGTGTGATGGCCTGGGGCTGGTTTGCTGCTTCAGGACCTGAAAGACTTGGTGTGGTAAATGGAACCATGAATTCTGCTGTCTACCAAAAAATCCTGAAGGAGAATGTCTGGTCATCTGTTTGTGACTGTTACGTGTGGCTCTGGGGAGCCACACAGTGAGAGCCGAGGGCGAACCAGTGAGTTGTGATGTTTTATTTGTAGCAAGGGGTGAGAGATAAGGAAAGCACAGATACTCATACAATGTAACACTCACGGGTAGTACAGCACCGGAGTAGAGAGCTGGCACCGGGCATAGGGGTACCAAGGCATGAAAACTCACAGCGGGTAACACTCACAAGTTATGCAGCCAGACGAGTAGAGAGCTGGCACCGGACATAAGGGTTCCAAGGCACAAGTACTCATACAAGATGACACTCACAAGTAATACAGTAAGGCGAGCAGAGAGCTGGCACCGGGCATGGGGTTACCAAGGCACAAATACTCCTTACGGGATAACACTCACGAGTAATGCTGCCAGATGAGTAGAGGACTGACACCGGACGTAAGGGTTCCAGCCTAACAGTGCTTAAGTCGCAGCCCCGAATGATCGAAGCTGCTCCTTTTTATCCTCATTAGCAGCGCCTCAGCTGATGAGGATTAATTGGGCCCCAGCCGTCCCGTAACACTGACAGCTGGGAGCCCGCTGAGACGCTGCCCAATGAGAGACAGGGATGAGAAGGGATATGGTCTGAGCGCCGGAAGACCCGGCGTCTCATCCCATGGTGACAGTGACCTCAAGCTAAAGTGCACCTGGGTTCTGCAGCAGGACAAGGATCCAAAACACACCAGCAAGTCCACCTCTGAATGGCTTAAGCAAAACAAAATGAAGACTTTGGAGTGGCCTAGTCAAAGTCCTGACCTGAATCTGATTAAGATGCTGTGGCATGACCTTAAATAGGCGGTTCATGCTAGAAAACCCTCCAATGTGGCTGAATTACAACAATTCTGCAAAGATGAGTGGGCCAGAATTCCTCCACAGTGCTGTAAAAGACTCATTGCCAGTTATCGCAAACGCTTGATTGCAGTTGTTGCTGCTAAGGGTGGCCCAACTAGTTATTAGGTTTAGGGGGCAATCACTTTTTCACACAGGGCCATGTAGGTTTGGATTTTTTTTCCCCTTAATAATAAATGCCTTCATTTAAAAACTGCATTTTGTGATTACTTGTGTTATCTTTGTCTAATATTTAAATTAGTTTGATGATCTGAAACATTAAAATGTGACAAACATTCAAAAAAATGAGAAATCAGGAAGGGGGCAAACACTTTTTCACACCACTGTATATATTTGGTGTATATTTTTTCTCTCTTAAATTAACAACTATTGGTACAAATTTTGTTGTTTTCTAAATTTTAATTTTTTTAATGTTTCTTAAAAATTATAATTGTCTTTCTAATTTGTGACTTTTTTATGATTTAACTAGTAAATCTCCAAGTTTTTTTTCTATTTCTATTTATTTTTTTTTCTTTGTTTTCTTCTCAAATCTGAATTTTCTGGGCTGCTTGGTGACGCAGTGGTTAGTGGTTAGTGTCACATCACAGCAACAAGGTCATGGTTTCAGACCCATTTAGATAAACATATCCTGCGCCTGTGTAAAGGTAGGACTCACTATACACCACAGAAGTGGAAACAGAAATATTACCACATGCAGAGTCAAAATCATGCTGTAAAAAAAGTTTTAGCAAATAATGCAGCTGTGGGAAAACTATTGGCTTTTTGTTCTGATTCTTCTTTTTCATCTTCTCCACTAAAAGTGTGTGGGTGGCCCGAATCATGAGCTGCAAAAACATTCAATTTTATTGTCAGGTCAGAAATTGTCCCCCTTCTCAGAGAGAGAGGTGCTGCATGCCAGAAGGCAAGGTAAGTGATGGTGTTTGGACGTAGTGGCCCCTGTGAGTCCCCTCCTGTAAACCTGGGCCCCTTCAGAACTTTTGTGAAACCCACAGTCAGCAATCTTCGTTTTATCATGGACAGTGGTTTTAAATTAGACACGCAGATTTGTTCTGTGGTAAAATCCAGCTTCTTTCATCTAAGGCGTTTAGCAAAAGTAAAACCCATTCTCTCTAGACCACACCTGGAAACAGTAATCCATGCTTTTATTTCATCTCAGCTGGATTACTGTAACGCACTTTACGCCGGTGTCAGCCAGTCATCTCTTTCCCGTCTGCAGCTGGTTCAAAACGCTGCTGTCCATTTTTTAACAGGAACACGTAAAAGAGATCACAACACACCCATCTTAGCTTCACTCCACTGGCTGTCCGCGTATTTTAGAGTTCATTTTAAAATTGTTTTATTTGTTTTTAAATCCTTGAATGGTCTTGCTCCACCTTACCTCTCTGAGCTTCTGCATCCCTACGCTCCCACCCGGTCCCTTAGGTCAGCTGAACAGCTGCTTCTGGGGGTACCAAAGGCGAGGCGGAAGCTCAGAGGGGACAGAGCCTTTTCCATCACAACACCCAGGTTATGGAATGATTTACCCCTGGACATCAGACAAGCACCTTCACTGTCCATTTTTGAAACCCGTCTTAAAAACACACTTTTACTCCCTGGCCTTCGACCCAGTATGAGACACTGATTTTATTGAATAAAATGGATCTTATTTTGTTTTTTTAAATTTATTTATTTACCTTTTGTTTTATTGTTTTTATTGACTGTGGTTGCAGCTCGTGCCAAGTTTTATATTGTTTTTGTGTTAGTTTCCAGCTCCTTGCTTTTATGTGCTTTCCTGTTGTACAGCACTTTGTGTAGTGAGCGTTGCTTTTTAAAGTGCTTCATAAATAAAGTTGATTGACTGACTGAAGGGAGACAAATGCTTGGGGGCCCAGGCAAGTAGGGAGCCACTGAAGCTAGCCAACTCTGAATCACTACAGCAGTGACAATGTGGGGATCTTGCAATGACAGCGGTCAGCCAACACAGAACTCCCTAAAGGGATCCCATCCAACCTGTCACTCTGGCAAGTACCAGTGTGCATCTTAAGGTATGGTCACAAATACCCTTACAAACAGCTGAGAACACCGTACGAAGGATTTTTGGACCATTTCATATGGCCTTCTTGAAGCGGCTGTAGGAGAATCCAGCGTTTGTAGACCATTTGTAAGTTTGTGGCCAGGTCGATGGTCTTGTCCAAGATTTCTACAAATGCCGCATGAAAACCCCTCATCATAGGGCGGCTGTACGAATGCCATAGGAACAACAACAACAACAACGTAAGAACTATGCAAGATGTTGGCAGTAAGTATGCCTCAAGAACACCTTAAGTTGTTCTTGAGGGCCCCTTACAGCGGTCATAAGAAATGCTGTAGGAATCCATGTTTGTATGGAGATTTGTACAGCGTGTGTAAAGCGGTACTGAGGCACTCATAAGGTAGAAGTACGTCATTCATGTGACATTTGTGCCGACAAAATGTGCCGAAACCCTTAAGCTCTTCCTACCAACAACGAGAGTGTCGTGAGTTGCACAAAAATTTTCGTAAGATGGCAGTAAGTAAGATCTTCATTTCTCAAGTATGTCACAAGTTGCTCTTGCATATTGAATGGCAGCTGTAAAAAACCATACCCCTCTCCGTGAATGTCTGAACTCCAGAATTCATAGAAACTGGGAGATTCTTACAAACCCATCGTTCGTAAGAATCTGTGACCGTAGCTTTAACAAGTGAGAGCAGCGATGGCAGTGACGAAAGAGGAAGAGGAGAAAAGAAAGAAAGACAGTGGTAAGTAGTGCAGCTAATACAGTAGTTAATTTAGCTCAGAGCAGCTTAGTGTGTTCTGCCCCTGCTGGTCCTGGTGTGACTGTGCAGGGGGCCCCTGTGAATTTTTTCCTAGGGCCCCAACAGACTCTAGAATCAACACGGCTCAGAGGCCCAAAATCAAGGCATTACCTCTACAGGTGGCATTATAAGATAAGATAAGATTAATAATCGTCTGTTTTACATTCTTGCAAATATCTCAAGAATAACTGAGCCCAGACTCAAAATGATTTCACCTTTTAAATCTCTGAAATCTTATGCAACTTTTCTCCACTAGTCTTTATGCTCTAAAAGTTGAAGTTTTCTGCACCATAGTTTCCTAATTGTGCAGGTAAAGGTAAAATTAACTCCTCAAAGGTTGTTCATTCAAACTGCTTGAAAATAAGCATGAAGCATCTAATTATGATGGTGAAAGTTGGTAAAAGTATCATAAAAATGTCAGTCTGTTTTGATTTTACACAGCATTTCTGATGTCATTATCCAAACTTGAAACGTCACAATCACAACTACATCACATTCCACGCACCTCAGTTCATAGCAGATGCCACAAATCACCATTATGAAATGTCTGTCAGCCTTTTTGACTTGTCAGTGGATCATTTTGTGCTGAGGGAGTATCCAGAAAAAAATGAAAATTTAGGAGAAAAAAGGTGCAAATTTACAAGGAAAAGTAATATATTAATTACTTAAGTTACAAACTTACAAGAAAAAGGTTTTTTTTTAACAAATTTGCAAGAAAAAGTCACAAATTTATGAGGAAAAAATTAGAAAAAGTGGCAAATTAACAAAAAAAAGCAGCAAATTTATGAGAACACTTCAATTTTTCAAGAAAATGTATCAAATCTATGGGGGGGGAAAGTCACATTTACAAGAAAATAGCAAATTTATGAGAAAATGAGTTGAAAATAGGTAAACGGGTAAAGTCCAAGCGGACAAATATAGATGGAGCCCCCCTGGAACCGGCGGACAAACCCCCAGGGACCCATAAGACAGCACTGTCCACTACTACTACTACAGTTTAACCTTTGGTGGGGCCCACACGGACGCGCTGTTTTTATGTGACAATGCGTCTATCGGCCTCAAGAGGGCAACACGGTGCTTCTGTTTAGATCCAAGTCAGCTGCTGAGTGTTCTGACAGAAACATGAGCAGCTTGTTCAGCCTGAAATGATACATCATATAATTCCATATTTGGTAACATGACAGGTTATTGGCATCACCTCAGATTTATTCCAGTTAATTATATAACCTGAAATTTCAGAATAATTCCCCAAAAAGTCTGTCTGTCAATAGCTGCAAAATGTCATCTGTGTAAAGAAACAATCTGTGCTCTTTATCTGCAGCTCCAACCTTTGTGCTTATTGCTACATTAAATATTTCTAGCCTGGTCCATGTGGAGCAGAAGAACACACAGCTCTTTGGACAGATATTCAGGTTTTTTGAAAGCCATGTATGAGGAAGTGAAACTGCAGAGAAACAGACTCACTGTCAGACTGCTGATCTGCAGCCTCCTCCATCAGTGGGCGGCGGTAGGTGACCACCCCCGTCATATCCGAAGGCCTAAACCCAGGGTCTGACCTAAAGGGACAGTGGTTTACATGGTATTATTAGTGAGTTCTGCATAAATACACACAAATAAAAATAAAACAAAATGATTTAAAAATCCTCCTCAACCTGTATTCAACTGAGTACACTACAAAGACAAGATATTTAAAGATGCACTCCGGTGGCTCTAAAACCACCTAGAACCACCTCAAAAACAAATATGCATTGCCCAAAATAGTATATTGTGGCTTTTTACCCACAGAAAAAACTTTCATTGCCTTATTTGCTTGGAAAGAGATTTAAAATCTTGCACCTACTTAAGTATGCGTGACCTATGAATATTCTAATTAGCAGCCTGCAGGACTTACACCTGATTGGTCGCTGCAACTCCTGGTGGGTGGGCTGCTAGTCTGTTCAAGACACTTCTAGACGTCAAACTTTTGCCTATATGTTCAAAAGTAAAAAGCGAAACATTTTTCTGAAAACAGTCGAGGCAAGAGATAAATGCATAGTTGCCAAATATGTGTTTGCTTTTTACTAACAACCAGTCCCCCGTCCACCAGCGACTGAGCGGGGGGGGGGGGGGGTATTAGTGCTGCGCCCCATCTGCTGGAGAAGTTAGCAGAGATCAGCTCAATTTCAATGTGGCTGTGTGAGACCACGGTGTCACACAGCCACATTCAAATCACCCCCTGCCTCTCTGCCTCTCGTCACTCTCTTTCTACTGCTACCATAACCCACTCTGCCTCAGTCCTGCTGTTCCTTGGCTCCTCCCTCTTCCCCCGAGGTAGCCAAGAGTATCCGTCTGATTGGCTAATGTTATTACCAGGCTAAGCAGGAATAGTTGCCTGCCAGTCTGTCCAAATCTGCCTTTTTTGTGTATGTGTGTGGGGGGGTGGAGCTTAAGCAGACCTTCACAACAGAAAAAAACATACTTGAGAGTGTGGAAGGATTTTGCTCTTGATATGTCTTGTAAATCACAAGAAACATGTTACAGACATGTTAACAACAACAACCAAAAAAAAAGATTTTTGCCAGTGTCACGATAATGTTCAAACCAGGACTCTTTCTTGTGCATGCACGCACACACACACACACACACACACACACACACACACACACACACACACACACACACACACACATATTCTCTTTCAGGTACAGATATCAGGCTCATCCTGAGACCTCAGAAGCGCCAACTGTTTCTTCTGTTTCCTCTCCATTTGTTTTTCTTTCTCTTCCCTTCCTTATTCCTTCACCCCCCCCCCCACCCTTCCGACCACTTCATATCCCTTCAGTTCCCTCCCCCATTCCTCCCTGTCAGGTCCAGCATAAGTAAGACAATATAAGTGCAAAATATCTGCAAAATTGGGCTGCACGGTGGCGCAGTGGTTTAGCACTGTGGCAGCACAGTTTTACCCTCGGCCGGGGGATCGCGGGGATCATGAGATCGTGGGTTCGATCCCAGCCCCCGACCAACAGTGAGCTGTGTGGAGTTTGCATGTTCTCCCTGTGTTGCGTGGGTTTACTCCGGGATTTCTCCGGTTTCCTCTCGCATACCAAAAACATGTAGGTTTAGGGCGCTCGCGCACGCAGCGACCAGCAGCCGGTGGCTTGTCACCAGACTGCAAACCAAATCTACCTACGGGTACAAATAAGTAACAAAAAATAAAAAAATTGCAAGATACGTAAGCTCTTTGAGTATATTGAAAGGCACTATATAAATGCAATCCATTATCATTATTATTATAAATAAAGTATAAAAGTTACTATATGGCCAAAAAAAAAGTCTATAAGTACTATTTATATACAGGATATGTCAAATATGAGCAGAGCCTCTTTTGGGAAAGTAAATCTGTTTGATGCAATAAGATATCTCTCCTTACTCAGATATCCTGAGCCAAATATGGGTTGGGTCGGCCCTGGGATCTTTTCTGGCTTGGGTGGAGAGGTTTTTTTTGGCGGGGGGGGGGGGGGGGTCTCCATTTGTGCCGTTGGAGATCCTTGAGTCGACTATGCCAGGGTTGACTGGACCTGCTACCCCTGAGCCAACTAACATTTGTCTTCAAGAATGAATGAAATAAAGTGTCACTGGTGGACAGGGATGTGTGGGTTCAGTGATTGGTAGGATATTGTCCCTGGAGCACAATAAGCATAGAAACATTTGCAAACGCCAAGGCAGCTAGCTGAGATTAGCGGCTAGCTAACAATAGTGGCTAGCATAGTTGCCAAGTCTGCTTATTATAAGCAACTTTGGGCCTATTTTTTTTTTTTTTTTTTTGAAAGTCGCTTGCAAATCTTGTCAGTCGCAGGTTGCGGGTTTTTGGGCTTGTTTTTGAACGTGCAGTTGCTTGTTTGGGCTTGCTTTGCTGTCTGTGTGACAGCTCTCCCAGCTCAGTTGCGCAAGATTATAAGCTATGTCTCCATACCAAGAAGTTCAAAATCTGTTAATTTTTGGTGAAGTTATTGAGGTAAAGTGGTCAGCCAGGGGCCTCACTTCTGGTGGCCAGTGATCCATCCAGTTTTTCTATAGAGATCAGTGACCTGCCCGACTCCACTCAGCTCTGTACTCATTAATGGGGTGTGAGACATCCAGGGGGTTTTTTATATACAGAAAAGTGCATATAGTAAGATAAGATAAGCCTTTATTAGTCCTACAATGGGGAAAGTCCAATAGGGCCTTAAATCGAAAAAATTCTCCATTGAAATAAATGGCAAGAGTGAAATTATCTTTGATCCACATCAAATTTTGCCATGAATTACACATATGTTTGTTAATTTAAAAAATAATTTTTCCACTGTGGAGTGTGTAAATAACGAGGCGGATTTCACTCAGACAGTTTATTACACATCTCACACAGAAGCATAGTCAGAAAGAGGACATCTCAGACAAAACTCTTCTCTTAAATACTATGGTCTTCTCTCAGAAGCTTCTACACACAAAAGGTCACATTGCATTCACTTCCTTAATCCTTTACCTTCCTGCTAGAAGTCTCTGATACACAAAAGATCACACTGCATTCATCCTTCACACCTCCCTGCTATCTCCGAGGGAAACTCTGCTCTTTGTTCTAGTCTAAGATGCTATAACATTATGCACTCCCCATGTGTCACTAAACCACGTAATTAAAGTTGGCAGCTGTCGTGTAATATTTAGTTTTTGTTTAAACGACGAACGGACAACTTCCATCATCCCACATTACTAAACTGTAATCGTGTTTACCGCTGTTACTTATGTAGAATGCACGTCTTTACTTTTGATCAGAGTTTAAAAATTTAATTTATTCAAAGTTTTTGTTGACTGTGTTTACTATAAATTTGCTGTTGCTTATGCAGAATGCATATGTATTTTCCTTTGATTAGAGTTCATGAAATTCTGTTATTCAATGCTGACTGTGTTTACAGTCAATTCACTGCAAACAAAATAAATCTATATATTGTGGAGGAATGAAAGGATGAGACGGGCGGTGCGGTGGCGGAGTGGTTAGCACTGTGGCAGCACAGCAACTCACCCTTGGCCGGGGGATTCTGGGTTCGATCCCAGCCCCCGACCAACAGTGATCTGTGTGGAGTTTGCATGTTCTCCCCGTGTCTGTGTGGGTTTACTCCGGGATTTCTCCAGTTTCCTCCCACATGCCAAAAACATGCAAGTTAGGTTAATTGGCATCAAACTGGGGATTCTAAATTGTCCTTAGGTGTGACTGTGAGAGTGAATGGTTGTCTGTCTCTGTGTTGGCCCTGCGATGGACTGGCGATCTGTCCAGGGTGGACCCTGCTTCTCGCCCAAAAAGATGCTGGGATAGGCTCCAGCCCCCCCCACCCACCCACACGACCCGAAAAGGATTAAGTGGAAGAAGATGAATGAATGAATGAATGAATGAATGAATGAATGAAAGGATGAGACACGAGAGCTGCCAGTTCAGAACTTTAATCAACAGCAATAACAGGAATGACAATTGGCACCAATGCACATACATAAATGTTTCCCCATCTCTCCTGCCATCTCCCTAGGTCACTAGATATGAGTGAAGCCTCCTAGTGGTCTACCAGACAGCCCCCCCCACCCACCGAGCACTTAGAAGGGCCTTATCAGTCCGGCACTCTGGGCTTGAGCAATTGCCCATAATGGCTGTATCGTAGAGCAGCTGGGCCGACCGAGGGGTCTCTAGATCAAGGTGGGGAGTAAAACAACTCAGCTTCCGATCTTGGCAAAAAGTCCTCTGTAGGGGAAAGATCAACCTGCAAACCCACCACAGGTGGGCATCCATGCAGGGGAGTCTGGGCCAGCACCACCTGCTCGTCTGCCAATACATGAGCGGGCTTAAGCCTATCTATGCAGATGGTTTCCCTGCGCCCCCCAAAATCCAACACAAACTGTTTTGCACCCGTTTCCAAAACCCTGAAAGGGCTGTCATAAAGCAGACGCAGTGGAGTCCTATGGGCATCGTGTCTGACGAAAACAAACTTGGCATGCTCCAAATGCTTCGGAACAGAAGTGTGGAGGAAACAATGGTGCACTGGCCCTGGAACGCTAACTGACTCGACCCTAGGAAAAAAGTGCGCGGATGAGTTGGTACCGAGCGTGAGACCTTCCGGCAAAAATTCACCTGGGACCCGCAATGGCTGACCAAAAACGGGCTCAGCCGGGGGAGTGGCAAGATCCTCCTTGGGCGCAGCGTGTAACCAAAGTAAGACCTAAGGGAGGCGGTTGACCCAATTTGCGTCGGTCAACAAGGCTCTAAATGTGGCTTGAAGTGACCTGTGGAACCTCTCGCACAAACCATTAGCCTGCGGATTGCATGCAGTGGTACAGTGAACTGTGACCCCCAGGCTCTCGGCCATGGTGGACCAGAGTTCTGAAACTAACTTGGGGCCCCTATCGGAGGTAATGTCCGACGGGGAACTGAAACGTGTGACCCAAGATGACAAAAATGCACGGGCTATGTCGGTAGAAGTGGTGGAAGCCAACAGGACTGCCTCTGGCCAATGCGTGGTGCGGTCCACTATCATCAAAAGGTACTTGAAACCTTGTGACGGTGGAAGGGGCCCCACTAAGTCCACATAGACGTGGTTGAATCTCCTGCTTGGAATCCGAAAAGGTTCAAGGGGGGCCCTGGTGTGCCTCTGAACCTTAGCCCGTTGGCATGCAAAGCAAGCTGCAGCTCACTCGTCACATCCTTGAGTAAGCAGGGCCTAACGAATTTAGACCCCACTAGCTTAACCAAAGTGCATACACCAGGGTGTGAGAGAGAGTGAATGGACTCAAACACAGCAGCGCCAAGGGATAGGAGCAACCAGGCGGGGATGGCCAGTTGAGACGTCGCAAAACAGGGTGGGACAACTCTCTTGTACTGCCTTGCTCTCTAGTTTGAGGCCCGTACCCATGGAATGGAGCGTGAGAATGTCCGCGTCTCCCGGCTGGCAGGGGACCATGGCAGAAAAAAATCAATGCCCAAGTAGACTGGAGAGACCAGCGTGCATGATAAACAGTCGGTCACAATGTTGAGCTTGCCAGCCACATGCTGAATGTCGGTAGTGAACTCCAATATTGTGGGTAGATGACGTTGCTGACGTGCTGACCATGGTTCTGAGATTTTGGACATCACGTAGGTTAGAAGTTTGTGGTCAACAAACGCGGTAAATATGCGACCCTCAAGCCAAATCTGGAAGTGGCACGTGGGCAGGTAGAGCCAATAACTCTGTCGAAAGTGCTGTACTTACACTCGTTGTTGCGCAGTGTGCGGCTGAAAAAGGCGAGAGGTTGCTATGAGCCAGAGATATTTTGTTCCACCACTGCTATGACCATGCCGTCAGACGCATCTGTAGTTAGCACAATCTGCTCCAACAGGGATGGATGGGCCAGCAAGCCACATTGAAGAGCTCAGCTTTGGCGCCCAAAAAAGCCTGGACCTGATCGAAGGTCCAGTCGACACCATCCATGGGCTTCTTCTTCTTGAGCGCGTCTTAAAGCAGTTGCAGCAGCTAGGCTGCCTGGGGAAGGAAACGGCTGTAAAAATTAACCATCCCCAAGTAACTCCTGGAATGCCCTCACGGTCTGTGGACGTGGGAAATCTGACACCACCTGCACCTTATCCAGCATCGAAAACAAGCCCTCAGATGAAATGCGATGGCCCAAGAAACCAATTTCCAAAAACCCGAACTGACATTTTGCTGGATTAACTATCAATTTGTGTGCCTCCAGCCATTGGAAAACTTACTTCAAATGAGAGAGGTGTTCCTTCTCAGACGTGCTAGCCACCAGAACATCATCCAAGTAGATGAACACGAACAGCAAGTCAGGGAGCACCATGTCCATCATCCTCTGAAAAGTCTGAGCCGCGCCCTTAACCCTATGAGTGTGTATGTTGCCGAACTGCGACATAACCCCTAGTGGCCAAGAGTGGTAAAAAAATTTTTGTCAGTAAAATAGTTCAGATTTCCAAGGCTATAATTTGAAAGTGGTAAGAGATAATGGCTTACTGTCAATTAGATGTAAAATATGAGCCAAAGTTTCAGATAGGAACAAATTTATGCATCTAATTTGCATAAAGTCGTGGCACCTCTTTAAATTCCATAACTCAGTCAAAACTGGACTTTGGACGTATTTACACAAAGAATGGTTCAGTCTTTTGACACCGTTTTTTGTACAGAGGTACCTCATCATCTTATCTTCAAAGTATATGAACAAGAAATCAGTACATTTAAAAAAAAACAAAAAAACAAAACAGAAATAAGTCACTTACTGTTGTACAGTCTGTTGACAAAGGGGGGCTGGCATGGTCGCTGCGTTTTCACCCATTATGGTCCTTATTTTGCATTCTGTCGGTAATATAAAATCTCTACCACATCTACAAAGTCTTATGATTATCCCACATAAATTTCCCTTGTATCCCGTGGCTATTTTCCGCATACAAAGCCGACAAAATGTGGTGGTGACCGATTGCAGACATATTAGCTTTCTGTGCTAACTGCTACAAACAGGAAAAGGAAATGAGTTCTTCTTCTTTGGTGTATTACGTGTCATCCACTGAGTCCTCCAACCGATGTCTGCCACCTTTTGAAACTGACGAATCAGTACAATCAGTACAAATTCCCAATGCAGGCGATCATGTCAGAGTGAGAAGGCAGGCGCAGTGCTGCGCTCTGCCACTAGGGGCACAAAAATTCTCACACTCAAAGGGTTAAGCCCGAACAGCATGCGAAGAAACTCAAAAAGGCTGAAAGGTGTTATTACCGCTGTGTTAGAGAAGTCTTCAACGCGCATCAGGAACTGGTGGTAACCACGGACTAGATCCACTTTAGAAAAAATGGCCATTCCGGCCAGGTGCACTGAAAAATCCTGAATGTAGGATAAAGGATAAAGGTCATGCTCCTTGATGTTGTTCAAGCGAAGGAAATCACTGCACAGCCGCCACGAACCATCGAACTTGGACACCATGTGCAGTGGGGAAGCCCAAGGGCTATTGGGGTGCCTAACGATCCCTAAACATTCCAAGTTCACAAACTCTTCCTGCAGGACGGCTAGCTTAGTTGTGTCGAGGCGGCACGGCCGTGCGAAAGCCAGACTGCCCTTTGTGGTGATAAAATGCTCAACCACATGCTTGGTCACAGCAGTGGAAAAATTAGGCACTGTGAGCACAGGAAAATCAGAAAGCAAGTGCTGGTACACATCACCTGAGGCTAAAAAATTAGCATGCATTAGTGGCCCAGCTCCCCGAGTTATACAAGGCAGTGAAGAAAAAGAAACAGCATCAACCAAACATCTATTAGCAACGTCTACAAGGAGACTATAAGCACATAGAAAGTCAGCACCTATGATAGGAACCAAGCAGGCAGCTACCACAAAATCCCACTTTTAGTTGTGTCCATGAAAACATACAGTCACTGACCTTTCTCCAAATGTCTTGATAGGGGAGCCATGAGCAGCGGTTAACGACGGGCCACAGCCTTTCGCCAGTCCATCAGAACCAATCGGCAAAATAAGACTCTTCTGGGAACCAGAGTCAACCAAAAACTGTCTCCCGGAATGTGTGCCCTCAAGGAAAAGCAGCTTCTTGTTGCCAGCGGTCGTAACTGCTACTGGCTGGTCCGTTTCCCAGCATCCCAAAACTGCACAGCAACAGGCAATGCTGTGTGTTGGTGCCAAAACGCTGATGCTAGAACCACACAGTCCTGTTCTGGGCATTTGAGTGGCTATCCCAGCCACAACCATCATTTCCACAGTCTCCGTGGACTCCGTTGAAGGTCCCGGTGTTTCCGCCTGGACACCGAAGCTCCTATTTGCCAGGATAATGCAGTCCACTTCTTCCACCAGTGTGCAGTAGTCTCTGGCAGCCAGCAGCAGCAACCGGCAGTTTCCTGAGGAAGAGATGGGCAAAGAGAAAAGATCCGTCATCTGTGCCATTTCCATTAACTCCACAGCCGAGCCATCGCCAAACTGAGAGTGGGAGAGGAGCTTCTCCACTCTCTCCCCGTCGGAGAGGGTGTAACGCCGTAACAGCAGCTGCCTGAGAGTGGCGTATTTCCCCCTGGGTGGGTGGTCTCGGAGCAGGCTCATAGCGTGCTGAGTGGAGCACAGTTCGAGCGAAGCCACTACGTAATCGTATCTTGTGTCGTCTGCTGATATCCCACGGAGGGCAAACTGAGCCTCAAGGTGGATGAACCAAGCAGCGGGATCATGGAGCCAGAAGTCCGGGAGCTTGACTGCCATGGCAAATGAGGCTGAGGTCTCGGAGGGAAACCCTAGCGTAGGTGTTCCTGAACAGGGAACTTTGTCTTCCATTTTGAGCATTATCGACGTCGTAGGTCACCAGAGTAGAGGATTGAAGTGGTGAGACACGAGAGCTGCCAGTCCAGAACTTTAATAAACTCCAGCAATAACAGGAATGACATTTGGCGCCAATGCGTATACATAAATGTTTCCCCATCTCTCCACCCTTCTCCCCAAGTCACTGGGTGTGAGTGGAGCCTCCTAGTGGTTTACCACACAGTGACATTAAGGTACTTTAATCAAGTACACCACCTGGAGGACTATTCACCTTCACAATAATGTCAAAAATAAATTCCTTTAAACTCAAAAACTTGCAAGATCTCATATTTTACTTCAAGTTTTCTAAACTGTTTTCCACTGTGAACAGCCCTTTTTCTTATTTTAATCATTTACAACAATCTGCAATTCAGTGTTCCTACTCAGCAGATTCTACACAGAACAAAGGCCAATTTCTCTTCTAAGCTGCTCAAACCTTTGTTTTGTCAGTGGTTTGGTTCAGATGTCAGCTTCCGTATCACTTGTTGGACAATATTGCAGTTGTATTTGTCCATTTTGCACACATTCATGAATGTAGTGGTAGCAAATGTCTATGTGCTTTGTTCTTGCATGATCGACTGGATTCTTTGCAATTGCAGTTGCTCCTTGGTTGTCTTCCAGGATCACAGTTGACTTTGCATCCATTCCAAGATCACTTAGTAATTGCTTTAGCTAGGTTGCTTCTTGAGCTGCTTCATTAAGAGATGTTCCACATTCAGATTTGCATTGAACTTTGACACAACATTCACTGCTTGTGCTACTGTATGCCTGGTCATGTTGCCATTGCTGCATACAGGCAAATTGCCTACCATGGACTGATAGGTGGTTGAAATCACAGGCTTACTGATACCATCATTTTTTTTTTCTCAACTTCACATTTGCATCAGCTGGGGTTGTGACTGGATTAGCATTGTCCATTCCATACTTCTGAAGAATGGACTCAATGTAATGCTTCTGACTGAGCAAAATACAGTTCTTTTCTTTGTCTTGGGTAACAGAAATACACAGGATAGGACAGCTCACCCATGTCTTTCATTTTTTAGTGCCTATTGAGAGCCAGTTTTAATTTGTGCATGCTTTCTGTGGACTCTGATCAAAATTAGATCATCAACATAAACAGCAATGCTCTCTAGCACTTGTTGAGGTCTGACAAACACACACAGATCTGATGTACGCCGTGTCTTTCATGAACTATGTGAACGCTTTACTCCAGCAGCGAGAAGACTGCTTCAGTCCATATACTGACTTCTTCAGCTTGCACACAAGATGTTCCTGTCCTGGTCTGATGTAACCCTCTGGTTGCTCCATGTAGATTTCCTCCTCCAGGTGTCCATTTAGAAATGCAGTTACAACATCCATTTAGTGCACATGCAGGTCATTCTGGACAGTGAAGGACAGCAATGTACGAATTGAGCTGAATCGTACCACAGGGGAAAAAGTTTCATCATAGTAAGCACCATATTTTTGTGAGTAGCCTTTAGCAACAAGCCTGCATTTGTATCTCTCCATTTGTCCATCAACTGTGATGCTTGACTTTGAACACCCACTTTGATCCTATAGCTTTCCAATCCTTGGGTAAATCCACTAAGTCCCATGTTCCATTTTCCAATAGTGACTCATATTCCAAGTCAGCCGCTTACTGCCATTCCTTTGCATTGGGATTCATCATTACTTTTTCCAGGGTATTTGGTTCAGCTACATGACACACATTGGCAGTGATTCACAGTTGCAGTTTCAGCAAACTCTTCATATCCATATCTCTTTGGAGGCTTATTGGTTCTGCTACTTTTTCTCACAGCTTCTTCATCAGTTGCCTCATCTATTAGCATTTCATTTTCATCTGTTTTTATGGTTACTTCATTCTCTGAACAGGATACTTTCACTTCCTTTTTTCCAACCAAAGTCTGACTCACTGAAGATGACATCCCAACAAATGAGAATTCTCCCTTTTTCTTCGTCCAACAGACGATAGCTCTTGGCATTGTCTGCATATCCCAAGAAACAAAGCATCTCAGACTTTTTGTCAAGTTTTCTTCTCTCTGTGTCTGGGATGTATGCATAAGCAGCACAGCCAAATATTTTCATGTGACTCGTCAGGTTTTTTGCCGTGCCATCTTTGATATGGTGTCCCCTTTTTTAGAACTGATTTGGATAGCCTGTTCTGTATGTAAGCTGCAGTTCCTATAGCCTCTGCCCATTACTTGTTTCACAGCCTAGCATGAGAACATACTTCTTGCGGTTTCAACTAGTGTTCTATTTTTTTTCCTTTCTGCAACACCATTTTGCTGAGGTGAGTGATGTACAGTCATCTCATGGTGGATACCTTGAACCTTCAGGTATTCTTGAAATTCTTTGGATGTATATTTCCCACCATTATCTGTTCTTAGCCTTGTGATTCTTTTCCCACACTCATTTGAGAATATCTTCTCAAATTCTTTGAATTTACTTAGAACTTCACTTTTCTGTTTGATGAAATATACAGCATCTGGAGTAGTCATCAATGAAAGTCACAAAATACTTTGCTCCACCTATGGATTCAGTCTGCATGGAGCCGCACACATCACTATGAACAAGCTACAGGTTGTGTTTGGAGTGAATTTCTCCCACTGGTTTGTATAGCTTTCGAGACAGCTTGCCCTCCACACATGCTTCACAAAAGTGATCTTCATTTTCTGCATGAACATTGACTTCATTCACCAAACTTTTGAGTTTCTTCAGCTTGGTGGTGTGGCCTAGACGCTGATGCCACAAACTGGCTGCAACTGACACACTTGATGCTCTGTGACTTACAGGTATTGTAGACTTCCTTCAATGTAAAGCTGATATAACCTGTCAGAACTTTGTGTTCCTATTCCTTGTAAAGCTCCATTTCTTCCACGGATATAGCAGCAAGTCTTTTTGAACTGCACTGTATTTCCTCTTCTAGCAGCAACTCCCAATGAGAAGAGGTTCAAGGGTAACTTGGGAACATATAGCACATCATACATTGTAACATTTTTTACATCACTGACTTTGAATGTCATTCTCAGTTTGATGTTTCCATGTCCTAGAGCTTCAACCACTCTTCCATCACCAAATTTCACAGTCTGTGGCTCTGCAAAATGCTGATAATCTTGCAGACTTTCCTTTTGCCATGTCATGTGTTTTGAAGCTCCAGAATCAATTAACCACTCTCTGTTGATGCAGCTCATTATGACTTGAGCCTTCAACAACAAAGGCACCCTCCTGTGAGTCCTCAACATTCTCATGCATCATGCTTTTGGCCTTAGGAGTTTTATTTTTCTTTTTTCCACTTGGGCAGTCACGCTTTATATGTCCTTTTCCACATTTGGATTCGGGAGTCAGACTCGATCTCTGTTTTTAAGAATAGGGCTAAAACCTACCTTTTTGATATAGCCTACAATTAGGGAGGGATCATGTGTTTCTGAACCCTCTCTTAGTTATGCTGCTAATAGGTTTAGTCAGCCGGGGGACCTCCAGTAATGCACTGGGCCTCACTCCTTTCCTCACTCTCAATGAAATATTTTTTTTTTGCTGGTCATTAACATCTGTTTGTTCTCTCCCATAGATTGAGTCCCCATCGTGCCGTTTGCTCTCTACATGTCTGTTCTTTTCATCTTCTCTGTCCCCTCACCCCCCAGCCAGTCGCAGCAGATGACTGCCCCTCCCTGAGCCTGGTTCTGCTGGAGGTTTCTTCCTGTTAAAAGGGAGTTTTTCCTCTCCACCGTCGCCAAGTGCTGCTCACAGGGGATCGCCTGATTGCTGGGGTCTTTCTGCAACTGTGGGGGTTCCCCCTACAGTTGATAGTGCTATGAGATGACTGTTGTTGTGAAATGGCGCTATATAAATAAAGTTGAATTGAACTGAATTGAATTTGTAACATCTCCATGTGCTGTATTTGCCATCTCCTACTGCTTTAGGATTTCCCTGCATATTGCCACGAACTTGTGTTGACATGGCTGATGTATCTCTGGATTCACCACCACCACTTCCATTATCATCAGCATGCACTCTTTTTTGCTCTTCGTTTATTAATGCTTGCTGAACAAACTGCAGTGTCAAACTGTCCATTTTTGTTTCTAGTGCAGTGACAACTGTAGCATAGCTTGGTGGCAAACTACCCGGGAGTGTACAATCTGGTCCTCTTCTTCAGTCACAGAACCTATTGCTCCTAGCTGATCAGTTAGCTCCTTCATTCGTTTCAAATGTTTCAGTTAGTTTTTCTCCTTCCTTAATTTCACATCTGAAGTATTTTTTTTTCTTTAGAAACTTAATTTGCAATATTGTCTCTCTCAAACTGTCCTTTCAGAACATCCCACGGCTGCTTTAGGGTCTGACAGCTGGTTATCAAGCGCAACTGGGATGTACTCACATTTAGCACCAGCACGGAAAATGCTTTCTCTCTCCGTCTTTCAAACTCTGCTAGTTCATTAGCATTAGCATCTGCTGCTAGGTTTTCTGTCTCTGTTACCAAGCCCCATAGTCCTTTTGCTTTCAGCAAGTGCTCCATTTGAAATTTCCATGTTGCCCGGTTCTCTGGTCCGCTCAGCTTGTCAATAAACAGTTTATCTTCCATCGTGAGTCCCGCAACACTGTTTATGTCACACAAAAATCCATGTAAACAGCTTTTTCAGTGATGCTCTGGGCCCATAGCCTATTGAAGTTTTTTCACACGTGACTTTATTAACAGCAACACTTGAGGTGAACAACACTGAGGAAAACAATAGAGGGCAGTATTGGACCATTTCAACAGTCATTGTGAAATTACTACACTATATTGCAACAGAAACGGTGATGTCTATTAGGGTGACTGAAATTTAATGAAAATAATAATATAAACCACACTTGGTAAGCTAACTTGTTAGCTTACTGTTGTCCACATGATTGACAGCTAGGCTGGCCAATAACAGAAGCAAGGTATCAAAGACACGTTGGGCTGGGTTTACCACGTAAGTGATGTTCCTTGGCAAATCCGGAACAGGCAATTTTGCTTTTCAGAGTGAAAAACTGCATAAAGGATGTGTGTTTTTTTTAGGAGAAGTGATTGTTTTGATATTTTTTACAATAATCACATCACAGGAGGATTCACATCAATAGATGCCTTTCACAAGGTTAAAACCTACAAAAACTATTTTTCAGTTAGTTATCCCTTTAATGTACAACAGGCCAGTAACAGGACTGGGTGAAAAACAAGCACCTCAGAGAGTCAAGGTCTCTCAGAAGTAAAGATGGGCAAAGGTTCGACAATCTGCAAAACACTGCATACAAATTATGTAGCAATTTCAGAATGTTCCATCATCTACAGCATTGGTCCCCAAACACCGGGTTGAGGACCACTTGGTACCAGGTTGCAGAGAGCCACAGAGAAAAAATTATCCATTCTGTTCCTCTGCAATGGCTAAGTCTGCTCGCTGTTTTATTTTGCTGCATGTCTGTCTTCATAGTCTCGGCACAGACCTGTCTCGTGTTGGTGGTGCTCAGGAGTTAAACCCGGCATGCTGGCTGGCCAGTTTATTTGGCTGGCTTGGGCCTTCCTTTTATCCCCTATCATTGTTTTCTGGAGATTTTGAGCGTTGCATTCCAACCGCGGAGGACCCGTGGCCCTTCCGCAGGCATGCCACGCAAATCAGTACCTGCACATGCAGGAAGACCAGTGACTACCCAGGACCACAAGTGACAGCGGACCTGAAATCGCACCCGGGGGGACTGAAGACAGGTTGGAGCATTCCGAGACTGCCACAGAAGCACTGGAGGCATCACTTAAATGCATCAAACCTCTCTGCTAGTTTGCAAAAAAAAAAACAATTCATGTGTCACTGGTCTGTGAAGCTAAAAAGGTTGGGGACCACTGATCTACAGGACATAATATCATCTAAAGATTGTGAGAATCTGGAGACATCTGTGTGCAAGGAGCATGGCTGAAAACGAGTATTGGATGTCTGTGATCTTTAGTCCCTCAGGGGGCACTGCATCAAAAACGGGCATGATTCTGCCGTGGAAACAACTGTGTGGATTCAGAAACACTTCCAGAAAACATTTTCTCTGTCATGTGCGGCCCTCCGGGGCAGATATTATATACTCACGTGCAGGGCAATCATTTAACATAATTTATTGTGGAAAATACCAAACAGCAATGAAGCAGTAGCGTGGAGAGTGGCAGGTGTAGATGGAGAACGCTGTAATGAAGGTATGGTGTGAGCAGCACATATAAGGCAGGAGCTAATTAACAAAATGCAGAACAGCCGTGAATGATTAACAGAAACAGAATCAATAAACAAAGGAGCCGAATGAACTGAAAACACTGTCACAAAATAAACACAATATGATGAACGGGACAGGATAATGGCAATAATAATAATACAAAAGATAACCTTAACAAGAGTGGATATAGCAGAAATGAGGGTGATAATACTGATAATGATAGGGCTGCACGGTGGCACAGTGGTTAGCACTGCGGCAGCACAGTTTACCCTCAGCCGGGGGATCGCGGGGACCGTGAGATCGTGGGTTCGATCCCTGCCCCCGGCCAACAGTGATCTGTGTGGCGTTTGCATATTCTCCCCGTGTTTGCGTGGGTTTACTCCGGGATTTCTCCGGTTTCCTCCCACATGTCAAAAACATGCAGGTTAGGGAGTTAAGGGGCGCTTGCGCACGCAGCGACCGGCAGCTGGTGGCTTGTCACCAGACTGCAAAACAAATCTACCTACGGGTACAAAATAAGTAATTAAAAAAAATGATGATAGCAATATACAACAAATGACCAACCAGAAAATAAGGGAGCTGTCAACATAAGAGTAACACAGGATAATGAGCAGGACAGGAATAATGATAATAATAATAATGATAATGATAAGTCCAAAAAGAGAACATAAAGTGCGGACAGGGTCTAACCCTGTCCAGATCATGACAGTACCTCCCCTTTAAGGGTCGGATGACAGACGACCCTAGAAGAGAGAGAAAAAGAGGAAAAAAGGAGGAGGGAAGGACTAGAATGTAGCCGACCTCAACATGAACCTTCCGACTAGGGTGGGAGGAGGGAGGACATGGAGGGGGGCTAGAGCATAGCCGTGATCAAAAAAAGCCCATTTAAAATGGACTGAGGCAATGTGGAAAACTGAACTTTGAAATTCTTTTTAACCATCATGAAGGCCACATACTCTGGACTCTGGCTTGTTGTCAGCGCTCAGTTCAAAACCCTCCATCTCTGATAGTATGGGGGTGCATCAGTGCCAGTAGAGCTGATATCTTGTACATCTTGTGCATCCCACTCCTCTTTGGATGAGATTATCACGCAGGCTATGGCCCTCGTCAACCAGTTTAGGGAGCGAGTGAGAGAGCAGAAAGCCACTGCCTCTCTGTTCACTCCCTGGCTGGCTGCCCCTCCCTCTAGCGCAGCTCCTCTGGCCTTCTCCAAGCCAATGGCCCTCAGCAGGTCCCATCTGACTCTGGAGGAGCATCGGTGTCGAGAGAGGGCGGGGGCATGTATGTATTGTGGGTCCCGAGCCATGCAGTCTCGAAATGCCCCATGAGACCCAAAAGATTCGGCCCGTCAGTTACTGTGGGGGTCTGGTGGGAGGGTCGTGGCAAAATCCTCCCATCCATTTTGAACTCCCGGCCCTCATTCAATTACCAGGGGCTGAGTTCAGAACCTCCACCCTGGTTGATTCTGGGGTGGAGCAAAATTTCATTCAACAGCCCATGGTGTGTAAATTGCAGATACCCACCAGGAATGTCCTGACACCCTTGACTGTCTCAGCGGTCTCAGGCAGCAGCATCGTGGTGGCTACCAAACAGACTGAGCCCATCTCAGTAATTCTGTCCAGTAATCACCACAAGACACCTCTGAATATTTGGTTATGCCATTCAGACTGACCAACGACCCTGCCGTCTTCCAGCGGCTAATCAATGACGTCTTGCGAGATATGGTGAACCAGTTTGTTTTTGTGTATTTGGATAATATTCTGATTTTTTCCCGCACACTGGAGGAGCACGTAGTCCACGTTCAGTCCATCCTGCAGCGATTGCTGGAGAATCAGCTTTTTGTTAAAGCGGAGAAGTATGAATCTTCCACTCGCTCTACTTCATTTCTGGGGTTCATCATCACCAAAGACACGGTAAAGGCTGATCCAGCAAAAATAAAGGCGGTAGTAGACTGGCCTACCCCCAGTCCAGCAACGACCTCCAACACTTCCTGGGCTTTGCCAGCTTCTACCGCTGATTTATCCATGATTATAGTAAGGTGGCGCAGCCACTTACACAGCTGACGTTGACCAAAAGCCTGCTCAAGTGGTTCGAGGCCGCTGAACAAGCTTTTGTGATCCTGAAAGGCCTGTTTACCAAAGCGTGCGTTCTGGCGCAGGTGGATCCCGCGGCGCAGTTCGTGGTCAAGGGGACGCTTCCAATTTGGGGGTGAGCGCTGTCCTCTCCCAGCACTCCAGCTCTGACCAGAAGCTACACCCATGCGCGTATTTCTCCCGGTGACTAACGACAGCTGAGAGAAATTACGATGTTGGGGACCGCGAATTGTTTGCCATTGGAGGAACAGATAGAGGCACTGGCTGGAGGGAGCTAGTCAACTGGTCACTGTCTGGACCGATCATAAAAATTTAGAATACCTTCGATCGGCCAGATAGTTGAATTCACTGCAGGCTCGGTGGGCCCTGTTCTTTAATAGGTTTACTCTCTCCATCACATACCAAACAGGGTCCCGTAATGCCAAGGCTGACGCTCTCTCATGCCAGTTTCCTCCCAACTCCTTCTCCTCCACCTCTTCCTCCACAGCTGCTGTGTCTCCCCCTGAGACCATTCTCCCCTCCTCCTGCATTCTCGGAACACTCTCATGGGCGATTGAGCAGAGGGTTCAACAGGCTCAGTCATCAGAACCCATCCCGGATGGAGGCCCGCCTGACTGGCTGTGTGTCCCCTCGGCACTATGTGGAGAGGTGATTAAGTGGGGGCATACTAGCTTCTTTGTCTGCCATCCCGGCATCTTCCAGACTATAGAACTGCTCAGGAGAGCATTTTGGTGGCCCACACTCAGGAGGGATTTGTGGAAGTTCGTCAAGGCCTGTCACATCTGCGTCATGAACAAATCGGACTCTTCTCCACCAGCTGGCCTCCTCTATCCCCTCCCAGTGCCAAGTAGTCCATGGTTGCACATTGCTTTGGACTTCTTGACAGGTCTCCCTCCATCCCAAGGCAACACGGTGATCCTCACCATCGTCGACCAGTCCTCCCAGGCCATCCATCTGGTCCATCTCTGTAAACTACGATCTGCCATGGACACGGCCAACCTGATGATGCAGCACATCATCCAGCTGCGTGGAATCCCAGTGGACACCATCTCAGACTGGGGGCCACAGTTTACATATCAGGTGTGGAGGGTGTTCTGCTGGTTTTTGGGTGCTTCTGCCAGCATGAAGTCTGGATACCATCCACAGAGTAATGGTCAGGCTGAGTGTGCCAATCAGTCTCTGGAGGCCACCTTAAGGTGCGTAGCATCCAGGAATTTCTCCACCTGGAGTTCCACCTGACCTGGGTGGAATACTCCCATAACTCAGCTGTATCCTCCTCTACTGGGCTCAC
Organism: Pholidichthys leucotaenia; assembly: GCA_020510985.1. Classification (NCBI taxonomy): domain Eukaryota; kingdom Metazoa; phylum Chordata; class Actinopteri; order Cichliformes; family Pholidichthyidae; genus Pholidichthys; species Pholidichthys leucotaenia. The sequence goes on along the minus strand of CM035836.1, from coordinate 254,119,226 downwards.
GCCATTTCAGGCCTCGGTGGGCTATACACCACCTCTGCTGCCCATGGTGGAAAGGGGCCTGGCCATCCCATCCGTGGCGGCCCACATGTGCTGGTGTCACCGTCTGTGGAGGGCCACAAGAGCTGCCCTCCTCCACTCTGCGGAGTGCAACCAACAGTATGCCAACCGCAGACGCACACCAGCGGTGAAGTACACGGTGGGACAGAAGGTTTGGCTGTCCGCCGAATAGATCCCACTCACACTCACAGAAGCTTTCCCCCTGCTATCTGGGCCCGTTCACCATCAAGCAGTTGGTTAATGATGTCACTGTTTGGTTAGACCTGCCACCTTCTATGCAGATCCACCTGACATTCCACGTCTCCCGCATTAAGCCCCTCTCCACCAGTCCTCTCTGCCCTCCTCCAGATCCCCTGCCCCCCCCCCCCCCGGGTTATCAACAGCCAGACAACATATACGGTGGAGAGGAACTTGGACGCCCGTCGACGGGGTCGGGGGTGCCAGTACCTCATGGACTGGAAAGGGTATGGGCCGAAGAAGAGGTCCTGGATTCCAGGGTCCTACATCCTGGACAAATGGATGGTGAAGGCATTACACTGGACCCATCCCCGCAAGCCCAGTGGGACACCAGGAGGTGCCCCTTGAGGAGGGGGCACTGTGATGATCCAGCGAGTGTGCTCCCCCTCGCCTCCTGTTCCTGTTGTCTTGGCTTGGGAGGATCAGGTACACCTGCAGGATTACACACCTGCTGCGTCCTGATGTTAAGATATTAAGAGCCAGCGTGTAGAGTACCCATCGCTGGATCGTTAGGTTTACAACCGCGAAACATTCAATTGCTGAACATTATTCTCTCTGGTTGGTCTGTGTTTTGACTCCCATGTCTTTCTGTCTCCCAGGTTTGCTGCCACCCGTAAGTGGCATGTTAGCAATCTTAGCTTAAACCCAATTTTCTTTGCCATAGTTTACCATCCTCCTTCAGCCTACTCAGAGTTTTTATCCAAATTTGCCAAATTTTTAGCTGATTTAGTGCTGAAATCAGATAGAATAATTATAGTAGGGGATTTTAATATACATGTTGATGTAGATAGTGACTGTCTTAATAAGGCATTCAATTCAATATTAGACTCAATGGGGATTTCCCAGAAAGTAGAAAATTCTACCCATTATCTCCACCACACATTGGACCTTGTTCTGACTTATGGTATAGAAATAGAAAATCTGGTAGTGTCTCCTCATAATCCTGTACTGTCAGACCATTGTCTGTTAACCTTTGATTTCACTATTTCTGATTATTTGACTCCTAAAGAAAAATATTACTACAGCAGATGTCTTTCAGATGACGTTGTTACCAAATTTTTGCAGATTGTCTCCTCTATACCATGTGTCAACACAACGGCAATAAAAGATGGAGAGCTTGCTCCTTCCGTAATTGATAGCATGGTAAATAGTGTTACAGCCTCTCTGCATCAGACTCTTGACTTGATGGCCCCTTTAAAAAAGAAAACGTCTAACCAGAGATTTCTAACCCCTTGGTTTAACACAGAAACTCGTCTTAAAACAGAAGACTCATCAATTAGAAAGAAAATGGCGCTCCACTAATTTAGATGAATTCTATTTAGCATGGAGAAATCATCTCCTAATTTATAAAAAAATCTCTTTGAAAAGCTAGAACAAGTTATTACTCTGCATTAATAGAAGAGAATAAGAATAATCTGAAGAATAATAAGAGTCAGGACTCTGTCAATCCTCACATCCCCCTAGAGCTTTCTAGTCAGGACTTTTTGAACTTTTTCAATCATGAAATTTTATCTATTAGAGATAAAATCAGTCAGATTCTTCCCACCGTAAACTTAAGTACAGCAACTACTACAACTCCTTCAATTGATATCTGTTTGGATAGGTTTACTCCAATTGACCTTTTAGAGTTAGATAAAATAATCTCCTCATCCAAGCCTTCAACTTGTCTTTTAGACCCTATTCCTACCAGGTTATTTAAAAAAAAAGTCTTCCCATTTATTGGTAGCTGTATTCTTCAAATAATCAATTCTTCTTTAACTTTAGGTCATGTACCATAGGCTTTTAAAATTGCTGTAATTAAACCCCTACTCAAAAAGCCAATGCTCGATCCAGGAGTTTTGGCTAACTATTGACCAATCTCTAATCTGCCCTTCATTTCAAAAATCTTAGAAAAAGTTGTTGCTACGCAATTATTTGACCACTTGCAGGGAAATGGTTTATTTGAAGAGTTTCAATCTGGGTTCAGAATTCATCACAGCACTGAAACAGCCTTAGTGAAGGTCACTAATGACCTCCTTATCACATCTGATAATGAACTCATTTCTGTACTTGTCCTTTTAGATCTTAGTGCAGCCTTTGATACTATCGATCATGATATTCTACTTGATAGATTAGAACACTATGTTGGACTTAATGGAACTTTGCTGCAGTGGTTTAGATCTTATTTGTCCGATAGATTTCAGTTTGTTCATATCAATAATGAGTTTTCTTCCAACTCTAAGCTCAGTCATAGAGTTCCACAGAGATCTGTGTTAGGCCTCACTCTTTTTAGTTTATATATGCTTCCGTGAGGCAACATCATTAGAAAGCACTATATATATTTTCATTGTTATGCAGATGACACACAGTTATACCTGTCAATGAAGCCCGATGATTGTAATCAATTAGCCAAGTTAGATGTCTGTCTTAAGGAAATCGAAGCTTGGATGACTTGTAATTTTCTGCTATTAAACCCAGATAAGACTGAAGTCATTCTTGTTGGTCCATCCTGTGTGTGTTTATATATTCACATATTTATTCCATCTAGCGACAATGCTCCGCACTGTGTGTCTATATATTTATGTTTATATGTACATATGTATACTCGCTGCTCTTGTTTTTTCTTGCCTTCTGATTGTTGCTCTGAGTGTTGCTATCCCTGTGCTGATGCAATCCTGGAATTTCCCCATTGTGGGACTAATAAAGGCTTATCTTATCTTATCTTATCTTATCTTATCTTATCTTATCTTATCTTAACCATTCACTCTCACAGTCATACCTAAGGACAATTTAGAATCCCCAGTTTTGATGCCAATTAACTTGCATGTTTTTGGCATGTGGGAGGAAACCGGAGAAATCCCGGAGTAAACCCACGCAGACACGGGGAGAACATGCAAACTCCACACAGATCACTGTTGGTCGGGGGCAGGGATCTAACCCAGGATCCCCCGGCCAAGGGTGAGTTGCTGTGCTGCCGCAGTGCTAACCACTCCTCCACCGTGCCACCCTAGATTATTGTAACTCGTTATTATCAGGTTGTCCTAAAATATCTTTAAAAAGTCTTCAATTGATCCAAAATGCAAGAGCTTTAACAGGTTCTAGAAAGAGAGATCATATCTCTCCGGTTCTGGCCTCCCTTCATTGGCTTCCCATAGAGTTTAGAATTTAGTTTAAAATCCTTCTTCTCACTTACAAAGCTCTAAACAATCAGGCCCCCTTTTATATAAAAGATCTGATACTACCCTATTATCCTAACAGAGCACTACGCTCCCAAAATGCTGGATTAGTTGTAATACCTAGAATCCCCAAAAGTACAATGGGAGGCAGAGCCTTCAGTTATCAAGCTCCTCTCCTGTGGAACCAGTTACCACTCTGGGTTCGGGAGTCAGATGCGATCTCTGTTTTTAAGAATAGGGTAAAAACCATCCTCTTCAATATAGCCTACGATTAGGGAGGGATCTTCTGTCTCTTAACCCCCCCCCCCCCCCCTTTGTTTTGCTGTTAATAGATTTAGACTGCCGGGTGACCTCCAGTAATGTACTTGGCTTCTCTCTGTTAATGTTTGCTCTCTTTATGTCTGTTCTTTTCATCTTCTCTATGCCCTCACCCCCAGCCGGTTGCAGCAGATGACTGCCCCTCCCTGAACCTGGTTCTGCTAGAGGTTTCTTCCTGTTAAATGGGAGTTTTTCCTCTCCACCGTCGCTAAGTGCTTGCTCACAGGGGATCGTCTGATTGCTGGGGTCTTTCTCCAATTGTGGGGTTTTCCCTACATTTGAAAGTGCTATGAAATGACTGTTGTTGTGATATGGCGCTATATAATATGCACCGCACCGCTATATGGGTGGCGCGGTGGCGCAGTGGTCAGCACTGCGGCAGCACAGCAACTCACCCTTGGCCATGGGATCCCTGGTTCGATCCCAGCCCCTGACCAACAGTGATCTGTGTGGAGTTTGCATGTTCTCCTCGTGTCTGCGTGGGTTTCTCCAGTTTCCTCCCACAGGCCAAAAACATGCAGGTTAGGTTAATTGGAGACTCTAAAGTGGCCCTAGGTGTGAATGTGTGTGTGAATGGTTAAGGGATAGCGCCGTACTATCGTACTAGCGCTGCTTCATCCATCCAGGTGGATGCCCTCAATTTCCCCTCTGGGGATCAATAAAGTATACAAAATCAAAAAAAAAATAAAAAATAAATAAAGTTGAATTGAAGTGTGTACTCCCGAGCTGATCACGCTCGCCTGACCATGAAGACACCGGACGTCCACCCAGGTCACTATCTTTCCCCCGTTCCACACAGGACTTCCCTGCCGGACTCCTCTGCTCACAGAGTAAGAGTGCTCTCCCATTATTATTCTCACCTTCAGGAGATTCTGTCCCTCATAATCTCTATCTGCTCTTTTCCCGTAGGCTACGTGCACTCCAGCGGGCACCAGTTTTGCGTCATTTAAGTGTGTGTTTTTGTGTTGCGCTTTTCCTTAGTTGTGCTGCTTTATTTAGAGTTGTGTGTTAGTTTTATTTTTACAATAAACTGGTGAACTTTTACAGCTCTGTGTTTGAGCCTCACCAACACTGAATCATGACAGAGACTAATCAGGACAAACCAACAACACATGGGGAAACCAGTAACAACAGGTATGGAGCATAGGACAGATGGGGCTGTACAGATGGTGAACACAGGGACCAAGATAATACTAATAATAATCATGATACCAAAACTAAGGACAACGCAGGGATAAAGTGAAACAAGAGCATACTAGCAATAACAACTAAGAACCCGGCCAGGGACAAATCCTTTTGAACAGAAGATTGCTGGAGTGCCCTCACTACAGAGAAAGGTGATGCAGGCTGATTTGTGATGAACCCTGACCACGAAGGCTAATCGGCGGTGAGTCCAGATGACGAGGGCTGATTAGTGTCAAACCCACACCACACAGACTGATCGACGGCAAATCCAGCAGTCCAACCAGCTGCGGACCCAGGCGATACAGGCTGGAGCCACTCAAACCCAAATGTCCGGGGATCCATCTCCAACCTAGCCACCCCGGATGGAGAGGTCGGGAGAAGGGAGGTGGAAGGTGCAGGTGAGATGGGAGCAGCAGCAGAGACCGGGAGAGAGAGCTCTGTGGTGGTAGGTGGCTGAGTCTCCTCCCTGGGAACAGGGCAAGACCTTTGATTAAATGATGTTAACAAATGAAAAGGTACTTGCCTTTGGTCCCATCCTGCTGCCACTGACGAATCAGGCGAGTCCTCCCAGGAGCTAACAGAACTCATCTGATGAGGAACCCTTGCAAGGTGGTGTGGTGCTAGCATTGGATCGGGGAAAGAAGACACGGAAGCTTGGAGAGCCTCCACTGGAGATGAGAAGCCAGGCTGCTGTGTTCTTCAGCACCGGCACAATTCTCACAGCATGGCACAATTCTTCCTCCCCTTGCTCCTCTTCCACTGCTGGCAATGTCCTCACCAGCTCCCGGAGCATTCATTGTAGGTTGGGCGCAGGAATCCAGCAAGCTGGGGGTAATGTTGCAGGGATGGAAAGGCCTCTACGAGTTTGTCAGTGCCTCCAAGGAGGAAGAGGGCCCTTTCCAGCATTTGGGAGGTGGGGCGTCCTCAATGAAGACCTCGATGTGGTAAGCCACCCACACTGCCTCCTCATCGAGGCCCATTTGAATAAACTTGAAGTCAGCTGAGTCCATTGGTTGGCTTCCTTCTGTCATGGTGTGGTAGACGGGACCCAAACACAGGACTTCAAGTTCATAGATTTATTGCAAAAACATAAAATAAAGAGCAGCTCAAGGACTGAAATAAAAATATACAGACAGCCAGGCAAACACAGTCTAGGCTACATGACAAACTACCTACTTGGCAGGACACCTGGCAGAAGTGTGTAATCACGCACAAATGATACAAAAGGAACCCGAACAGAACAAAGGCAGAACAGGACTTAAATAGACAAGGGAGCAATCAAGCCAACACAGAACAGGTGGGGAGACTAATCAGGACAAACCAACAATACATGGGGAAACCGGTGACAACATGTATGGAACACAGGATGGGCGGGGCTGTACAGACAGAATGAATGAACACAGGGATCAAGATTATACTAATAATAATTATGATACCAAAACCAAGGACAATGCAGGGATCATATGAAACAAGTAGCATGCTAATAATAACAGATAACTGAGAACCGGCCAGGGACAAATCCAATGGAATATAATTAGAGACATGATAACAAAAATACACAGAAAGATCAAACTAAGGCTGAGGCGGAAAAACAGAGAAACGTACAAAATTAAAGGTGAGGACATGGCCTAGACCAGGGGTGGGCAATCATGTGCCATGGAGGGCCATTCTACTGCAGGTTTTCTGTTCCACCCAGTCTCTTCAGCAGGTGTTTTCAATGATTAGCAATCCTTGAAGCTGGTCAGAGCACACACCTGCTGAAGAGACTGGGTGGAACAAAAAACCTGCAGTGGAATGGCCCTCACTGCCCACCCCTGGCCTAGACTCATGTCCCGAAAATTCAGAGAACACAAAAATAAACACAAAGTGGGAACATGAACCCAGCCGTGGAGGAAATAGCTGTGCTCACATTCCCCCTTTACAGTGAAAAGAAAAGATATTCCACACAGTGGTAAAAGTGAACCCATCCCAGAGATGTGCTGCTGTCACCAAATTTAAACATGAGGTAATATTTTTTGTAGAAAAGAAAAATGTCTTACTTTCCACATTTGATAAGTTTTCTACGAATATGAGATTCAGCTTTTAAGATCTGAAAGTCTTACATGGTAACTTAAATAGCTGTGGTGGCGTGGCTATCTAGCAATTTTCACTAACAAAAAATAAAGCAATTTCTGACATTTTTCAAAATTAATACGTGGCATCTTGTCTTACCTGAGTTTGGTGTAGTTTTGACGAAGGTAACAAACCACGATGGGGATGACTGCAACCAGCAGGAGGATGCTGAACAACACACCAATGGTGAGCCATGGGATGAAGCGACTGTTGCTCTGAGCAGTCGGTACAATGTCAGGACCAGAGATGTTTGAGCTGGGGGTCACTGTGATCACCGCAGGAGGAATTTTCCCTGTGAGAAACACAGCGACGAGAACACACTGCTGATTAGAACGACATTCAAGATTTATATGGAACTGGGCTGATAACTAAATCGTGTCCAGGAACGTTTCTGGATGTAAAGCAGAAAACACAATTGCTACAGGCCCCCTCAGCCACCAGGGGACCCCCAACTTACTGTACATGTTCACCTTCAACATTTTTGGGGGGAAGTATTAAAATTACTTTCAACCTTTTTCTCATAACTGTATTGTTTTTTCTTGAATTGGCATTTTTTTTCCTTGCAAATTTTCAGGTTTTACCTTGTAAATTTGCAACTTTTATTTCTTGTAAATTTGCCAATTTTTCCTCATTAATTTGTAATTTTTTTTCTTAGGAATTTGCAACTTTTAAATTTAATTTTTTTTTCCTCCCAAATCAGTGACTTTTTTGTAAATTTGACACCTTCCTTGTAAACATTCATGTGCTGGTTAAACTTGTATTCTACATAATGGGTTTTTTTTTTCTGTTCGTCTAGGGGACATGATTTTTTTTAAAATTCCATTTTAAAGGATCTGACCTCTTCCCCAGTCTAAAAGTAACAGCCCCCAAACATGATCTTGCGTTGGGCCTCAAAAAGCTAAAAATGGCCAAAATTATGTCCAAGGCACAGTTATGCTTCTACAGAAACATCAAATGACTGTAACTGTCATTTCCTGGCATTTATGAGAAAGCCAATAGCCCTATTTCTATTCAGAGGAACTCCAGCCCTGATGTATATCTCCATTGAAAGAACCTCCCCCTCAATTTTCTGGAACTTGTCAGAACCAAAATAGGTCCCTCCTCTGGGGTAGGTAAAATGGTAAAAGGCATTCACTTATATAGCGCTTTTAGCTCAGGGCAATGTCCTACTTTACACTTTGTCAACCCGACGTGTGTCCCACATCTTAGCCTGAGTGTTATCCAGCCTTTCACCATTTATACCTGCAAGTGTTTCCCTGCTCTGTTATATTTTGCATTTTTGATTAAATGTTTGCAACTCACAGTCCTGCGTTTGGGTCTCCATTCCGCTCTGCCTGGGCCATTTCTGACAGAAGGACGTTGCCAAGTTGGACCCAGTGGACTGTGAGTTTGCCTTTTTTCTCCCTACCTGCATTTTTTCCATCAGTGAGGACCCATCAGACTCGGCTTTGTCCAGCGATGTTCAGGTGTGTGTTGTTGACCGAGGGGGAGCTTGAAGCCATGAATCAGCTGAGAGACTTGGTCTCCACGATGTGCAGCTGCAGCGATCCAGACAAAGAATGCCGGCCGGCTCTGGACAGCAGCAACCCAGGAGCTGGAGAGTACCCTGCGGCTGGAAGTGTTTCCATGGGTACGGGTCCTACCCATCTCCTGTCCCCAGTGACCTGCCTCTCCGCTTGAAGTCCCTGCAAGTGCAGACTTTAGTCAATACGGCTTGGACGAGGTACAGTGTTGGGCTGCGGGAGGGTGGAGGATTATAATCTCAGACGCTCGCACTTCCGGCACTCCCAAGGAAGCCTTGGAGTTTCTGGAGAGCACAGCGGAGGTCATAGAGACATACCCCAGCCTGCAGAGCTATCCGGAACTCATGGGTCTCCTCATCTCGGTTCCTAATGTAGAATATATGTTCTGCGGGCTGGTAAGAAGCTCTCCCCAACTGTATCTGTGCCGACGAGGAAGCATCCCCTGGTACAGACGTCTTCAGCCTCTCACCGTTCGCCAGCACCGAGACGCCACCGTCCAGCGTCAGCCTCCGTTCCTCACTGTTCCCCATCTATACCTGAACCAACAAAAAAGCATCCCCTGGTGCAGACGTCTCCAGCCTCTGACACACAGGGTGTTCTGTCTGTTTTTTCCGAGACAGCCTCAGGGGCCATGGTTAAAACAGTGACATCGGAACGGGCATCCAGCTTAACTTCCTCAGCAGGTCTTTCTTCGCCGCCTCAGAGAGTCACAGCAGGAGCCTCTTCGTCATTCCAGAATTTTTCTTTGTCAGCTGTTCCATCAGCAACTTCCTCCTCTTCAGTTGCTGCTGTCCTCCTCTCCAGTCTTCTTCGTCTGGTTTCCCCGCTGGACAGCCATCGTCTGGTTTCCACACTGGTCAGTCGTCTTCGTCGTCTGGTTTCCTCGCTGGTCAGTCGTCTTCATTGTCTAGTTTTCTCACTGGTCAGCCGTCTTCATCGTCTGGTTTCCTCGCTAGTCAGTCATCTTCATCATCTGGTTTCCTCGCTGGTCAGTCATCTTCATTGTCTGGTTTCCTCGCTGGTCAGTCGTCTTCATTGTCTAGTTTTCTCACTGGTCAGCCATCTTCATCGTCTGGTTTCCTCGCTGGTCAGTCGTTTTCATCGTCTGGTTTCCACACTGGTCAGCCGTTGTCGTCGTCTGGTTTCCTCGCTGGTCAGCCGTCTTCATCGTCTGGTTTCCTTGCTGGGCAGTCATCGTCGTCGTCTGGTTTCCTCGCTGGTCAGTCGTTTTCGTCGTCTGGCTTCCTCACTGGTCAGCCTTCATCACCATCTGGTGTCACCTATGGTCAACCATCTCCACCATCTGGGCTCGCCGCAGGTCAGCAGTCATCGTCAGGTGTCAATGCTCCTCAGCTATGGGCTCATTGGATCCACACTGCAGTCCCTGTGGTCTGTAAAGGGCACATGTTCCAGCTACTGCCTCCGGTGGGAGGACACGTCACGCTCCACAGTCCGTTGGCTCAACGATGCTGGAAGACCACCCGATAAATCATGTTTCCTGGTCTGTTGGTGTTGGAATGCTCGGAGACCACCTGATGGAGTATGCCTTCTGCTTGGGTGACTTAGGGACTCTGGGAGGCTACCCAACACATTCCAGCTTGTGACCTGGTGGTCTTGGGACTCCAGCAGACCACCTGAACTGCCATACCTTCTCGTCTGGTAGTCTTGGGATTTCAGGAGGCCACCTGATCTGTCTGGTTTTGTTGATCTCTGTTGAGCGACAAATTTGTTTTGACCCACCTGGCCTCGTTTCTCCCACTGCCCTCCCTGTTAGAGTAATGTTTCTGTTCTTGTGGGGGGGGGGTGTTAGGTTTGTTGTTTCTCTCTCTCTTTTTGATGTTACATTGGGGTGTCTGGATTCCACCCCTTGGACGGGGGGGGGGGCTCTGTCATGATGCTGAGCATGGTTGGGGAACCGTGCTCACACCTTCAGTTTAGTCTGGTTATTTTCTGTACTTTCCCCACCTCAGTTTTATTATTGAATTGGAGTATGTCTTTGTCTGTATTTTGTTATCTGAGTTTGCCCATTGTTTCTGTTTGTTTTGAGTTGCCCTGTTATCGCATCTCAGTTTGGTTGTTATAGTCTTGTTTATTTATTTTATGTATTTATGAATCACCTTGTATTTCAAATTATATCTGTCTGTGTTTTGACATCAGCCTACTCTCACCTCCACTTTCAGTTCTCCTTTTGTACACTGGTACTTGTTGATATTGTATTGTTAGCATTCTTGGTTGTGTATTTTAGCTTGTCCTTGCTGTGGTGGGTTACTTTCTCTTTTTATATTATCTGTTTTCTTTTCGATTATATTCTCTAGTGCCTTTATTTTGACAGCCGCCTTTGTTTACTTACCCACTTAGCTAGTTTTGCGGCTCGTCACAGCTGTTTTCCATTATGAGTTATTATCCTCGCTCTTGACCCTGACTTATCCACATGTGTTTCTGATTATTGTTAATCTCTTTTTGTCTTATTTAAGGGACGCCACCCCGCAGCTCAGGGCAACGTCCTACTTTACACTTTGTCAACCCGACATGTGTCCCACGTCTTAGCCTGAGTGTTATCCAGCCTTTCATCATTTATACCTGTAAGTGTTTCCCTGCTCCCTTATATTTTGTGTTTTTGATTAAATGTTTGCAACCCACAGTCCTGCGTTTGGATCTCCAATCCGCCCTGTCTGGGCCATTTATGACAACACTCCTGTTTCCCACACTACTTTATTTTGGATTTTAAACTTTAACTGTCACTTAATATTTGTTAGTATGTTACTTAGTCCAACAACTGAAGCTAAAGACTAATGTTAGCATGTTGATGGCATCACCATCAAAACAGAAATCAAGAGAAATGATGACAGAGGGAGGGTAGAGTGAGCTGGGGCTCATTAGCTTTTAGTACATTAGCAAAGCAGCCAGGGTTGATAGAGCTCCTACAGTGGTACTGCAGTAATTATATCCTGAGGTATTTTGACCAAAGCATATCACAGACATTCCATTAGCACCTCTGGGAGCTGTGCTAACACGTCAAAAAGTAGCATAACAGAGAGCCGTCGTCACACCCCCTCTATTTCCACATATGGAACCTTACTTCAAAAAAGTTAATGACAAGATAAGTTATCTTTCGATCCTGATCAAATTTTCCCACGAGTTACACATATGATGCTTGTCAATTTAAAAGATAATTTTCCACGTAATTTAAGTTGTAGGATGTTGTATATTAAAGACCAATATTTTGTTTTCTTGAAACCGCTTAGTGGACTACACCCCCCCGTGTCGGACTATACATGTCACCACACACGATTATGGCAGGTCTCCTTTCAGATCTCACCTCCTGTTTTCTGAACAATGAAGTAAGGATCCAAAGAGGAGAAAAACAACACAAATTATTTTGAGAGCTGCAGCTGATCCGACTGTTAGTTACTTCCCCCTGGGCGCACTTTGAAAACGATGACGCAGCTTATGTGAGTCAGAGTTTGTCTTTCATTAAACATATTTTCACAGCTTTGTACTTTCACAGTTGGATGACAACTTACAACTTTATTTACGTGCAAAATTATCTTTTAAATTGACAAACATCATATGTGTAACTCCTGGCAAAATTCGATCGGAATCAAAAGATAATGTCTCCCTTGCCATTCACTTCCTGGAGCGTGGAATTGCTTTGGCCAGGCGTCTTTGTGGCTAATCACCTAATGTTAGATGAGGTCATCTGAAAAGCGATGACATTTTTAACCTCCCTCTGTCTGCTGTTTACATGATGAAAAAATCCTCAGCATGACATGCCTGCATAACGTGTACAGTATGTGCTGGCTGCGGCACGTGAGCCTTTGTCTGTCTTCAGTGTGTGCATGTGGAAAGATAGAGATTCTGTTTTCGCTGTTCTATAATAATTTTATTTTTACACTTTTACTGTATATTCTAGCTGGAAGTTAAGCATTCTGCTAATCTGAGATAAATGCTACTCTGAAGTGAAGTGGTGACTTAATCAAAGCCAGATGTAGAAGGACAAGAAGTCAGTGCATGTACAGTATATATGACATGTGCTTTCACTCATGCATGGTGATTTCCAGACTGAGAATGAAGACAGCAGCGTTATTTCTGGCTATTTTGTACTGCCAGTTTACATACATCTGTGAACGGTGACAACAGCAGAGGACACATGTGGTGCTCTCTGGATGGCCGATATGTCATTCCAGGCTTGGACGGACAGTCTGTAGTCATGTTGTGGGTTCAGTCCCACAACGCTGACCGAAGTGTTGACCAGCCCCGCTGAGCCCGGCAGGAAAACAACACCATCCCCGCATGCCTCCCACTGACTTCCAACCTCTGGTTTTTGTTCGCAGGTCACATTGTACTCCAGCTCCGGTCTGCCTCCCCTTTCGTGAGGAGGGTCCCACGACACCATCAGCACCGAGTCGTTGTGATGGTGGGACATTAGGTTCATGGGTGCAGAGGGCGGTTCTGTCAGAGGCAAGACATGTTTAGACTCAAAAACATACGGTGGCACTTCTCTGTCAGCGTTTTGGTGAAGGTACTGGTGTAAAACAGCGTAGGTGTGGTAACAACATGGTAACAACTGCTGTTTTTACCTTAAAATTACTGTGCTTTTATTAAGTACCATGCAAGAACTTTGTAGTTTCAGTGCTTCACACAAGCTCATTTCTTATTATCAACTTTACCCAGTATTTACGAGGGTTTGGGCTGCATTTTTCAATTAGTGTTCTCAGCCATATTTTGTGGTAATAATGATATAAAATCCAGGAAGTACTGGGTAATTTTGTAGTAATTATGACAAAAGTTACTGAAGAATGCAGCCCATAACCCAGTAAGTGCTGTGTGTTTCAAAAACTAAAACCCAGTAAGTACCTGGTAATTTTGTGGTGATTACAACTCAGCAAAGTTGCTGAAGAATACATCCCAGAGCCCCATAAGAACCAGGCAGTTGTAAAAAAGTTACAAACCAAGTAATTGAAGAATACAGCCCATAACCCAGTAGTTAATGGGAAGTATCAGGGTAATTACAAAATTGGAACCCAGTAAAATACGAGGAAATTACAAACAAGCAAATTATTCATTCATTCATTCATCTTCTTCTGCTTAATCCTTTTCGGGTCACGGGGGGGCTGGAGCCTATCCCAGCATCTTTGGGTGAGAGGCAGGGTCCACCCTGGACAGATCGCCAGTCCATCGCAGGGCCAACACAGAGAGACAGACAACCATTCACTCTCACAGTCACACCTAAGGACAATTTAGAATCCCCAGGCTTCTGGCTATGTTCTTCAATTAATTTGCTTGTTTTGATGTTAACTGGCATCAAAACAAGCAAATTAATTGAAGAATATAGCCAGAAGCCTGTAAGAACAGAGTAATTATGAGGTACGTACACATAAGATTACCCAGACAAGCTTGCCTGAAGCAAGGAAACTACTATGTCGCACGGAGTAAGTAAGTAAAGTTTATTTATAAAGCACATTTCACAGACATATAGTCACAAAGCAACTTCAACAGAAAGCCTCGTTAAACACAAAAGTTTTCAGCTGCTTTTTAAAAGAGTCCACAGAGTCAGCTAAACGTAGCTGGAATGGGAGACTATTCAAAAGGCTCTGTCCCCCCTAGTCTTGAGTCTCGTAAAAGGAACAGCTGTGGTGGGACTACTCTCCCACAACGATGAGTCAGAATACAGGCAGGAGACAAAACATCTGGAGAGCTGGAACAAGAACACTTCCTTTCTGGTGAAGGAGGCCCACCAACGCCTCTTCCTTTTTAGATCACTGAAGTGGGCGGGGCTGAACAAGTCAGTCCTGACACCCTTCTACTGAGGCGCAGTTGAAAGTGTCCTCACCTCCTGTATGACTGTGTGGTACAGCAACTGCTCAGCTGCAGATGGAAAGGCTCTGCAGAGAGCAGTGAAGCCTACACCCACCCTGCAGCAGCTTCTTTGTCCACCTCCCATCAGACAGGAGGCTGCACAGCGCCAGAACCGCCAGGCTCAGTAAGAGCTGCTACCATGATGTGGTAAGACTGTTAAACTCTGCTCACAACTAGGACAACAGTCTATATAGCTGCCATTTGACAGTATGTGCAGTAAGTTGTCATAGCCTTTAACAGTACAGTCTGTCTGTATCACATCCATGCAATAATCTCTTATATCATCTTGTCTATATCCATTCAAAAAATATTACATATATTATAGAGGAGTAAGCTGTTTATTATGTTATTAGTACTAATTGACACACACACACACACACACACACACCAAACAGGCCTTCTCTTTATTCATTTGTTTGCTTTACTAACTTTAACTCTCTGTGCTTCACTATCGGTCCTGTGGATTGTGATATTGTTCTTTCACGTGAAAACATGTTGAATGACAGTAAAGAATCTTGAATCTTCCTAAGTATATTGTAACAACAAGGTATTCTCATGGTAAAACAGAGGTGGCCACCACGTTGTTATACTGAACCTACACTACAGTTATACTGTTTTGCGCCAGTACTTGCACCAAAACTACAGTCGTTTTATAGTATGGGCTGTCTAATAAAGTGTTGCCAAATATTTCTATTACCACTTGTGAAGTGTTGCCATTAGTTAAATTCAATGTCCCTGGTTTTGAATGGATTTTATTTATATTTCTAAGGTCAGTGATTCTTACTGGTGCAGCCGAGGTCATCGGGGTCACTTGGCAGTCGACTGAAGCCCTGTAGACAGTCACACCTTTCTGATCCCTCCTTGTGGGTTCCAGTATTCACTGGGCACCGCTGGCAGTCTTCATTCCCCCAAGCGACTTTGTAGTAACCCATCCTGCATGCTGGAGAAGAAGGTGGTGATCACTTTTAGTATAATGATGCTAGTGTTGACTGCTTACTTTATCGTAGTGGGCGCTATTGATACTGCTATTGACAAGGATATTTGGTGATTGGACAAACACGGGGTCACTGACTGAAAAATTATGTTTTCTGAAATGCATCTATTGGTCACATGATTACTGCAAAAATGTCAAAACATTAACTTCTCCTAAAAAAAATCCACACAGCCTGTCTGAGAAGCCATTGTAAACCTTCCAGGTTTGTTCCTGTATATCAAGAAAAGGTAAGCCCAGCCTTGATGTCCACCTGCTGCTCTATTATTGGCCAGCCTAGCTGTCTGTCTATGAACCCTTCAGAATAGGGCTGGGTGATATACGTACCAAATATAAGTGGTGTATCGCTGCATTTTTTGATACATAAAATGCCTATATCGTGCATAATGAGTATAATTTGTCAGATTAATATGAGTCTCTCTCTCTCTCTTCCTCGCTTTCTCTCTCTCTCTCTCCCCCCAGTATTTCTGTCTCTCCCTGGTTATCTCTCCTCCCAGTCTGCTGCGAGAATAGATAAAAAGCAGAATAACAGAATAAACAGATTAAAAGTAGGCCCATGTTAAGCACACAAAACGATGGGAGCCAGATGAAGACACATTTCCAGTCTGAGCTCTGCAGGTATGAAAATCAAGCTCTCGCCATGAGCAAACTTTCAAAATAAGAGCAATTATCCAGTCACACAACACTTCAAAATCAGAGCAAGCAGCTGGCCAAATGAAGAACTGATGAAATGTAGATGCATAAAAAACAAAAACGACAAAGCATGCTTCTGTCATTTAATAGACCGCCAAGTATCAACTGTGTGATAAAATGAAATATTTCTATGTGTGGATAAACTTGATTACTTGATAACGTGACTTTTTTTAAGTGAGGAAAAAAAGACACTTTCATCAGTTACATATTGACCATATTTACATGTACACGAATAAGCCAGTTATGATTGGATTTCTTCAGTTATCTGATTATTCAAGTGGCCATGTAAACAGAACAATCTGATAAAGGACAGGTATCTGGGGTCATTAAGTCAAGTGGTTTACTGTCCAATAAACCATTTATTCAGTGCATGTAAGCACGATAAAACTGATTATTGCCATTATTGGTTTATTCCCAGTAATCAGTTTGTTGTGACCATGTAATCGGGGTCATTGCTATGAAGAACTTTCTCAAAGGTGTGCTTTCATTTATTTTATTATGCAGCTATTTCACAAGTTGTCAGGAGCTGAGCTGGCTTGGTTTCCCCCCGGCTCGGTCCTGATTAGGTGCCACTATGCTTAGTATGTATTCTGTGCTTTTCCTTACCCATAGCCACTGCCTTCTGGCTGACAGCGGTGAGGCAGCCCCTTTGGCTCACGCTGGTGTGAGCGCTGTCTGACTGTCTGCCGGTCCGACCACGCCCCCTTTCTAAGTACTGTCAGCTGTTCCCACTCCCGTTTACCATCTCCCCGCTCCTCGCCCAGGTGAGACCAATCTTACCATCTCCAGCAGTGTGTGCGCTTAAGGAGCCTTTTGCCAGTCACGCATTGCTGGGTCATAGCACTTCATACGGCTGTTTATGGTCATATGAAGTCAAGGTCAACAGAGGATTGTGTCCCTCAGAGCTTTATTCAGACTTACTCGGACAGCTCCAGTATTGTGAGTATTTACTGTGTGTATTTTTCCGGTGGTCCTCACCCAAGACTGTTGAGCGTCCTGGAGGACTCCTTTAGCTTCTGAGGCACTTATTAGTCGAGACTGTTTGTCAGTGTTTTTATGTTTAATAAATGTGTGTGGTGTAACCTGCATGTAAATCCTCAGCCTTTCACCCCTCGCCATGCGCAATGGAGAGGCGCACAGGAGGGTTCATGACATAAGTGAAATGAAACTCTAACCCTCTAGTGTGTGTGTGTGTGTGTGTGTGTGTGTGTGTGTGTGTGTACGTGTGCATTAAATATGATTTTTTTTCTAATAAAAATGTAAGTACTCAGTACACAAGTCTTAAGTATTAAGACTATGTATTAAGTATGTAAATATTCAGTGCATAAAATGCATATCATGATACGTCATGACATAGAGGAATTATATTGTGATACTTTTTTTTGCGGGGGGGTGGCTAAATCGCCCGGCCCTATTTCAGAACTAACAGTGCTACTAAGGAGCTCACTTACCTAGCACGGTTTATGTTGTTATTTTCTTTAGATTTCAGTCATCCTGATAAACGTCCCTGCTTCCACCCGGTTCACTAATCCACAGTCAGTAACATTTCTTGCATCATTCTGGCTTATTTTGCTATAATTTCTCCATGATGATACATTGATCTGTAGGTCTTGGCTAGGCAGTCAGCGCTGGACATTCTAACAGGATTAGAGCTGGCCTCAGTGGGGAGTAGGGTTGCCACCTTCAATGCAGAAAAATAAAGGACCCCACCCACACCCCCTCGCCACCCCAAGGTGATGTGGGGGTACTAGTTGTGGTTTATCATAACTTAATCATTGTTTAAATAAAGTATTAACATAGTATTCATAAGCCAAAGTTTGAAAGTCAAAATGTTCCTGTTTACTACAAATGAAAGAATCCCCTCAAAAAAATCTGTGTGCAAGTAACAATTTAACATTAGAACTGTACAACTTGTTTATCAGCATTTTTTTCCCTATTTGTTTTGAGTACAACCATGGTAAAACAGTCCACTGCCTTCTTGCTTCCTAACTGTGTTACTTCTTTTTCCACCTGTATTTCTTGTCACATCTTGAACCCAGCCACAGATGGTGCACAAGCCAGTGTAGTCCTAGTGCTGGTCCCAAGCCCAGGTAAATGGGGAGGGTTGTGTCAGGAAAGGCATACAACGTAAAACCTTTGCCAAATCAAACATGCGGATCATGACGAATGAGACTTTCATACCAGATCGGTCAAGGCTCGGGTTAACAACAACCGCCACCGGTGCTGTTAACCGACAGGATGCTGGTGGAAATTGGGCTACTGTTGGTCGAAGATCAAGGAGGGGGGGGGGGAGGTGTGTTGGGAGGGAGAGAGAGAAAAGGAAAGGTAGGAGTGTGGAGGTGAGAGTAGGGACATTAAATGTAGGGACTATGACTGGTAAAGGCAGAGAGTTGGCTGATATGATGGAGAGAAGAAAGGTAGATATACTGTGTGTTCAAGAAACCAGATGGAAGGGAAGAAAGGCTAGGAGCATTGGAGGTGGATTTAAACTGTTCTACCATGGTGTAGATAGGAAAAGAAATGGAGTAGGAGTAATCTTGAAGGAAGAGTATGTGAAGAGTGTTCAGGAGGTAAAGAGGGAGTCAGACAGAATCATGAGTTGGAAGCTAGAAGTCAAAGGTGTGATGTTGAATGTTGTCAGTGCGTATGCCCCACAAGTTGGATGTCAGGTAGAAGAGAAAGAGGAATTCTGGAATAAGGCGGATGAAGTGGTAGAGTGTTCCCAGGGGGGAGAGAGTGGTGATTGGAGCGGGCTTTAATGGACATATAAGTGAAGGGAACAGAGGTGATGAGGAGGTCCTGGGTAGGAATGGATTTAAGGAAAGAAATGTGGAAGGACAGATGCTTGTGGATTTTGCTAAAAGGATGGAAATGGCTGTGGTGAACACATACTTCAAGAAGAGACAGGAACATAGGGTGACTTATAAGAGTGTAGGAAGCTGCATACAAGTGGACTACATCTTATACAGAAGGAGAAATCTGAAAGAGATAGGAGACTGCAAGGTGGTGGCAGAGGAGAATGTAGCTAGACAGCATCAGATGGTAGTCTGTAGGATGACTTTGGAAAGCAAGAAGAGGAAGAGAGTGAAGGCAGAGCCAAAGATTAAGTGGGAGAAGTTACAGAAGGAAGAAGGTTGCACAGAGTTCAGGAAGGAGTTGATACAGGCTCTGGGTGGTAGGGAAGAATTACCAGATGACTGGGAAAGTACAGCAAAAGTATTGAATGAAACAGGTGGAAAGGTATGTGGTGTATCCAGTGGACAGAGGAGGGAAGACAAGGAGACTTGGTGGTGGAATGAGGAGGGACAGGAAAGTATTCAAAGGAAGAAGTTAGTAAAGAAAAAGTGGGATAGTCAGGGAGATAAAGAAAATAGACAGGAGTATTTGGAATGTAGGCGCCTGGCAAAGAGAGAGGTGGCAAAGCCAAAGGAAAATGGTATTCACCTATATAGCGCTTTTATTCTCATCTCTTGATGACCAAAGCGCTTTACAGATCCTGCTATCCACCCATTCACACATTGATGGTGGCATGCTACCTAACATGGCGCTTCCAGACCCACCAGGAGCAATTAGGGGTGAAGTGTCTTGCCCAGGGACACAACGGCAGGATATTGGGGGAGAGCGGGATTCAAACTGCCAACCATGTGGTTATTGGACGACCTGCTCTACCTCCTGAGCCACTGCCGCCCCCATGTAGGCATGTAGTGAGTGAAAAGGCATGTAGTGAGTTGGATGAGAGGCTGGACACTAGGGAAGGAGAAAAGGACTTGTATTGATAGACTAGACAGAGAGATCGAGCTGGAAAAGATGTGCAGCAGGTTAGGCTGATTAAGGACAGGTAGTCACGGGGAGAACACCGGGAAACAATGACGCCAGCCAGCCAGCCAGCCAAAGAGGACGCCAGCCAGAGTACATGCAAAAACTGACATAAATAGGGGAATAGATAATTGCAAACATGAGAAAGCTTGGGCGGACAATCAAGGGCAGCAAGTGAGGAAAAGAGGATGGGCGGGCTGCACTGACGCTCATAGGCAGTGGCTGTAGAGTAGACATGACAATGAACATGCAGGACAATATAAAGAGAAGGCAGTGGATAGGGATATGGAAAAGATATATATATATATATATATATATAGATAGATAGATAGATAGATAGATAGATAGATAGATAGATAGATACAGATAGAGATATACAAGGCTGTTTTTACAGGTTTTTTTGCCCCTGTGTTGACAGACTGGGCAGGGAGTGCGTAGTTAGGATTGTCAGCCGATGGCCTGTATAGGCACGGTACGATGGCATTCCTGCACCACTTACAGTTCGAAAACTATTGGCAAATGACAGGGGCTTAGCTTATTGGGCACCTTGAGTTTTTTATCATCTTTTTCATGCCTTGAGCCAGACACCACTCGCTGCTAGCCAGCTAGCTTGTTTTTAGCATTAGCGCTATATTTCCCAAGACCTGCAGAAGCTACTGGGACCTATCTGCCATCTAAACCTGCTAGGATCACTACATTCATTTCCACAGTGGCCCAACTGCTGGGCCTGTGCTGCTACCATACTCAGTGATGGCTCCACTCACCTCTCCATCTGGCTGTGTCAACTGCACCGTCCTTGCAGAGAAGATCTCCAAGTTGGAGCAAAGAATATCCACACTCCACCAAATCTGTGAAGCCGAACTTCAAATGGACACCATGATCATCCATTCCACTCAACCAAACTGTGCATCCTCCACCAGTCCTGTCATTGATCCCTCAGCCTCTCCACCGGGGTCTGATGTCTCTGCACCCGGCCAGGCTGCCACCACCCCTCCACCACCTCCTCCTTTGCTGCTGCAACTCCCGTCACCTCGGCATCAGCTCCCACTGCCGAAGGTCCGGTCACTTCCATCCCGGCTCTGCCCGTCGCCGTTTCTGCAGGGGCGGCTCCTCTACTTTCCTCTGGGGGGCCCTCAGCCACTGAAGTCACTGAGAGGGCTGAAACTACACCAGCTGCAGCAGAGAACATCCTTCCCCAAAAACTCAGGCAAGTGTTTTTTCATTCTCATTCATCAGAACATGAATTATTTTGCCTGATTCCTGGTGGTGAGGCTCAGACTATGCAGTCCTCTGAGTCCTCACCCCCTGCTGCAGCTCTAGACTGTTCACCTGTTCTCTCCATGTCTCCTCCTATGCCTCCTGAGTGTCTGCCAGTCCCAGGTTCAAGCCGCCTGACAATGGAGGAGCCTGCAGCCTGGAAGACCTGGTTCCAGCCCCGCGACCATGATCCGGATGGAGGGAGGGTGCTGTCACTGAGCTGAAGCCTGCGCCAACGATGGAGTGTCCCCTGGCTTCAGCAGTACAGGATCCAGCGCCGACCTCCTCTGTCCAGGCCAGGCGAGCCACTTGCGTGGGCCACTTCGCTGGGGGGTCCCAGGACTGCACTTGCCACCATGCCTGCTGCAGGGGCCGCCACAGCAGAGCTGAAGCTGGACCTCCAGAGGGCCAGGCCCAAGATGTCACGACCTAGATTGACAGAGTCCTGAATGGCGGTGGAGCTTGAGCTCAAGTAAGTGCTCTTCTTTGGTTTTTACTGTCTCTGTGTTGGAGAGATCTTGCCTGGCTCTTGGTGGGGAGAGCCAGGTGCAACTGACGGCTGCATCTGAGCTCACCTCGCCAGGCTCCACTGCTGCCGGTGACCCTGACCCTGTCTTTTTGTCCCTCCTATCGGAGTCTTTCACCAGGGTCACCGAGGTTCATCCAACTTCGCCAGAGGTCTCCGTGGGTCCAGCCTCACCACCTGAGATCTCCATGGGTCAAGCTTCTTCAACTGAGGTCTTTGCAGGTGCTCCGTCACAGCCCGGGACCTCCGTGGGTGCTGCTCCTCCTCTAGCTGAGGTCATTGCAGTTGCTCCATCCCAGCCCAGGACCTCTGTGGGTGCTGCTTCTCCTCCATCTGAGGTCTTCATGGGTGCTCCATCCCAGCCCAGCACCTCCGTGGGTGCAGCTCCTCCTCAGTCCAGATCTCGGTGGGTGCTGTGTCCCAGTCGGGGGCCATCGTGGGTGCTGCATCCCAGCCTCAGTTCAACATGGGTGCTGCGCTCCAGCTTGGGCCCACTGTGGTTGTCACGCCCCAGCCCGTGGGCCATCACGGGTGCAACTTTGGCCCAGTCCAGGTCCATCGTGGGTACAGCTTTGGTGCAGTCTGGGTCCACTGCGGGTGCAGCTTTGGCCCAGCCCGGGTCCACCGTGAGTGCAGCTTTGATCAAGTCTGGGTCCACCGCGGTCCCGTCCGGGGCCACTGCAGGTGCAGCCACGGTCCCGTCTGAGGCCACTGCGGGTGCAGCCACACTCCCGTCCGGAGCCACCGTGGGTACAGCCATGCTTTTGTGCGGGGCCACCGCAGGTGCAGCCATGCTCCAGCCTGGAGTCGCCACGGGTGCAGCCACGCTCCAGCCCGGGGTCACCACGGGTGCAGCTTTGGCCCAGTCCAGGTCCATCGTGGGTGCAGCTTTTGCCCAGTCCGGGTCCACCGTGAGTGCAGCTTTTGTCCAGTCTGGGTCCACCGCGGGTACAGCCATGCTCCCGTCTGGGGCCACCACAGGTGCAGCTACGCTCCCGTCTGAGGCCACTGTGGGTGCAGCCACACTCCCGTCCGGAGCCACCGTGGGTACAGCCATGCTTTTGTGCGGGGCCACCGCAGGTGCAGCCATGCTCCAGCCTGGAGTCGCCACGGGTGCAGCCACGCTCCAGCCCGGGGTCACCACGGGTGCAGCTTTGGCCCAGTCCAGGTCCATCGTGGGTGCAGCTTTTGCCCAGTCCGGGTCCACCGTGAGTGCAGCTTTTGTCCAGTCTGGGTCCACCGCGGGTACAGCCATGCTCCCGTCTGGGGCCACCACAGGTGCAGCTACGCTCCCGTCTGAGGCCACTGTGGGTGCAGCCACACTCCTGTCCGGGGCCACTGTGGGTGTAGCCATGCTCTCGTGTGGGGCCACCGCAGGTGCAGCCATGCTCCAGCCTGGAGCTGCCACGGGTTCAGCCACGCTCCAGCCCGGGGTCACTGCGGGTGCTGCTAGGTCCCAGTCCGGGGCCACCGAGGGTGCTGCAGACCAGTCTGGAAATGTCGGGGTTCCTTCTCCTCTACCTGACGCCGTCGTGGGTCCCTCTCCTCTGCCTGACGCCGTTGGGGTTCCACCTCCTCTGCCAGGGGCCATTGTGGTCCCCTCTCCTTTGCCTGTGGCCACCGGGGCTCCTGTTCCTGTCCCTGAGGTTCCCGCTGGCCAACCATCTTTTCCATTCTCTTCCCCAATTATCCAACTTAATCCACCAACATTCATCCCTGCTTGGCAACCACCTCCTGGACTTTCCCGTCTGCTGAGGTGGCTGAAGGACCCTGGCAGGCCGCCGGACAGACTGTGCTGCTGGGTTGGGTGGCCCACGTTTTCCAGCAGGCCACCCAATTCTTTCCATCACATCATGTGCCAGCTTTGGGACATCATTCGACCATGTGAACTGTCCAGCTCTCCGGTCCAGGAGGCCTAGGTGCCTGAGTTTTGCCTGATGTGGAGCCTGAGCGGGGTTTTTGTTTTTTGTTGTTCCCTCCTAGCCTGGGTTTTGCTGGGGTGTGAGTCATGAGGGTTTTTCTTATTTTCTCTGGTTTGTTTAGGTCCCTCCATGCCTGGGTCCCCCTCCTCCCGCCCGGGGTGGGGTTGTTTTCTTACTTTTTGTAGGGTGGGTTTTCTATGTGGGTGGGTTCTTTTTTTGTTTTTCTTTTCTTTTTGATGTTACCCTGGGTGTCTGAAATCCACCCCTTGAAGGTGTCATGGTCTGAGCACAGGGGATTCCGCCGTGCTCAGTCTCATTGCCGTTTTCCACATTTGTACAGTTGTTGTATTTTCGGAGTTCTAGTTCCTGCTATTTTATCCTTGGTTGGTTTTCACATATCTTGTATTGTTTCTTAAGTGTGAGTTATTTTCCTGTTTACGTTCATTGTAGTTTTGTTATTTATATATTTGGGGTTACTTGTATTTTTCCTTCAGTCTTTATTTGTGTTCATTCTAGTTGTCGTATTATATATATACTGTATACTGTATATATATAATCTCTCTCGTGTATAACGCTCTCTCTCGTGCGCATGCGTGAGTGTTTGTGGGAGCAGGTGTGTGGAGTTGAGTCGAGTGAGTACTCTAAACTTTGTTTTTCTAACTTTTCTCTATCTTGTGTGTTGAGGTGTGTGTGTTTATTTTATAGTTGTTTATGTGTGTGTGTGTGTGTTTGTGTGAGAGTTTTGGAGTGAGTGTGTTGGGGGATGGTAGCTTTTGCTGCCCATTTTTTCCCGGCCGGCATTATGCCAGTAGTTGACGGTGGTGTGGAGTTTGAGCGCTTGACCCAGAGGCATGGTGTGAGAATCCTACTGACAGTTTCCTGTTCTGTGGAGGAGGCCGGCCTGGCAGTGGGACGGGTGGTTGGGCATGACAGTATAAAGTCAGCATCAAGGATGAACAGTGCAATTGTCGTTTTTTTTTTGATTGAACTGAAAAAGCTGATCAGGTGGTGGAACAGGGAGTTGTCATAAATGACACTTTTACTCCTGTTTTACTGCTGGTGAACCTTCTAGGAGGATCACCATCTCTAATGCTCCTCCTTTCATTAAAAATGATCAGCTGATCAGAGAGTTGTCCCGTTTTGGCCAAGTTGTTTCCCCCATCAGAATGGTCTCTCTGGGTAGTAAATCATCCCTGCTAAAGCATTTCATGTGTCACAGGAGGCAGTGTTTCATGGTGTTAAAAGACAGCTCTGCAGAACTGAACGTGTCTTTTAACTTCAGGACTGACGGCTTTAGTTATTTAGTTTTTGCAACATCTGAAACTATGAAGTGTTTTGCATGTGGTGCAGAGGGCCAGCTTATTAGATCATGTCCTGAAAAGTTAACACGAATAAGGCTGCGTGTCAACCAAATGCATTTTTTGTCGCCCGACCGCCCTGAGCATTTTTTTTTTCAGCGTTTGTACGCTGCGCTCTGTGGGAAAAAAAGCCTGTGCCCTGTATCCCTGCAACAGCTTGTCACTCTCAGCTCAGCACTCCAGCTTTTCCTATTCTCAGACTTTCTACTGATTTTTTAGTAGCAGTCTCTAAATAATAATGGACAGGAAACATTTTCTAGCAGCTCTGGATGTAAAATATGATGACACAGAAAGCAAGAGTCTGAGTACAGACTAGTACTGGTGTCCTATATCCCGCCCACGCAGCAGTTCTGATTGGCTGCTTAAGGTCTGACATTGACGAGCTCAGCTGCAGTCTCTGAAAAGTTCAACATTTTTCAACTCTGAGCGCTCTGAGCGCTGCGACAAAAAACGGCCACCGCCGATAGCGTTTCAGCGCCGTGGGCGTTCAGCACTGTAAACACTGGACTACATAGAGAATGAATGGAAAATAGCTGCTCAGAGCTGAAACAATGCGTTTGGTGGACACGCAGCCTTATACTGGGAGTAAGAAAGGTGACGCTAGTGTTTCTGGTGGTCCAAAGGGTAGCGCTACATGTGATGTGGTGGATGCCGCTGCGGCATCCGCTTCAACCGGGGCGGCAGCGGCCGCGGCGGGCACGGTGGTTGCTCCGGCAAACAGTGATGGTGAGGATTTTCTGTCTGGCAGCAGCTCTAATCTTTGTAATGAGCCTGTCACCCAGAGTAAAAAGGTGAAGGGCAAAAAGGGTGTAGTTAAAGAAAAAAACGTGAATGAACAGATTTTGCAGGCGGCGGAGGAGCAGACCGGGGCTGTGACGGACACACCGAGTAAACACTGCATGACAAACACTGCAGTTGATGAAGAAATGCAGGAAGATAACTTTGTGATACAGGCAACATGGACAAGAAATTGTAGAGTTTGGATCAAACTAAATGGAACACCTGAGGAAGCAAAGAGTATAATTATCAGAGAGATTACTGACTTAAATAAATATAGATGAACACTGATTAAGAAAATTAAGAGACTATGATAATCCATATCCACACACACGGCAAGAATAGTTCTTCTGTGACACCATGTCAATGTACTTTAAAAAAAAAACTAAAAACAAACAAAACTTATGACTGACTTGAGTAGACATCAATTATCCCCAGTCGGAGGAAGTAATCTGACACAGAGTGAGGAAATTCAAACTCTGAAAATATGCCATTATGCTGAACATAAACTACAAGAGATGGAGAATGATATTGATCCTGATAACCACTTTTTCAATAATATTCATAATCATTGTGAATATTACACTGAAAAGCAATTCAAAAGTCAAGTGCAACTAGATGGTAAACTATCAATAATACACTTCAACAGCAGAAGTCTTATCAAAAACTTTCCACAAATTCAGGACTATTTAAAACAGCTGGACAGAAAATTTACAGCTATCGCAGTCTCTGAAACTTGGCTTAATGAAGAGCAGGCTCCCCTGATGGCAATAGAGGGATATCAGATGTTTCGTACTAACAGATCTCAAAAAAAGGGTGGTGGTGTTGCACTGTATATTGATGACCTGTATAGGTGTAAGCTTGTAAATGGAATGTCCTTTGCACTACCAGGGATTTTGGAATGTGTTACTGTTGAGACTGACCAAGATAAAACAAAAAATCTAATTATAAGTTGTATATATAGAACGCCGGGAACTTGCATTGAGACATTCAGAGATAAATTAGTTGAGCTGTACAATAATATTACTAGTAAGAAAATGGTAGTAATTTGTGGAGATTTCAATATTGATCTACTAAATCCATATCAACAAAATGTAATTACAGAGTTCATGAATTCTATGTACAGCATGAGTCTATATCCCACAATAACACATCCCAGTAGAATCACAGTTCACACTGCTACGCTTATTGACAACCTGTTTGTTAATATCATTGATAAGAAAATAGAAAGTGGATTATTGATAAATGATATAAGTGACCATTTGCCAACCTTTGCACTTATCCATGGCCACACGGGGGCCAATACAGAAAAATTTTTAAAATCGTTCAGATACAAATCACAAAATGCAATCAGTTCTTTTACAGAAGACTTGCTGAAGCAAGACTGGACAAAAGTCTATGTATCAGATGTAAATTAAGCCTATGACACATTTATAAACATTGTAACCACTCTTTATGAAAAAAATTGTCCATTAGTAAAGAAAAAGCTTAAACATAAATTTGCCAATAAGCCATGGTTAACCAAAGGATTACAAAAGGCGTGTAAAAAGAAAAATTTATTATATAAAGCTTTCCTAAAGAAAAGGACAAAAGAAGCAGAGCAGCGGTATAAAACATACAAAAATAAGTTAACATATATAATGAGATGCAGTAAAAGAGACTATTATAGTAAAGAACTGGAGAAAAACAGAGACAATATTAAAAATACATGGACAATACTTAACAATATTCTTGGAAATAAAAACAGAAATACAAGCTACCCAACTGATTTTTCAAAAATATAATAAAACGACTCAGAGTGTGAATGCAGTTTTGCCTGCAGATGAATTTAATAACTTTTTTGTTAACATTGGTCCTAATTTGGCTCGAGAAATACCCACTACGGCACCTACAGGCGATACAATAAGCAAAAACACTGCTATAAAAGACTCCATTTTCATAAAGAACACAAACGAGAGAGAGGTCATTGAAATTGTTAAATCGTTTAAAAGTAAAACATCTACGGACTGTGATGGTATTGACATGCTCTTAGTCAAAACTATTATTGAATGCTTAGTGAAACCACTGACGTATATCTGTAACCTGTCTCTCCAAACAGGTATATTTCCCAATGCAATGAACATAGCTAAAGTAATTCCGATATACAAGACGGGTGACAGAGGGGAATTCTCAAACTATAGACCAATTTCACTATTGCCGCAATTTTCCAAGATACTTGAAAAAATATTCTATGAGAGAACTGACAACTTCATACTGAAGAATAATTTATTGTGTGAGCAGCAAATATGGGTTCAGACACAAGCGGACAACTGCATTTGCTCTAATGGAATTTATAGAAAAAATATCAACTGCCTTTGAAAATAAAGAGTATTCAGTTGGGGTATTCCTGGATCTTAAAAAAGCATTTGATACAGTGGATCATAATTTATTATTAAAGAAACTACAAAATTGTGGTATTAGGGGGGTAGCACCGTCCTGGTTATGTAGTTACTTAAAGAATAGATATCAGTATGTATGTGTTGGTAATAAAAACTTACAGTTACTGAAGGTTACTTGTGGAGTCCCACAGGGTTCAGTTTTGGGGCCATTGTTATTCAATATGTATATAAATGATATATGTAAAGTTTCAGGAAAAATGGACTTAATATTGTTTGCCGACGACACTAATTTATTATGCAGTGGAAGCAATTTGGAACAACTTTTGGATACACTCGGAAAGGAATTAGGAAAGCTCAAACTGTGGTTTGATTCAAACAAATTAACGCTCAATTTAAGTAAGACAAAATTTATAGTTTTTAACAACCATCACAACAACTTAGTATCTAAACTCAGTATAAATGGTGTAGAGATTGAAATGGTATCCGAAACTGAATTTCTTGAAGTAATAATTGATAATAAACTGTGTTGGAAGTCACATATTAATTATATTAAAGGTAAAATATCCAAATCAATTGCAATACTACACAGAGTGAAATATTTGCTGAATCAACCCACACTATATACCTTGTATCATTCATTAATACTCCCATACATGACATATTGTACTGAAGTATGGGGAAATACATATAAAACAAACATATATCCAGTCTTTATGCTTCAGAAGAGAGCTATTAGAATAATAAACAAAGCTGATTACAGGGAACCAACAAACCCACTTTTTCTTAAATTAAAAGCTCTCAAGTTGAAAAATCTGGTTGACTTTAAAACTGCAGTAATAATGTTTAAAGTGAAGAATCTATCACTGCCCGCAAATATCCAAAAGTTGTTCCAAATAAGGGAGAAACAATATCATTTCAGAGGAACATGTATATTTCAAAAACCATCAGTGAGAACTACCACCAAGCAACACTGTGTTTCAGTGCAAGGGGTCAGATTATGGAACGATTTTGGACCTGAATTAAAATCATGTACAACGCTTGGACAATTTAAACAAAAACTAAAGGAAGAAATACTCCAAACATACAGTATATACAAGATGACATGTAAAATCACATAAGAATTGTCATATCCAGTCTGCGTTGTGTTGTAGCTTAGTTTTTTGTCACGTTTTGTCTTAGCTTTGTTCTGAATTGCAATTGCTCTTGTTTTGTTTTTCTTTTGAATTCTTGGATGGAATATGGGTGGGCAATATAAGCTGCGGCTTCAGCCATCACCCATTTCGGATAACTTATGTTGAACTGTATAATCAGAGGAGTTAATGTCTAATTTGACCTTGTTGGATTTTCTTCCCCCTTTGTTAAATTATTCTGTTTCTTTTAATCTGTACTTTTAATCTATCAGAAATAAAGATTCATTCATTCATCCTTTTAAAGCTGCACAAAAAAGAAAAAGTGCTGAAAACTTGCAGAACTCTGCTAAATCTAGTAGGACAGGGAGTTTGGAAATACTGGATGAGAGTCTTCTGGTGACAGTGAAGCTGTGTCTGAGCTGATGCAGACGCAGGAGGAGCAAAGCTCCGACTGCTTTACCAAGATCAGGAAGTTTCTTCAAGTGACTAAGGGGAGCAGAACTGTGAAAGAAGAAAATTACTTTCCAGATCTGGAATCATTTGTTGCATCAGCTCGCAAGTTTATGAAACTAAATGATGAGAATGACTAACTAACTAACCTACACTTATATAGCGCTTTTCTAGTCACAAAGACCACTCAAAGCGCTTTCACTAGTACTAACCCTCTATTCTAAGGGCCTATAGGAAACAGATATCTAGGGACAATTTAGAACAGCCAATTAACCTAACATGCATGTCTTTGGATTGTGGGAGGAAACCGGAGACCCCGGAGTAAACCCACGCAGCACAGGGAGAACATGCAAACTCCACACAGAAAGGTTCCAACCCCTGCCAGCCTGGGGATTTGAACCAGGAACCTTCTAGCTGTAAGGCAACAGTGCTAACCACTGCACCACCGTGCTGCCCACCGTGCTGCTGTCTCATTCTCAAAAGAATGAGACTTTTACTGATCATAAATATATCGTTTAAAAAAACTTGTGCTTAAACTGAAATCACAAATCACTAACAGTCATGTTAACGCTTAATTTGCCTTTTACTTTGTCTGCTACGTGTGTGTTTTTTTTACTGTACCTTATTTTTATCCTTTTTAATGCCTAACCTTAGAATTGGCATCTTAATATAAATGGGGCCAGGGATGATGTAAAAAGAGCCTCTTTATACAAGCTTTTTAATTTAAAGAAGCTTGATGTGCTGATGCTCCAGGAGACTCACAGCACTGTTGACATTGAGAGTCAGTGGAGAAAAGAGGGGGATGGCTGCATTTTTTTGAACCACAAGTCTAATAACAGTGGGCGGGGGGGTGGTTGCTGTACTTTTCTCTAAGGGTTGTGTGCCTATCTCTCATGGTAGAAGAGGTGGTGAGAGGCCATTTACTCTTATTAAAGGTACAGTTTGAAAACGTGAACTTGGTTTTTATAAATGTGTGTGTGCCAACACAGAGAGCAGAGAGGATCAGGTTCTTTGACATGTTATTGGATACGGTTAGATCCTGTAATTCGAATTGTTTATTTCTGGGGGGTGATTTTAATTGTACATTAAACCACAGACTAGACAGGAACCATCAGGAGCCTTCCCTGCTTCTGCCAATAGGCTGTGGGAGCTGGTGAAGGCACACGAAATGGCCGATGTGTGGGGATTACATCATGAGGACCAGAGGCAGTACACCTGGAGCCATGTCAAAGATTGTGGAGGAAAAATAAGTTCAGGTGAGATGCGGCGAGCTGGAAGGTTACAGAGTTTTATTTTCCTCCATCGTAATGAGACGCACTTGTAGCGCTGTATGCTACTATGCTGTACAGTGCTGTGCTGTGTTGTTGAGGCATGTATAGCAAGCTTTTTTGTACATGTTATACCAACAGAGAGAATGCATGGCACATTTGCATATTGATATACATATCAGTCAATACATATCATTCGCGTGACCAACTGGCGCCCGGACTTCCTCTCCTTAATCCAGGGATGTATAACAATAGTCCATTGTTCTGATTGTCTCCTAGGGGCTCTCTGTCCGTATGTAAATTGTCCTCTGCTTAGTGCAGGCTAGCTGAGTGTGAGGATTGAATGTCCATGTAGATTGTGGTGGGTCACCAGAGGGCTCCCCCCAGAACACTCAGCAGGGGTTGTGACCTCCCCTCCCCCCGTCGTTTGGCTCCAGCTCCGGTAGAACTGTCAGAGGGCATGTCAGACCGTGGGGGGGACGGAAAAAAACAGTGTGCTCCGCTCCGGGTTACAGCACATTGAACGGCCGTGGATCGTGGGCGCACGGGCTGGTGCATTTCGTGCGTAATGGAACAAGATGGTGATCGGCCGGCTTTAGGGAGTGAGATGTGGAAAAGAGCTGTGGAAGAGGAGGGGGAGGGGGTGGGAGTAAGTGAGTGCCGGCCCGGGAC
Organism: Pholidichthys leucotaenia; assembly: GCA_020510985.1. Taxonomy (NCBI): domain Eukaryota; kingdom Metazoa; phylum Chordata; class Actinopteri; order Cichliformes; family Pholidichthyidae; genus Pholidichthys; species Pholidichthys leucotaenia. Next base: position 254,087,542 of record CM035836.1, on the reverse strand, counting down.
ATCAAAGGTGTCTGAGCCGCGCAAAAATTGCGTGTGGATCCACGATGGTGAGGGACTTTCCCGTTAAACCTGGCGAGGATCCACAGTGGCTGTGAAAGAAAAATTAAGTCTCTGACTTCTCTCGCGGCTCGGTCCAGCAAGGATGTGGGGAAAGCGAGCGGCCAAATTCCCCGAGGATACGTAGCGGCTGTGAAACAACTGCAGCTGTGTGAGGAACCTGGCAGTTTGGCTTTTAGGTTCGGAAGGTCTGCTCTTGGGAGTTTAGTCAGAGTCGGGGAGCTCGGTGGAAATCAACGCAGTCGGCGTCGATGATTGTCCCCATTCAGGCTGCTTCCTTCGTTCGCTCGTGTCGCCGTTCATGGTGCATTTTGGTCCCAGCGCTGCGCTCTGGAGCGCGTGCGCCGGTGAGGATGAAGAGGTTGCAGGTGTTCTCTGGTCCTCTGTGTCCACAGCGTGGTGAGAGGGAGCAGACGGTCATTCTCTCTCGTCTTGTCACCAGTGTGGAGGGAAGAGATCAGGCGAGGGGCGCACCATGACGTGTGCTGGGGCTTTCCCGGTCGGGGTCATCTCCGGGGTGTTCGCCTCATGTTCCATTCTTCATCAAGGGTCACCAGTGTGGAGGAAAAATAAGTTCAGGCGAGATGCGGCGAGCTGGAAGGTTGCAGAGTTTTATTTTCCTCCATCGTAATGAGACGCACTTGTAGCACTGTATGCTACTGTGCTGTACAGTGCTGTGCTGTGTTGTTGAGGCATGTATAGCAAGCTCTTTTATACATGTTATACCAACAGAGAATGCATGGCACATTTGCATATTGATATACATATCAGTCAATACATATCATTCGCGTGACGAACTGGCGCCCGGACGTCCTCTCCTTAATCCAGGGATGTATAACAATAGTCCATTGTTCTGATTGTCTCCTAGGGGCTCTCTGTCCGTATGCAAATTGTCCTCTGCTTAGTGCAGGCTAGCTGAGTGTGAAGATTGAATGTACATGTAGATTGTGGTGGGTCACCACAAGATAACCTTTTATCTATGGCCAGGTTAGACCGTTTTTATGGTTTTAAACATCAAATGAGTACATTTTAAAATAGTTGTATCTGTCCTGTTGGTTTCACTGATCACTGCCTGCTGTTTTGTTCTGTTTTTGTTGAAAATGTAAAGTGTAAGAGTGCTTTTTGGCATTTCAATAATACACTTTTAAAGAATGTGTCTTTTAAAGGAGTTTTTCATGGTGTATGGAAGTCACACAGGGAACAAAAAAACCCTTTTAAATCTCTTCAAATGTGGTGGGATGTTGGTAAGGCACAGATAAAACAACTCTGTCAACAATCCACTGGAAATGTCACTCGTAGCTTCACTCAATCCTTGAAAGCTCTGGAGACTGAGGTGGTAGAGCTAGAGGGGTTGCTCAGTTCTACAGAAAAACAAGAGCACTTAGAGGCTCTTAAATCAAAAAGGTCAGCCTTGGCTAGCTTGCTAGGGATCACCACACAGGGAGCTCTGGTCCACTCGCGCTACATGGACGTAGCTCTGATGGACTTGTCCTCCCAGTACTTTTTTGGACTGGAGTGGAAAAATGGCCAGAGAAAGCTCATTCACTCCTTGTTGGACGATGATGGGAGAACAATCCCCACAGCAGCAGAGATCAGGAAATATGCTGCTGGTTTCTACAGTGAACTGTATAAAGCGGAGTGGAGGGAAGACACGTCACTGGGCCAGAGTTTCCTTGGTGGTCTTTCAGTGCTCTCAGAGGACCTTGTTGCCAGCTTGGATGCCCCACTGTCTCTGTCTGAGCTGCATGCAGCGCTAATGAGCCTCCAGAATGGAAAGTCACCAGGCGTAGATGGTCTCTCTGTGGACTTTTTTAAGGAATTCTGGCCCCTGCTTGGTCCAGACCTGCTGGAGGTTCTCCAAGATAGTTTGAAAAGGGGGACCCTACCCACGGCCTGCAGGAGGGCCATCATCACGCTGTTGCCCAAAAGAGGGGACTACAGAGCCCAAAGAACTGGAGGCCAGTCTCTCTGCTCTGCACAGACTACAAAATTCTTTCAAAAGCTCTGGCCCGAAGACTGAAAAAAGTGATGAGCGAGCTCATTCATGTAGACCAGACTTACTGTGTGCCTGGCAGGCTGATTAGTGACAACGTCACTTTAATTCAGGATGTTTTGGAGGTCTCTGGTTCATTGGCTGTGGAAACTGGTTTGATGTCAATAGACCAGGAAAAGGCATTTGACCGGGTTGAATACCAATATTTATGGACAGTTTTAGCTGCTTTTGAGTTCAGCCCAGGCTTCATAGCCAGGATACGGGTCTTGTACAGTGACATTGAGAGTGTACTGAAGATAAATGGGGGCCTGTCTGCCCCTTTAAAAGTCAAGAGGGGGGTTCTGCAGGGCTGCCCTCTCTCAGGGATGCTGTACTCCCTCGCCACATAGAGCCTTTGCTTCACCGTTTGAGAAGGGACCTATCAGGAGTCACGTTTCCTGGCTGTGAAACCACGTTTAGGCTGTCAGCCTATGCAGATGATGTAGTCATTCTGCTAAACAAGCAGAGTGACATTGACGTTTTGGTTAGGAGTGTTAATCTTTTTGGCCAACTTTCTTCTGCAAAAATAAACTGGGTAAAAAGCGAGGCTCTGATGGTGGAGGAAAAACTAGAAAATCAGCTTATGCTGCCTGGTGGGCTGAACTGGAACAAAGGAAGATTCAAGTATCTTGGTGTTTCTATCGGAAATCAACAATTTGAGCAAAAAAATTGGGATGGGGTCATAGAGAAAATCAAGGGGAGACTAAATAAGTGGAAGTGGCTAATGCCAAAAATATCTTTTAGAGCAGGGGTGTCCAACCATGTGCCATGGAGAGCCAAGACCCTGCAGGTTTTCTCTTCTACCCAGTCTCTTCAGCAGGTGTTTTCACTTATCAGCAATCAGTGGGAAGAAGTTCACTGAAATCTGCTGTTGAAGACACTGGTTGGAGGTAAAACCTGCAGGGTCTTGGCTCTCCATGGCACATGGTTGGACACCCCTGTTTTAGAGGAAGAGTGCTCATTTTAAATAATCTTGTTTCCTCATCCCTGTGGCACCGCCTCATGTGCATGGACCCCCTGCTGGTTTGCTGTCCAAAATTCAGTCTGTTATGGTGGACTTTTTTTGAGGGGTGGACTCCACTGGGTCCCTCAAGCCCTGTTATTTCTTCCCACAGAGGAAGTGGGGCAAGGAGTGGTTCATTTAGCTAGTAGAGGTGCTGCTCTTCAACTGACTTTCATACAGAGACTGCTGACGGGCCCCCAGGACCTGGTGTGGAGGCCTTTGGCCTGTGTTATTTTACAGAGAGTCCTTGGGCTTGGGCTAGACCTCCCTGTGTTTTTAATGGATTTTAAGAACTCTAGTGCACTGTCTTTGCCCAGTTTTTACCGCAGTCTGTTTTCAGTGTGGACTCTTTTTAAAAAAACAAAGAGGGCCATGTGACTCCCTCCACTGGTTGTTGAGGGAGCCGCTGGTTTTTGGTGGTCATCTTGGTGTCCTGCCGGGAGTTGGAAGGACCTTCCTTGATAGGCTGTGTTCCAGGAATATTCTCACTTTAAAACAAGTGGTGGAACTGGCTGGTCCTGGCCTCAACAACGCCTCAGCTTTAGCATCACATCTCGGTTTTAGATCAAATCATTTCATCGGTGGTCTTCTTTCACACTGGAAACAGGAGCTTCATGGACTTGAGCGCTCCAGAAAGCACAGACCCTTCATATGGACTTTGACATTTCTCCTAGCTCCTTACTGGCATTCTCTGCTCCCTCTGGTGTGGACTTTGGAGGAGCCAATGGTAAGGCTCTCTACAGACTTGTGGTGATGGTGCTCAACAAGGACAGATTGAACACCTGCGTGGACACTCCATGGAGAGCCTACTTTAGACTGGGAAAAGGGCATCGGCCTGCCTGGCGGGCTCTTTATAAAGCCCCTCTCCCTAAGAGGCATGGAGACTTACAGTGGAGGGTCCTGCATGGCATCATAGCTGTCGATGCTTTTGTTTCTGTGACTAACAGCAGTGTCAGTGATCAGTGGGTTTTCTGTTCCTCTAGGGAGACAGTTTTTCATTGTTTTACTGAATGTCAGCGTCTAAATGGTCTCTTTGAACTACTCACAGAACTTTTTCACAGCTTTAAGGAAGTTTTCTCCAAGCAGGTTTTCATCTGTGGTTTTATGTACAGTCATCGTTTTAAGCAGAAATGTCAACTACTGAACTTTGTTTTAGGGCAGGCAAAGTTGGTGATCTATGTAAGCTGGAGAAGAAAACTTGAGAATGTTGAGAATGATGTTGATGTCAAAATTTTATTTGTGAGGCTACTTAAAGCCAGAATCAGGTTGGATTTTGAGTTTTTTATGGGGAATGGGGATGTGGAAGGTTTTAGGACCCTCTGGTCCCTTGAGGATGTCCTTTGTTTAGTCTGTGACGGGCAGCTTTTGTTCGGGCATTTTTTGGGGGAATAATTCTTTTAATATAGTATGGTATTGTACTGAATGATGGAAAAATGTGTTTATTAAAGACCTTTTAAAAATCAAAATCTCTCTCTCTCTCTCTCTCTCTGGGTTTGCAGCTGTCAGTGGCACTTCTTGGTTTTGCTCTGGTTGTGGGCGGTGCCCCTGTCAAGCTGTCAGCCCCGTCAAATCTCCTCATGATTCACAGCTAATCTCTTCCACCTCCCGTCTGCTCATGTGATTCACACATGATGGCATAATTAATTGTTTGCCTTACTTAAGACTATCTGCTTCATCCACTCCTTGTTGGAGTCTCATCAGGAATCCATGTCTATTAGAACCCTGTTCCTGTTCTAACACCAACCTCGCCTTCTCCTTGTTTTGTCTATTTGTAAGTTTATGTTGAGCACTGTTTGGACTTGATGTTTTTTCTTATTAAATACAACAATTTGCAGTTCAGCGCTTGAGTCTTTGTTTTTGCCTCAAGAGGCAAATCATGACAGTTAGGGATCTTTGAAGAATAGAGGAGCTCTTTTCTCCTCTTGACATTGAGGCTGTCCTTCTAGCTGAGAGTAGTCGGATAGCGCAGGTGTTTTTTGACTCTCTCTGTCACTTTTGCATTTCTATATACGATCTTGGGAGAGTTTTTGGCATCTGTTTGAAGGCTGGGCAGGATGCTCAAGCTGATGGATGTCCACTTTGATCTCACAGTATTTTGTTTAATCTAAACTGGTGCTGGTTTGCGCAGAGTGACCCTCCTTGAGTTTGAGCAACGTAGTAAGACGGTTATCACAATGTGATAAAAAGTTGGGATTGTGAAAGATTTCTTTCTCATCATATTTAATTCTTTATATCATGTTTTTATTCTATGATACTTTGTTCTCAAAACAACTTCTTATCAAGTTCCTTCCTGTTCTGGACACAGAGCTTAGCCACAAGGTTGGAGCCTCAGAGAGGCTCAGAGCTCCAACAACTTTCTTATCAGGCAGCTGTACCAGCCTATAAAAAGCCTGCACTCATTATTTGTGTTCTGAACATTTCTGTGGAATCATGCTCACTGTAACTTCTGCTGAAATCCTTTTTGCAAAAGATAATAAAAATATACAGAAAAGGCATCCAGCTGTTTCATTTTTCATCGTTCATTATCCCTTCACCAGATTTATAAGGGACTATTTATTGACTGGTTCCAAGGTTGTCATAGCCAGGAGCGGCACTGGGGTTAAGCTCCCAGTGCTCATAAAATGCTCCTTACGGCGTGCGTCTCGAAAAGCCTCTGACAACTAAGTCCAACTCCTAGCCTGCCCGTGTGGTTTAGTCTCTAAGCCCGGCGGAACTGCTTTTACTAATAGGAGAAGGGGCGAGGGCGGATCTCTGGCGCCTTAAAACCAGATGCTTCGGGTAGATGGTGGCTCGTCAACCTGGGAAGGTAGCCCATCTAGGGGAAGGTAAACCCTGATTTCAAACCTCCGCTGCCTTGCGGCACACCTGGTCACAGGAAAGGCTTCGGGAGTCAACCCTGAGGAAAAATCTGGAGTCGGAGCCCCTAAGGCAGTTCTCTGTTGTGCTCAACATCGCTCTGGCAGCTCCTGTGACGGCGCTGGTGCCAAACTATAGCAGCCCTGCTGTTCCTTTGGATTCATCAGTGACGTGGAGAGGGGGGACATGCTGCATGGGTAACATCTTGTCCTCCATATCTTCCTGCCCAGGCTTGAATCCTACCAACGCCCAACGCTGGAAGGTAGAACACCGGTGCGCATCGGCCTGTTCAGCCACAAGCAGTGCTGTTCCAGCAGAGTAGACGTTTAGGATTCTCTTCCATGGTCATCACAGACCGACGGAGGCCGACGATTTATTGACAAGTAAAAATCCACAAGAGGGACATAACATTTGGCGACGAGAGATTAAACCATGGAGGCATGCTTGAGACCGCTGTGGCTCTTTCTTGAGTCACCAGGGGAACCAACAGTCCCGTGGCCGCGATGGCTGGATGCATTCGAGGCCTACATTTCAGCGCTGGTGTGATGATCAGGTGAGTTCACTTCCCCACCCTTCCCTCCAGTTTCCCAGCTCCAGAGCTGATCACGCTCACCTGCATGATTGTGTGCACCTGCTGCTTCCTCATCTGCCAGCTATAAAGGAACCAGTCTGCAAGTGCTTCTCCACTAGACCGTTGGGTATTGCTGCCTGAATTTAGGTCAAGTTGAATTAACGTCTTCTTTAACCTGTGGTAAATCCCTTTCTCCTCTCTTCCTCAGGTTGCTGCCATTGCTGTGGTGTGTCTCCAAACTCAATAAAGTAAGGAAACAAGCAATTCTTGTCCACAACCTCGGCATAGAAGGCCAGAGAATTTTCCACACATTAGGACCAACAGAGTTGTATGTGGATGCCATCGAGCTACTTGCTAGCTATTTTGCCACTCCTGACAACGTGATAGCACAACAAATTCGCTTTCGCCAGAGATGACAGAGAGTCAGTGAGTCAGTCCAGCAATTCATCACCGACTTGAGGCATTTGGCTAGCATATACCGTTTTGGACTGTTAGATGATGAAATGGTGCGGGACCAGTTAGCCGAACACACGTGCAACGCTAGGCTATGAGCTAAGATGCTAACGGCGCCAAACAACATGACACTAGCTAACACTATAGAGCTAGCGGTCCAGCTAGTGGCAGCAGAGAAGTTAGCCACAGAGCTAAATGGGCTCCAAACACAGAAGCTATCTGGACAGACGACGCTAGCTAACACGGTGTGCATGGATGGAGAAGATGACATGGCAGAAGAGTACGAGACGAATGCAGTTAGCCGAAGGTCCGCTCCGAGAGGCCCCATCTGTGGGAGCTGTGGGTTCCCGACACACCAGGACAGAGCATGTTTTTGGCTGGCAAGAGGACAACGATGTAACAAGTGTGGGCACATAAACCATTTCACCAGAGTGTGCCGGTCGCCAGCACCATAGGGTCCACCAAGTAAGCCAGCCCGCCCGCCAACGACAGCCATTCATGCGGTAAGCCCCAACGTCAACGGTTATTCATACAGCATGGTTGAGATAGACAGGGTAGCCATGCCGCTCTTACATGGCTGCGGTGCGGTTGATGTTAAACTGGGCCACCATGAAAAAGTTTCTCCCCAACCACAAAATCAACAAAAACCCAACGTTGCTGTACAGATACGGTGGTCATACACTGTACAATGTCAGAACAGTGGAACTGATGGTTTACTACAAGTCCAAAATTGTGTATGACTTCACGTTCCAGGCGGCAGCGCACGGTGACAACATCATGGGATGTGACCTTTTCTACAGACTGGGCTTCACTATCAGAGACAGTGCTGGGTTTGAATGGTCCGGATGCGGCAGTTGGAGCACGGCAGACCTCGATGACAACAACATGGTGTGGGATGAGGTAATTAGGAACGGCACCAACACCAAAGCATCCATCCCGTGCTCTCAGGAGGAGAGCCGCCAGGAGGGGGAGCAGCTGGCCTCACCTTCATCATTTTATTGTAGAAATGGGCTCCCTAGTAAAAGCTTTAAATAGCTTTTTTGGGATGACCCGTTCACACTCCAAATCAATGTGAAAAAAAAGCCTATTGTATACTGCTACTCATGCTGTTGATAATTCATATTGTAATTCATTCATGCTGTTGATAATGTGTGATGTGTGTTTGTGAATAAACTGTTAAACTGAAACTCCGTTCCTCACTCAGCCAGAACCCGAGCATGCAGAGTGCCCCAAAGTGCAGCAACAGCAACTGGGCACAAGCACAACGCACAACGCAGCACAACAGAGCTCGTCAGACTGGAGACAGGAGGAACCGGACTGCTTCCATATCCTTGCTCAACAAGCTACGGAGGTTACCACCGAGCCAACGGGTGAAGAGTCCGCCTCAATGAGCAACACTGGAGAGGCAACGGACCCCTTCCGTTTCCACAACAAGCCTCAACCGACAACGGAGACAACAGGTGAAGAGTCCACAACGAATACGGTGACTACGGAACCGCCGCAGCACAACAGAGGTCCCAAGCCAAACGAGTCTGCAGACCGGGAGCACAACAAAGCATAAAACAAAGTAAGGCGCTGCTCCAAGTCATGGACTGGGTTCGGGTTCGCATCGGCGAGAGACCGGGACGGCGACTGACTGGGCCGCTGCCAGCGAAACAATGGGCACCATGAGGATCGTGGCGAAGCTGGGAACAGCGTGCTTTCAGCTGACAGATGGTTCGGTTTGGCATGCAAACCAACTATGGCGTGTCCAGGTGGCTGCTCCAGACAGCGAGGCTTTTGCAGGAGTCGGCTACTGCAGTGTGGGACCCATGCCCCAGTGTCATGAAGATTGGCTCTGGCCCCGGGGGTCTGACAGCTCCAGGGATGAGGCCGCCACGGGCCCGCTACAAAGTCCCTCAGGCAGAACTGTTCTCTCCGTGGAAGACTGTCCGTAAAAAGACTGTTCAGGGAGGAGCGCGGCTGACATGGTGGCAGAATAACCCACCCAGCCACGTTAGGTCCTTTGGTGGTCTACCCGCGGACCCTAGCCGTTAGGTTTTTTTTTTTTTTTTTCAGAACACAACCAAAACCTAACAAGTGTTCTTTAATAAAACAAGTGTCTGTGTTCTTTAAAATACGTTCTTAGTTCAATAGTATAAGTGTTCTTCACAATTCATATATATAGAATAAGAGTTTTGAAATATAGAAATAAGATGTTATAGATCCCTGAACAGTAAGGTTAGTTATTTCATATTTGCTAATATTGAATAAGAATGTTTAATGTGTTTAATAGTAAGTGTTTAGGAAATGTGTGTGTTTACGTAATAATGCTACATAACTGAATAGAGGGAATTTGGTTACTAAATTGGGGAGGGCTATCTGCCAAAGGAAATAATGGATTTTTCCATTTTTGCAAGGAGGGGGCGGATGACATCACCACGCAGTATGTATACTGGGCGGCCCGCCATCTCAGGGCAGTTGTATGGTAGACTCAATTGGTATGAGAGGTGGTCGGCAGCCAGCCCCATTATACGCATGCTTGTACTATTCTACTTTACTTGTAATAAAGTTCAGTAAATGGCAGCATCCTCGTCAGTCATCATTGCCAGGTTTGTGGACATTACAGATGGGTGGGTGCGTCTGTGTTCATAATTTTGCGTGTTGTTAGTAGATCACTGGCAAAAATTGGTCACTTCCTTAGGCACGCTGTCTAAATTGTGCACTTGCTAATTTGCATTAGTAAATCTGCCCCCTTGCCTTCAAACTCACTGGTCCCACCCCCTGATCTGTACTTTTGCAAACGTTCACATTTGACTGATGCACGAGGCGGACTATTGGGACATGGTGCAGCCGTAGACATGTTGGTCTGTGAGAAGCTGCTGAGGGCCCCCCCCCCCAGCTATCTCTCGCCCAATCACTGTTGAGCAATGACTTCATGTGTGGTGTGTAAAAGTAAACAAATCAACAAACAACTACTGAGTAGGAGGGCAACATGCAGAACGTGGATGAGATGATGCTGGGCTAAAGGCACCTAGTTAATAGAGGACAAACCGCGTTCTGTATTGACTCAATACAGGACATATTATTTTAGTGTAAAAAACAGGACGATACTGTATTTTACAGGACAGGTGGCAACCCTAGTGAGGACAGGCTCATGACAGGCCACCTGGTGTTAGCCTGTCAATCCAGCCAGTTCTGATCACTATTTTCTATAAATTCTGTTGACCCCCACCACTGAAATCCTTGCTGAGCTACTAATACTTGACCATATATGCCGCTCCTAGGCATTATTTAGTGGCTAGCTGATGCAGCTAGCGTCACCTATAGGCGCCTTGCTTGACCGTTCACGAATGATTCTGTGCTTACTGTACTCCAGAGACCGGTCATAGCCTACTGACCATTGAAACCAAGATGAATTTAAGGCTCACTATCCAAGCTAGGAGCTAGCAAGCTAAGATTAGCAACAGTGATGTAAGCGTGTGGGTGGAGTTAAATGGGGCTTTTAGGCAAAGAGACATGCACTGAAACGAGCCGTTCCGAGGAAGGATGTAAAAGATGATTCACAATAATGCTGCAATAATTAATTAAAGAAAATCTGACCGAAATATATCACATACATGTCATTAAGAACTGCAGGAGTTTTATCATAAAGATAATTTAGCATAATTTCACAAATACTGTTGAAAATGTTGAAAATGTCGATAAATATATTTATTTCTACATACCTCTCTTGCTGATTTTGATGGACCAGGTTATTTTTTTTTATAACTCAGGCACTTAATCTTCATTTTAGGGCTGAAATATATTTTGCTTGTAAACTTTGTAAGGAAACTGATTAAATAGCTCTTTCCCTGGCTGAAGTTGCTGACCCCTGAAATCGGTAAGTGGAGCTGATAGAAACAGCAAAATGACCAAGCTGCTGTTGGCGGTATAACACTCGTGTGCTATATTTTCTTAGAAAACTTCTCACTCGCTGTTTTTTAAAGCAGAATATTAAACTGTTGCCAGTGTCAAAATAACAGTGATGGCAGAAATAATAACAAGACGGAAGAAAATATTAGAAAGAGGATGTGAAAGTCATGAGCTGTGGAAACTGACCCAGTAAAGAGCACGCAAGTCTAATAAAACCTTTCAACCAGGATACTTTTTTTTCTGGAAACTGTTGACATCAGCAAATGACAGGGCAACACAGCGTTGCCCAACACAGAGATGTGTTGGTGGTGACGCCTGTGGCTGCATATATGGAAACTAAACCAAAATGTTTGACACTTAAAAGAATTCCAGGCCAGATCAGTGTTGTTTGTTTCCAGCTGAGACTCCTCCTGTTCAAACAGAAAGTCATGCACGGTGGCGCAGTGGTCAGCACTGAGGCAGCACAGCAACTCACCCTTGGCCATGGGATCTCAGGTTCGATCCCACCCCTGACCAATGCTGATCTTTCTGTGTGGAGTTTTCATGTTCTCCCCGTGTCTGTGTGGCTTTACTCTGGGATTTCTCCGGTTTCCTCCCGCAGGGGCCAAAAACATGCAGGTTAGGTTAACTGGCATCAACTGGGGAGGTATGAATGAGCTGTCCTTTGCCCCTTCCCCCCAGGCCACAGTTGTAAATAAGAATGTGTTCGTAATCTATCCTCCCTGGTTAAATAAAGGTTAAATTGTGGAGGTAATAGGACAGGCGAGATGCAACGAGCTGGAAGGGTACAAGGTTTCATTTCCTCCAACATACTGAGACGCGCTTCGTAGCTCAGTGAGCTACTGCGTTGCTGAGACGTGTGTCACAAGCTCTTTTATCCAGTGATACAGACAGAGAGAATGCATGGCACATTAGCATAGCTATTGTCATCTAATACACATCGGTCAATATTAGCATGACACTGGTTGGCTCGAGGACGCATGCATACAGTCCCGTCTGATTGCCTCCTGTGGCTCTCTGTCCGTCTATGAATTGTCCTCTGCTTCCTCCAGACCTGCTGAGTGTGAGAAGTGTCCGTGCAGAGTGTGGTGGGTCAGCACAAAATTTAAAAAAAATCTGACTAAAGTTTACTGATATATCTGCTATATGTGATCTAGCTGCAGCATCTTTACGTTGTAATGTTAGTGGAATTCAGCGGTGACCGAGCCACTCTGAACCGTCTATAGGCCTCTCAAAATACTTCAGTAGTAAATCCATTTCCCCGTGAAACTCGGATATTCAACTCCCATGAGCCCCATCGCTGCACCAAGTGTTTGTTCAGTTTCTTTGTTTGGTTTGTGTGTCAGTGATAGAAAATCTCATAGTCGGCTTTAATAGTAAATATGTAAGTTCCCAACCGAGATGGTTTGGACATGTGCAGAGGAGTGGTAGTGGACAAAGGATCTTGAAGATGGAGCTGCCAGGCAGGAGGAAAAGAGGAAGACCACAGAGAAGATTGATGGATGTAGTGAAGGAGGACATGGAGAGGGTTGGTGCTGCAGAGGAAGATGAAGGGATAGGGAGAGATGGAGGCAGATGATCTGCTGTGGAGACCCGTAAAGGGAGCAGCCGAAAGAAGATGCAAGTTCCCAACTATAGATTTGTGGTGAGTGGATGCATAGACACAAATCAAGTAGGGGGCATAAACCTTTAATATCATGTTACATAAGACTTTTAAGCACCGATGCGAAATGCAAAAAAAAAACTTTTTTCTTGTGAATTTTCACCTTTTTATATAAATTTACAACTTTTTTCTTATAAATTTGCAACTTTTTCTCATAAATTTGCTACTTGTTTCTCTTAAATTTTCAACTTCTTTGTTTTAAAGTTGCAACTTTTTGGAACAAGCTGTGACTTTTTTCTTGTGAAATTGCAGCTTTTTTCTCATAAATTTGCAACTTTTTTCTTGTAAAGTTCCAACTTTTAATCAAGTTGACTTTTTCTTCACATGAATTTGTTATTTTTTCTCATGAATTCACCAATTTTCTCATCATAAGTCTGCAACTTTTTTGTTGTAAATTTGTGACTTTTTTACTTTTAAATTTGTAACATTTACATGAATGCTGATTAAGTTTTTATTCAATGTAATGCCTTAAATTTTCTCTCTTCATCTAAACAATGACTCAAGTTTGTACAAAGTTTTTGTTTTAAAGGGTTTGAAGTGTTACTTAAGGCTGCTAAACACAATCTCACATCAGACCCCGACTACCTTATACAGTAATAGAGAGCGCTGTAACAGTCATTATGTAATCGCCCGTCATTTATGATTACGTATATGATGATCACACACAAGTTTTTTTTCGTCCATTGAGACTTACCGTTACAGTCTATAGATTAGGCATTAACATGTGATTTTTTTTAGGGGAATGAATGAACAGGGAGGATGTGTGCATTCCAATGTAATGTGCAGCACATGGGGGTGTCATAATCTGGACATTTTGTCCATGCTTTCAGTTATTTTTTGAACTATTGGCACGATTCTGTTATCATTAGCAGTTTCAGCTATTGTTTTCTAGCCTCTCCCATCATCCTCCCATTCCTCCAGCCACTCACGTGTGTTTTCATTTGACCCTAATTAGTTGCCCAGCTGTCCTGTGTTAGTTAATTTTTGTGTCCCTATATACACGGGTGAGAAAAAGTGTCTGCCACCTCCCGATTTCTCATTTTTTTGTATGTTTGTCACACTTAAATGTTTCAGATCATCAAATAAATTTAACTAGAAAAGCACTCGGAGAGCGCAGATCTCCGCCAAGTACCTCAGTTCCCCCTAATATTGGGATTTTCCCCAAATATAATAGTCCTACATTTATTTTATCTATATTTTCAGAATCCTTGACCATCAAAACATACCTTTAGCAATTGGATTCACATTGATATCTTTATTAGTTCAGTAGTTATTGACAAAAATCACATTTTCGGTAATGGCGGTTTTCTTCTGGATATAGCTCCATAGCTTTTGAAGATACAACAAATCTATTGGCACACTACTGATTCCTCAGTGTCTTGGCTATATTTTGGTGTTTATTGTATGTTTATATCTTAATTGGTTACTGTCATATAATGTGATAATTATGTGTGGTGTATCTTTAAGACTGTGGTGACGTCACAGGTCAGAGTTGACCTTCACCGAGTGAATATTGTATGAAAATGGCGATGTGTTGATGTTGCCGCCTGTAAATGTTTCCCGCTCCTAGTTGTTAAAAGAGAACTTTGTTGAAACCACTATTCGTGTGGACCTCAGTTCTTTACATGGTGTCAGAAGTGCTTGATGGACGCTCTGCTTCAGTAAGATGGCCAAGTTTAATCCCCCGGAAAGTTTTCCTTTTCATCGTCCGAATGAATGGGCGGGCTGGAAAGAGCGCTTTCTGCATTTCCGGACGGCTACAAAACTGAGTAAAGAGGACGGCGAAATTCAGGTCAGTTCACTGATTTACGCCATGGGCCCCGAAGCTGAAAACATCTTCAAATCATTCTCCTTTACTGAGGAAACGGATCAAAAGAAGTTTGACGTTGTGTTAGGAAAATACGACGAGTACTTCTGTCCTAAACGGAACGTGATCCATGAGCGCGCTTGTTTTCACCAGAGGCGGCAGCGGCCTGGTGAGAAAGTGGAAATGTTTATCAGAGCCCTTCATGAGATGTCAGAACACTGTGACTTTGGTGTAAAGAGAGATGAACATATCCGTGACCGAATTGTTGTGGGCATCCTTGATAAAGAGCTGTCACGTAAACTGCAGATGATGGCTGATCTAACGCTTGCCCAAACTATTCAAACAGTTCGCCAGTCCGAGGAGCTTGTCCTCCAGGTTCACCAGCAGGGGGAGGCACACGCCACGGTGCAGGAGATCCAGGGAAAAGCAGCAAGCAGAGGAAGATCTCCATTTAAACCAAAGAAGAAAAAAAGTGGAGAGCAAAAAGACTTATGGTGTGGAAGATGTGGAAAATTAAAACACAGAGATCCTGAAAAGTGCCCAGCCATGAAGTCAACATGCAACAAGTGTAAAAAGGTGGGTCACTGGGAAAAGAAATGTCACAGTAAATCAGTCAGAGAAGTCACTGAAGAGACAGTTTCCCAGACACCATTTTTTTGGGGCGCAGTCACAAAAACAAATAGAAATGATGACCCATGGACCATACAGCTTACAATTGGAACAACACCAGTCAATTTTAAAATTGATACGGGTGCAGACGCAAACATTATGGGAGAAAAGACATTTAACAAACTAGTTCCTAAGAAGGAATTAGAGCCATCTAATGTCACACTGTGCAGCCCGGGTGGTCAATTGGACTGTATAGGAAAATTTCAAGCCTTCACAGAATACAAAGAAAAACCATATACTTTTCCTGTGTATGTCATCAGTGGCAATAATGCAAACAATTTGCTGGGCAGAGACACAGCAATGTCGATGGGGCTTGTGAAGCGTGTCGAAGAAGTACACAAAGTATTTGGTGAGCATGGAACACTTAAAACAGAACCAGTTAAAATCCTGTTAAAAGAGAATGCTCAGCCATACACAGTGCACACTGCCCGTCGTATCCCTTTGCCACTTTTGCAGAAGGTTAAGGAGGAATTGCAGCGTATGGAGGAGAATAATGTGATTGAAGCTGTGATCGAGCCTACAGATTGGTGCGCGCCAGTGGTACCAGTCCCAAGGAAAAATGGAAAAGTGCGGATCTGTGTCGATTTAAAGAGGTTAAATGAAGCTGTACGAAGAGAGAGGTATGTTCTTCCTACTGCAGAGGAAATCACTGCAAAACTTAGTGGAGCAACCACATTCACATCATTGGATGCTGCCTCTGGGTTTTGGCAGATTCCTCTCCATCCAGAAAGCAGTAAATTAACAACCTTTATCACACCCTTTGGGAGATATGCATTCAAATGTCTTCCATTTGGGATCACAAGCGCTCCTGAAATTTTTCAGCGCAAAATGACAGAAACCCTCAACGGCCTGGAAGGCGTGGCTATCTATATGGATGACATACTGGTGTACGGCGACACTCCTGAACAGCACGACCAGCGTCTCAGCAAGGTACTGGAAAGGATCGAGTCAGCCGGACTTAAACTGAACAGAGAAAAATGTAAGTTTAGACAAAACAAGCTTCACTTCTTGGGCCAAGAAATCGACAAATCAGGCGTGAGACCCGACCCTGATAAAGTCAAGGCAATCCGTGAGCTCCCTCCACCACAGAACGTGCATGACCTCAAGCGTGTCCTAGGCATGTTTAACTACCTAGGGAAATATATCCCAAATCTGTCGACAGTGGGCCAGCCACTATATGAACTGTTGAAATCCAAGTCAGTGTGGATGTGGGACCATTCTCAGCAGGAGGCATTTCAACGCATCAAAGACATTCTGTCTACTTCTCCAGTTCTGAAATTCTATGATGTGAATCGACCTACTGCCGTATCAGCCGATGCCAGCACCTATGGTATAGGTGGAGTACTACTGCAACTGCATGATGGAAACTGGAAACCTGTGGCATACTGCTCACGTCGTCTGTCAGAGGCCGAGACTAGATATGCACAGATAGAGAAGGAGTGTTTGGCGAGTGTCTGGGCATGTGAGAGATTTGAGAAGTACCTCTGTGGTCTGGAATATTTTAAGTTGGTCACAGATCACACACCCTTGGTGCCTCTCATGAACAAAAAGGACCTGGACAATGTGCCAATACGGTGCCAAAGGCTACTTATGAGACTTATGAGGTTCAAACCGACAGCCGAATATGCTCCGGGAAAGACCTTGGTAGTAGCTGATACACTCTCAAGAAGTCCACTACAGCGCGTAGAAAACGAGACTGATACTCACTCTGATGTAGCGTGCTACATAGCAGCAGTTATTGATAACTTGCCAGCTACTACACATAAAATAGACACTATAAAGACCGCTACAGCAGCTGACTGTAACCTACAGTTGGTGTTGCGGTACATCAAGTCAGGATGGCCAGAATACATAGGCAATGTCCCAGCAGCTATCAGAGACTATTTTCCCATTAAAAATGAACTGTCTGAATGCGATGGAATTATCACCAGAGGAAGCCGCATGCTGATTCCGGATGTGCTCAGAGCAGACATCTTGGATCGAATACATGATGGACATCAAGGTCTGACAAAATACAGAGAGCGGGCCTGCACATCTGTGTGGTGGCCTGGCATCTCATCTGAAATCAAACGCAAAGTCCAGTCCTGTCAGGTGTGTCGTGAGATGAGACCAGCTCAGCGAAAAGAGCCTCTCTTGTCAACCCCTCTACCTGATCGGCCCTGGAAGAGACTTGCTGTTGACCTGTGTGAGCATAACAAGCACACCTACCTTGTTGTGTCAGACTATTTCTCTCGGTTCCTCGAGATACTTCATCTGCCAGTAACCACTGCTTCTCAGATGATCTTAAAGCTGAAGGCAGTGTTTGCGAGGTTTGGTTGTCCAGATGTGGTTGTATCTGACAATGGGCCTCAATTCTCATGCCAAGAATTTAAAAAGTTTGCAAGGGAGTTTGACTTTTTGCACATCACCTCAAGTCCACACAACCCTCAAGGAAACGGACATGCAGAGAGGGGAGTTCAAACAGCAAAAAGAATCTTAAAGCTGCAAGATCCTTTGCTCGCCCTCATGTGCTTTCGATCAACGCCCTGCACCAACACAGGCGTGAGTCCTACAGAGCTACTTATGGGTCGAAAGATCAAAACAACTCTTCCTACACTGGAAGTGAATCTTCAGCCCCGATGGCCTGATCTGGAAGTCATCAGGAACAAAGATGCAATGGAGAAACAGAAACAAGCATTCTACTTTAATCAGCGCCATGGAGCTAAACCCCTATCTTCGTTGAAGCCAGGAGATTCAGTCCTCACAAAGCTGGACCATCAGAAATCCTGGAAAACACCTGCTGTTGTCACAGGAGAAAGCAGCACACCTCGCTCCTTTCTTATTGAAACACCCCTGGGAGCAACTTTGCGACGCAACCGCCGTCACTTGCAACATGATCCTGAATCAGCCAGAGAGATACACTCTTCAGCTCCAAATGACCTGCAGCCAGAGATCGTCAAACAGCAGCCTGAAACTGCAGCTGCTGCTGACACTATTTTACCAGAATCCAGTGTCAAACCGCCAGACCCAAAGCAAGGACTGTTGTTTACCCGGTCTGGTAGAATGATTAAACCTGTGCAAAGACTAGATTTGTAGAGAGAAAAAAAAAATGAATGAAAAAAGAGAGAAATTCACGTGTTCACTGTGATAAGTGTGGTTATATGTGGTTCAATGATTAAGCCATGGGCTGTGGGGAAGGGTGAAATGGAAATGGAAAAAATGTTTGAATTGAAAATTGTTTTGTTCTGAAGAAAAAAAAAAAACTAAAAAAGGAGGAGATGTCATATAATGTGATAATTATGTGTGGTGTGTCTTTAAGACTGTGGTGACGTCACAGGTCAGAGTTGACCTTCACCGAGTGAATATTGTATGAAAATGGCGATGTGTTGATGTTGCCGCCTGTAAATGTTTCCCGCTCCTAGTTGTTAAAAGAGAACTTTGTTGAAACCACTATTCGTGTGGACCTCAGTTCTTTACAGTTACCTTCGTCGGCCTCCGTCGGTCTATGATGACCATGGAAGTGAATCCTAAACGTCTACTCTGCTGGAACAGCACCGCCTGTGGCTGAACAGGCCGATGCGCGAATGGCAGTCCCTGTCACACAGGTCGCACTTGTGGGTGGTCTCCGTGCTGCTGGGTCTGTGGCGGTTCTTCCTGTGGGTCCTTTTTTCATCTGCTGCAGCAGTCAGTCTCTCTTCACCCGCCTTGAGCTGTCTGGTCAGGGTGCCTCTCCATTTGGAGCGGTCCGTTGCGAGGTCCTCCCAGCGCTCTGTGTTGATCTCCAGGGCCTTCATGTCTCTCTTGCAGACGTCTCTAAAGCGCAGCTGTGGGCAGCCAACGTCTCTCCTGCCAGTCGCCAGTTCTCCGTAGAGGACGTCTTTGGGGATTGTGCCATCCTCCATACGGTGAACATGGCCTAGCCAGCGGAGCCTGCGCTGCCTGAGTAGAGTGAACATGGAGGGAAGGCCGGCGCGGGACAGAACTTCTGTGTTGGGAACTTTGTCCTGCCAGGATATGTCCAGGATGTGGCGAATGCAGCGCATGTGGAAGGAGTTCAGTCTCTTTTCCTGCCGGGCGTATGTTGTCCACGCCTCACTCCCATAGAGCAGTGTGCTGATGATGCAGGCGTTGTACACTGCCATCTTCGTCTTGACAGAGAGTTTGGGATTCTCCCACACTCGTGTGGTGAGGCGAGCAAGTGTGAAGGCTGATTTTCCAATCCTCTTGTCGATCTCTGTATCAAGGGAGAGGTTGTTGCTGATCGTGGACCCCAGGTACGTGAACTGATTCACAACCTCCAGCTCGTAGTCGTCGATGGTGATGGTTGGTGGTGCTTCCGTGCCTTGCGCCAAGACGTTAGTCTTCTTCAGGCTGATGGTAAGCCCGAAGTCCTTGCATGCCTGGGAGAAGCAGTCCATCAGGGTCTGAAGCTCCTGCTGTGTGTGGGTTGCGACTGCAGCGTTGTCTGCGAACAGCATGTCTCTGATTAGAGCCTCGCATACTTTGGTTCTGGCTTTCAGGCGGGCGAGGTTGAAAAGCCTGCCGTCAGATCTTGTGTGCAGGTAGATTCCCTCTGTTGCTGTGCTGAAGGCATGCCTCAGGAGCATAGCAAAGAAAATCCCAAAGAGGGTTGGCGCAAGTACACAGCCCTGTTTCACTCCGCTGCGTATGTTGAATGGCTCTGAGACATTGCCGTCGTGCTGCACTATCCCCTGCATGTTGGTGTGAAACGATTCGATGAGGCTTTGCAACTTTGGTGGGCATCCTATCTTTGGCAGGATCTTGAAAAGGCCCTCTCTGCTGACCAGATCGAACGCTTTGGTGAGGTCGATGAAGGCGACGTACAGGGGCATGTTCTGTTCTCTGCATTTCTCCTGGAGTTGACAGATGGAGAATATCATGTCTACCGTCGATCACTCAGCGTGGAAGCCACACTGAGACTCGGGGTAGACACGTTCGGCAACCTTCTGTAGACGAATGAGAACAACCCGTGCATAGACTTTGCCAACAACGCTGAGGAGGGAGATGCCCCTGTAGTTGTTGCAGTCACTTCTCTCCCCTTTGTTTTTGTAGAGGGTGATGATCTTGGCATCCCTCATGTCCTGTGGTACGGCACCTTCCTTCCAGCACTGGCAGAGGACGTCATGCAATGGCAGCAGTAGGGCGGTCTTGCAGTGTTTGATCAGGTCGGGGGGTATGTCGTCGTTGCCGGGTGCCTTGCCAGCGGCCAAGCTATCAATGGCCTTGCTGAGTTCATCGATGGTTGGCTCGGCGTCAAGTTCGTCCATGGAAGGCAGGCAGTCGATGGCATCAAGGGCTGACGGTGTCACGGTGTTCTGTCTGGAGTAGAGGTCGGAGTAGTGTTCCACCCATCTCTCCATCTGCTTGTTCTTTTCTGTGATCATCTCCCCAGTGGAGGATTTGAGGGGGGCCGTCTTGCTCTGAGCCGGACCAAGTGCTTTCTTGATGCCATCGTACATACCATGGATGTTCCCTGATGAAAATTCCAAAGATCCACTATTATTTCCTGTTCTGGATCACAGTAAACGTTTTTTTTTTGCAGGATCCAGATCAGTCTTTGATATTTCCTAGAACCTATTGGGATCTTATCCTGTATTTTTTTGGCAAGCGTCCTGACCATTTATTGTGGAGTTATATACACATATGCTAAAAATGGCCCTATCTCGCAATGTTTTTTCTTCATCTTTTTCTCTTTTTATCTGTTTCTTTTCTCTGAAGCCCATCCAGGGACAAGAGTTGCAAACTAGCTTAACGCTATACACTCTCTGTGCAACACATCAGATTTTCTTTTTTGTCTATGTTTATTGCACTGTCCCTGACAAATAAACAAATAAAATTAAAAAAAATTAAAAAAATAAAGAATCCTTTAAAAAATTCCTGGATCCAGACGGTGAAGCAGATCACTCCCAAAATCTAATCATTTCTTCCTTGTCCCATTTCGGACTTGTCCTGAAAATTTCGTCAAAATCCGTTCATAACTTTTTGAGTTATGTTGGTAACAAACAGACAAACAAACAGACAAACCCCGGTAAAAACATAACCTCCTTGGCGGAGGTAAATATTAGACAAAGATAACACAAGTAAACACAAAATGCAGTTTTTAAATTAAGGTGTTTATTATCAAGGGAAAAAAAATCCAAACCTGCATGGCCCTGTGTGAAAAAGTGATTGCCCCTAAACCTAATAACTGGTTGGGCCACCCTAAGCAGCAACAACTATAATCAAGCATTTGCGATAACTGGCAATGAGTCTTTTACAGCACTGTGGAGGAATTTTGGCTCACCCATCTTTGCAGAATTGTTGTAATTCAGCCACATTGGAGGGTTTTCGAGCATGAACCGCCTTTTTAAGGTCATGCCACAGCATCTTAATCGGATTCAGGTCAGGACTTTGACTAGGCCACGCCAAAGTCTTCATTTTGTTTTTCTTAAGCCATTCAGAGGTGGACTTGCTGGTGTGTTTTGGATCATTGTCCTGCTGCAGAACCCAAATGTGCTTCAGCTTGAGGTCACGAACAGATGGCTGGACATTCTCCTTCAGGATTTTTTGGTAGACAGCAGAATTCATGGTTCCATTTACCACAACAAGTCTTCCAGGTCCTGAATCATCAAAACAGCCCCAGACAATCACACTACCACCACCATATTTTACTGTTGGTATGATGTTCCTTTTCTGAAATGCTGTGTTTCTTTTATGCCAGATGTAATGGGACAAACACCTTCCAAAAAGTTCAACTTTTGTCTTGTCAGTCCACAGAGTATTTTCCCCAAAAAGTATTGGGGATCATCAAGATGTTTCTGGCAAAACTGAAACGAGCCTTTGTTGTTTTTGCTCAGTAGTGGTTTTTGTCTTAGAACTCTGCCATGCAGGCCATTTTTACCCAGTCTCTTTCTGATGGTGGAGTCATGAACACTGACCTTAACTGAGGCAAGTGAGGCCTGCAGTTCTTTGGATGTTGTTGTGGGGTCTTTTGTGACCTCTCGGACAAGTCGTCACTGTGCTCTTGGGAAGGTTCACCACTGTTCCATGCTTTTGCCATTTGTGGATAATGGCTCTCACTGTGGTTTGCTGGAGTCCCAAAGCTTTAGAAATGGCTTTATAACCTTTTCTAGACTGATAGATCTCAATTACATTGTTTCTCATTTGTTCCTGAATTTCTTTGGATTGCAGCATCATGTCTAGCTTTTGAAGATCTTTTGATCGATTTCACTTTGTCAGGCAGGTCCTATTTAAGTGATTTCTTGATTGAAAACAGAAGTGGCAGTAATCAGGCCCGGGTGTGGCTAGAGAAATTGTACTCAGCTTTCCAAAGATGTAAAAGATGTAATAAACCACAGTCTAATTTATGTTTTAACGTGGGGGGGGGGGGTCACTTTTTCACACAGGGACATGTAGGTTTGGATTTTATTTACCCTTAATA
The DNA here is from genome assembly GCA_020510985.1 of Pholidichthys leucotaenia. Lineage (NCBI taxonomy): Eukaryota > Metazoa > Chordata > Actinopteri > Cichliformes > Pholidichthyidae > Pholidichthys > Pholidichthys leucotaenia. Next base: position 254,065,117 of record CM035836.1, on the reverse strand, counting down.
ATAAACACCTTCATTTAAAAACTGCATTTTGTGTTTACTTCTGTTATCTTTGTCTAATATTTAAATTTGTTTGATGATCTGAAACATTTAAGTGTAACAAACATACAAAAATGAAAAATCAGGAAGGGGCAAACACTTTTTCACACCACTGTATACCCACTGTTTTCATTTTTCCCCATGGCATCATTGCAGTATCTCCCTCCAGTCCTTCCTCATTGTGAGTGTAATCATTGTCAGCGTATTTTGTGCTTGGCAGCCCTTGAGCTGCATTCATTACCTTCTGTAAATAAACATGTTTCACTGGAGTTCTGCCCACACTGTGAGTCCAGTCTCTTCCTCATCTGTCGGAGGTGTTTCTGACAGAATGATGCCACCAAAGAGAGACTTAGAGGGCACGGACTTGGGCTGGACGAGGTTGAGTGTTGGGCAGCTCAGTTGATTGAGGAGTATTCCTCCCACACTTGGGAGCAGGCCATGATGTTTCTGGACATGGCAGCTGGAATGGTTATGTATCACCCCAGTCTGTGGGACAACCCCGGTCTGACTGGACTGTTCACCTCATTGTATGACTCACTAAATTCACTCCATGGACTGGTCAAGAGCCCGGAGCCTGTGCCATCGAGACAGTGTTCGTCCTTCAGCTCCAACGCCAGTCTCACCAGCCTCGCAGCTCATTTTCCCCAAACTGCCATCTGCTGCCGTTCCCTCCATCCCTGTGGAGTACAACGGGACCTGCAGGGTGCGCAGCGGTCCAGGTTGGAAAGGAGACTCTGAGAGATGCTGCTCCTCTCAACGTTCCACTGCTACTCCTCCAGCGGAGCCTCAAACGCCCTCAGTGCCAGCTTCTTCTCTCTTCGTCCCTCTTCCGCCTCGGCTCCAGCCCCAAGGAGTGTTTGAGCCCCAGGGGGCCCTCTTCTGTTGGATTCCATGGTAGATGCAATGCCGGCTCCTCCATCTTCTATATTGGTGCCCTCACCTGTTGCTGTTTTCTCATCGGGGCTCCCAGGGGCGGCTTCAGAAGCGGCAGAACAGGCCAGGCAAGTACCTTTTTCTCTTTATACACCTATTGGAGAGGGGTCTTGCCTGGTACTAGATGGGCGTTCGCAGTGGCAGTCACCAACCACTGCTGAACCTCCGTCACCTGTCTCTACTTCCATTTTACGTGGTATGGACATGATACCTGCCTATGTTTCTCCTTCCCTGTCCGAGGTGCCTGCATCTGGAATGGTGTTGCACACCTCATCTTCAGCGGACTCCATGATGCACATCCCAGCGGCCTCTCTTCTCGCTTTGTGTTTTGTGCCACTTAGTGTTGTTTAAATTACACTTAAGTGTATATTCATGTGTTTAATGTACATATATGATGCTGCGCACAGCCTTCTGGAGATAAGGAATATGACCAAACATTACGTCCTGGACCAGAGTGTTACAGAGGATCTCCATGGCCTGGGTAGCCTCCACCAGTCCTCCACACCCCTAGACAGTGTGAGCGGAGAAAAAAAAGAGGTAAACGTGGAGGTATCCGAATGAAGCTAACCGCTAGCCCTCACAAACTGCCGATTCCTTCACTCATTCTGGCCAACATACGCTCACTAGACAACAAAATAGACCATATACAGCTCCTGAGAATTACACAACCTGATGCGTGGAACTGCTGTGTTTTTATCTTTACGGAAACGTGGTTAAATGATAACAGTTAGCTGAGCTAACATGCTACCGTAGTGACAGAGTGCTCACGGAAAGAAGGAAAACGCAAAGCCGTGGGGTCTGTGTGTACATCAATGGCGCCTGGTGCCGTTATGCTATTGTTGTGCATAAACACTGTTCTCCATTAGTGGAGTTTATGATCATCAAATGCCGACCCTTTTACATGCTGAGAGAATTTTCAGCTGTCCTACTAGCCGCCATGTATGCCCCGCCCACCGGCACCGGCGAGAGGAGTAAAGCACTAAAAGAACTCTATCAGGCTATACGTGAGACAAAAACAGCGCATCCAGACAGATTTCTCATCACAGCAGGAGACTTCAACCATGCAGATTTAAAGGCCCTCCTACCAAACCTACATCAACATGTAGACTTTCCAACAAGAGGAGACAATTTGCTGGACCTGGTGTACACAACTCACAAGAAAGCATACAGACCCTCCCCACTTCCTCCCTCTCTCTGATAATGTCACCATCCTATTAAGGCCGACATACAAACCCAGAGTGAAAACAATCAGACCAACAAAAAAGCAGGTACGTGTGTGGCCAGAGGGGGCCTCTGATGCTCTGAAAGACTCAGCACTACAGACACTTTCAAGCATGCAGCCACTCACAATGGACACACAAACCTAGAGGAATACACTGAGGTTGTTGTGGCATACATAGCTAAATGCATTGATGATGTCACTCACTGCAAAAACATCACTGTTCATGCTAACCAGAAGCCATGGATGACAGCAGAGGTCCGCAGGCTCCCGAGGGGTCAGGACGCAGCCTTCAGGGCCGGTGACACTGCAGGACTAGCAACAGCTAGGACCAGCCTGTCCCCTGGTATCAAGGAGGCAAAACGACAGTACAGCAAGAAAATATCCGGCCACTTCAGCAACACCAGAGATGCACGTTCTGTCTGGTGTGGCATACAGACCCTCACCAACTACAAACCTCTACCTCAGACCTGAGCAAGTAACATCACACTGCTCAACAACCTAAATGACTTCTTTGGCCACTTTGAAGCACAAAACAGCACATCAGCACAGACGACCACTCCTCCTCCAGATGAGCAGGCCATGAGTCTGGATCCGGCTAGCATGAAGAGGATCCTCTGCAGGATCAACTCATGCAAGGCAGCTGGCCCAGACAACATACTGGGTTGCGCTTTGAAGGACTGTGCAGAAGAGCTCAAGAATGTCCTGGCCAACATCTTCAATATCTCCCTGATTCAAGCTGTAGTCCCCACATGTTTCAAAACTGCTACCATAATACCAATCCCAAAGAAGCCCATCCCATTAAGTTACAATGATTACCGGCCCATAGCACTGACCCCCATCATAATGAAGTGCTTTGAGCGGCTGGTCATGCAGAACATCAAGTCCATCCTGCCTCCCTCCCACAACCCATTCCAGTTTGCACACAGGTCACAGATCCACAGAAGATGCCATTGCTGTTGCTCTCCATCCAGCCTTCACCCACCTGGACTCAAAAAACTCCTACATGCAAATACTGTCTTGGACTTTTGTTCAGCATTCAACACTATCATCCCCGAACACTTGATACAAAAACTCAGACACTTGGGACTCAAAACCTCTCTCTGTAAGTGGGTGCTGGACTTTCTCACAGGCGTCGCCTCACTGACCTCCTGTTTTGCTCCATCATCCGAGGTGACCGTGTCGAGGATGGAACCTCAGGAGGCCCACGCTCCATCATCACTGTCATCGGAGCATGCTGCTCGATCATCTCCATCATCGGAGCATGCCGCTCCATTATCACCGTCATCTTCGCAGTCCACTCCACCCGTCATCCACGGAGTCAAGCCATCTGCTTCACCCTTCGTCCAAGAGGTCATGAAACTTCCACCCTTTGTCCAAGAGGTCAGGAGACCTCCACCCTTTGTCGAAGAGGTCAAGGGACCTCCACCCATTGTCCAAGGGATAGAACAGTTCGCTCCACCCTGGCCATCAGAGCAGTCCGCTCCACCTTCACCGCCTGGGGTCGCCACTCCTCAGCTGCTGTTGGCCCCTGCACCAAAGGCCCCTCAGGTACTATCTTCAAAGAAAAAAGCTCCTGTGTTATTATATGTTATTTTCAGAGCAAAAAGCTCCTACATGGTTATTTTCAGAGCAAACAGTTCCTTTGTGGTCTCCAGGTCAAGAGATTCCTTTGTGGTCTCCAGAGCAAAGAGCCCCAATGTCATCTCCTGGGTTTAAAACTCCCATGTTATTTTCTTTTGAGCAAGAGGTACCTATGTTATCTCCTGAGTTTAAAACTTCTATGTTATCTCCAGCGCAAGGAAATCTCATGTTGTCATTCTCTCCTGAGATTCAAGTTCCTGTATTGTCATTACCTCCTGAGTTTAAAGTGTCCATTTGGTTACCTCTTGACTTTACAGTTCCTATGTTATCACCTTCTAAGTTTATAGTTCCTAGGTTGCTATCTCTGGAGTGTGTTGGGCCCTACTCTTTTTAGTTTATTTATGTTCCCGTTAGGCAATATCATCAGAAAGTACTGTATACATTTTCACTGTTACGCAGACGACACACAACTATACCTGTCAATGAAGCCCGATGATTGTAATCAATTAGCCAAGTTAGATGCCTGTCTTAAGGACATCAAAGCTTGGATGACTTGTAATTTTCTACTATTAAACTCTGATAAGACTGAAGGCATTCTTGTTGGCCCAAAACATCTTAGAAATTCCTTCTCAAATTATGCCCTTAATTTAGATGCCGCCACTCTCACTTTGAATAGTTCTATGAGGAACCTTGGAGTTATTTTTGATCAAGATTTGTCCTTTAATTCAAATATTAAAATTGTTTCTAAGAATGCCTTCTATCATCTGTGCAATATTGCCAAGATCAGGAGCATCTTGTCTCTAAATGATGCTGAGAAATTGATTCACACCTTTGTCAGCTCTCGATTAGATTATTGTAATTCGTTATTATCTGGTTGTCCTAAAGTATCCTTAAAAAATCCTCAGCTGATTCAAAATGCTGCTGCTAGAGTTTTAACTGGTTCTAGAAGAAGAGAACATATCTCCCCGGTTCTGTCCTCCCTTCATTGGCTTCCCATAGAATATAGAATCAAGTTTAAAATCCTTCTTCTTACTTTCAAAGCTCTTAATAATCAGGCCCCCCAATATATAAAAGATCTGATATTACCTTACCATCCTAATAGAGCATTACGCTCCCAAAATGCTGGCTTACTTGTGGTGCCCAGAATCTCCAAAAGTACAGCGGGAGGCAGAGCCTTCTGCTACCAAGCTCCTTCTCTCTGGAACCAGTTACCACTCTGGGTCCGGGAGTCAGACTCGGTCTCTGTTTTTAAGAACAGGGTAAAATCCTTCTTTTTTAATATAGCTTACGTTTAAGGGGGGATTTTGTGCCTTTTATCCCCACTTTTGTTCTGCTGTTATTTGATCTATACTGCTGGTTGACCTCCAATAATGTACTTGGCACCTTACTGTTATGTTCTTTATGTCTGCCCTCTCCATCCTCCCTATCCCCTCACCCCCAGCCAGTCGCAGCAGATGACTGCCCCTCCCTGAGCCTGGTTCTGCTAGAGGTTTCTTCCTGCCAAATGGGAGTTTTTCCTCTCCACTGTCACTTAGTGCTTGCTCATAGGGGATCGTCTGATTGCTGGGTTTTTCTGAGACTGTGGGGTTTTTCTCTGCACTCTGGCACCATGAGACGGCCTCTGTTGTGATGTGGTGCAGTATAAATAAAGCTGAAAGCTAAAAGCTGAATTAAATATCATCACCTCCTGAGGTTACAGGTTCCATATTACCCCCAGAGGTTAGAAGCTTCATGTTATCACCTCTTGATGTTACAGATTCCATGTTATCTCCCAAGGTAAAAAGTTCCTTGTTGACACCTCCTGAGTTTAAGGATCCCATGTTGTCATCCTCGGAGTGGAAAGGTTCTATGTCATCATCTCCTGAATGCAATATTTCCATGTTGCTTTCCCCTGAGTTTAAGGGTTCTTTGGTGTCTTCAGAGGTTAAAGTCTCAGAGGGTAAAGTTTTCATGTCATTATCTCCTGAATTTAAAACATCTGTGTTGTTGTTCTCTGTACAAAAGGCTCCTGAGTTTTTTGCCCCTACAGCACCATATTTTTCGATCAAGTGGCTTATGGACTGTGGCAGGCCTTCCGACGCGCCATGTTCATCCATCTGGTGGCCTTTGGACTTTGGTAGGCCACCCAACGCACCATGTTTCTCCGTCTGGTGGTCCATAGACTTTGGTAAGCCACCAGATGTGTCATATTCTGCCTGGTGGTGGTCTTGGGACTTTGTCCGATCACCTGATGAACATTTTTCTGCTGTGTTGGTGTCCTTGTTTTGTCCCCCTCCTCCCATCCAATTTGGGTGCTCTTTGTTTTGTTTTTGGCCATCTGGAATCCACCCTGAATGGGGGGGGGCACTGCCATAATCTGGACATTTTGTCCATGCTTTCTGTTATTTTTTTAACTATTGCCATGATTCTGTTATCATTAGAAGTTTGTGTATCCTTAGTTTTTTATTTCAGCAATTGATTTCTAGTCTCTCCAATCCCCCTCCCATTCCTCCAGCCACTCATGTGTGCTTTCATTTGACCCTAATTAATTACCCAGCTGTCCTGTGTTAGCTAATTTCTGTGTCCCTATATATACCCGCTGTTTTCATTTCTTCCTGTGGCATCATTGCAGTATCTCCCTCCGGTCCTTCCTCATCGTGAGTGTAATCATTATCAGCGTATTTTGTTTGGCAGTCCTCGAGCTGCATTCATTGCCTTCTGTGAATAAATATGTTATTGTACACTGGAGTTCTACCTGCACTGTGAGTCCAGTCTCTTCCTCATCTGCCGGAAGTGTTCCTGACAGGGGGAGGTGTGTCAGTCTGAAGATTTTTATTCCATCCACATTTTTGTTTTCATTACGGACTTATTAGGCACTGATGTGTTTATTTTTAGGGGGATAAATGATTGAACAAGGAGAGTGAAACATTTTACTTTTCACTGTAACTCCCCAAAGAGACAGGAGATGCATCCACATCTGCCTCGGCCACGTACCACAAGTTTCCAGCCGGACCCACCCCAGCAAGCTCCCCAACTGCCACCTGTCAGCCCCCAGCAGAAGCTGCTGAGAATGGGTTTGCTTCGTGGTAGGGAATTGTGGCAGACAAGAAGCCGCACCAGATCTCTTCCTTCTGTCCTGCCCAGGAGGGACTAGGACAGAGAGCTGCAAACCTCGGCAGACCCCTGCCGACACAGGGAGACCCTCGGTTGGCGAAAGCAACACTCCATCTTCCCATGGGCCGGGATCGACGTCCACACCATCGTTAATGAAAGTTTGCACAGCCATCAGCCTCTTTTCCTTAAGTTTCAAACCCATTCATATCTGTGTGTTTCATTCATGTGCGCTACATTAAACCATTCAGCTGATTTTTCAGCTCAGCATTCATTCCAGTTTATTCTTTTTAAAATAATTAACTGGGCATTAACTGTGATTGATGTCTTCCTTATTACCAAGCAGCATTACTATCAGATGCATTTTGGCTCACACACATAGGCTTTAGCTAGTGCAAAACCCGTCTTAAGGTGTCATGATTACAGTTCACTTTAGATAATGTGCCTCTTAGCATTAAAGGGATGGGCATGAGCGCTTTGGATTGAATTAACCAAAACACACTTCTGAATGATCAAGCTGGCCTCTTTGCATCATGCACTGGTGGAAAGTTTCTTTCTACGCTGTTGTGATAAGCAAATGAACTTGAAAATGCCCATAAACACATTCTGCGTCACTAACAACTAACTGATCAACTGCATCATTGTAATATGCTCAGACTGATAAACTTTGGGGTTTTTTGTAAATATTCATTCCTTTTGAATTTGATGCCTGCAACACATTCAAAAAAAGCTGGGACAGGGGCAAGAAAAGACTGGAAAAGTTGAGGAATGTTCAAAAACACCTTTTTGGAACATTCCACGGGTGAACAGGTTAATTGGAAACAGGTGAGTGTCATGACTGGGTGTCAATGGAGCATCCCTGAAAGATTCAGTAGTTCACAAGCAAAGATGGGGTGAGGTTCATCACTTTGTGAACAACTGCATGGGCAAATAGTCCAACACTTTAACAACAATGTTACTCAATGTGCAATTGCAAGGAATTTATGGATTTCATCATCTGCAGTCCATAATATCATCAAAAGATTCAGAGAATCTGGAGAAATTTCTGCATATAAGTGGCAAAGCTGAAAACCAACACTGAATGCTGGTGACCTTCAATATCTCAGGTAGTACTGCATTAAAAACCAACATCATTCTGTAACAGATATTACCACATGGGTTCAGGAACACTTCAGAAAACCATTGTCATTTAACACAGTTCGTTGCTACATCTACAAGTTAAAACTCGACCATGCAAAGTGAAAGTGATATATCAATAACAACCTACTGCTCTGGACCTGAACTCTTCTGAGATGGACTGATGCAAAGCGGAAAAGTGTGCAGTGGTCTGATGAGTCCACATTTCAAATTGTTTTTGGAAATCATGGATGTTGTGTCCTCTGGGCTAAAGAGAAAAAGGACCATCCAGATTTTTATCAGCATTAAGTTCAAAAGCCAGCATCTGTGATGGTATGGGGGGGTGTTAGTTCCTATGGCATGAGTAACTTGCACATCTGTGAAGCCTTTTTCAGGGATGTCCCTGCCAGAGGTTGTGTTAACTGAAAATTGTCCTTCATTGATAGATTTATTCTTTCAGCAGTGAATGAAAAATCTGAAAGCTTCATTCATTCATTCATTCATTCATGAGGGTCTCTTTCTCCCCTCCCCCGTGTGGGGATGAGGGGGAGTCTCCCGAGGCTCTGCCCGGCTCTCTGTCCGAGTCCCTCTGCCGGGAGGGAAGGAGGAGGGCCGGCCGGTGTGGCATCCCGGCCGCCGCCGGCCCCCGTCCGAGCCAGCTCCGTCTCGGCGGTCCCTCCCGGGGGCTGATGGGTGCCCATCGTGGAGCTCGCTGAGGGCCGGCGGTCTGGTGCGCCCGCCGCCGCGGAACTCCAACCTAAGCGCGGCACGCGGCCTCGCCCCGGCAGTCGCGCCGCATGCCTCTGGGTACCCAACTCTCCTCCCTCCTCCGGCAGGAGCACGGGGGGTTTAATGTCTCCTCCTCCATCCTCCCTGGCGGGGATGGAATGGAGTGCCCAGGGGTTCTGTGTCCCCCCCAAATCTGAAAGCTTTTCAAATTAAATTTAATTACATCAAAACGGCGCAGTGGTGGAGCGGTTAGCACTGCGGCAGCACAGCAACTCACCCTTGGCCGGGGGATCCTGGGTTCGATCCCATCCCCCGACCAACAGTGATCTGTGTGGAGTTTGCATGTTCTCCCCTTGTCTGCGTGGGTTTACTCCGGGATTTCTCCGGTTTCCTCCCACATGCCAAAAACATGCAAGTACTGGGGATTCTAAATTGTCCTTAGGTGTGACTGTGAGAGTGAATGGTTGTCTGTGTTGGCCCTGCGATGGACTGGCGATCTGTCCAGGGTGGACCCTGCCTCTCGCCCAAAGATGCTGGGATAGGCTACAGCCCCCCCCCTCCCGCGACCCGAACAGGATTAAGCGGAAGAAGATGAAAGATGAATTACATCAAAATGACAGATAATAATAGATAATAATAAATTATGACACAAAACAAAATGATAGATAGCAAAAATTCTAGGGCAACTTCTGGTCCCTGCTTATTTCTGCAAGACAATGCCAAGCCACATGCTGCACGTTACAACAGCGTGGCTTTGTAGTAAAAGAGTGCGGCTACTGAACTGGCCTGCCTGCAGTCCAGACCTGTCTCACATTTAAAATGTGTGGAGCATTATGAAGCACAAAATATGACAACAGAGACCACCGACTGTTAATCAGCTGAAGTTGTACATCAAACAGGAATGGGAAAGAATTCCACCTCCAAAGCTTCAACAATTAGTATCCTCAGTTCCTGATCACTTATTGAGTGTTGTTAAAAGGAAAGCTGATGTACAGTAACACAGTGGTGAACATGACCTTGTCCCAGCTTTTTTGGAACGTGTTGCAGGAATCAAATTCAAAATGAATGAATATTTGCAAAAAAAAAAAAAAAAAAACACAATACAGTTTATCAGTTTGAACATTAAATATCTTGTCTTTGTAGTGTATTCAAGTGAATATAGGTTGGAAATGATTTTCATTGTATTGTTTTTATCATTTTTATTTTTATTTTTATATTTTATTTTTATTTTTTATCATTGTATTGTTTTTATTTACATTTTACACAATGTCCCAACTTGACTGGAATTGGAGTTTGTAGATACAATTAGAACACACTCAACCGAGACGCGGAGCCATTCCTTTCACAGCCCAAGTTCCTCATCACATACACTACTCACAAAAAGTTAAGGATATTCAGCTTTCGGGTGAAATTTCAGGATGCACTTAAAATGCAGTATAACCTTTACAGGTGAATTTAATTTGACCTTCTCTAACCTTTTGAATGCACATGTCCAACTGTTCAGTGTTTCAGTTCTTTTTGCATAACTTACTGTTCTCTAGCAAGGTGCTTGTTAACATGCAGTATATACTGTACTCTCACATCAGTATATACTTGTTAACATGTAGTAAATACTCTCACATCCCTATCCCTGAGAGAATACAGGGAGAGTGGCATCTCTCTCTCTCTCTCTGTTGAGAGAGAGAGAGAGAGATGCCGTTCAAGCAGAATGAAGCCCCATGTCTGTTATTCCTCCATCTGTGCTGAAATACTACTGGGGTATACATGGAAGAGCTGTGGTGGAAATCAACTCTGTCAACAGTGCTTAACGGTAAAATTCACAACAGGTGTTTGAGCCATGAATCGACCAATAAATTTTCTGGTTCAGTTAGAATTGGTATTTAAATAGTCATCGTCATCATGCTGTTCACATTTTTATATCATGAGACCAAGACAACACCTAACAATTGATCAACAGTACCTCGCCATTGCGAAGCTTCAAACAAGATGCTTTCAGAGGGAACTGGCCACTGAGCTTAGAGTGTCACAGAGTGTCATCAGCAGGTTGCAACCGAGATTCAGATAGACTGGAAGAGTCACAGAAAGGCATAGAAGTGGACATCCTTTGGCCACATCCAATGTTGATGACCACTTCACTGTGAACAGTGCCCTGCGGAAGCAGATGAAGAATGCTACTCAAATCCAGGCACATTTAAGGGAGGTGAGAGGCACCCAAGTGTCATGCCAGACCATTTGAAACCGTTTACATCAACGTAGTCTGCATGCTAGATGACCTGCAAGGGTAACTGACCACACCACCAGGCACAGGTGTCATTGTATTGCATGGGCCAGGGAGCACTTATGCTGGACAAGGGACCAGTGGGGCTCAGTGCTGTTCTCTGATGAAAGTTGATTCACACTGAGCAGAAATGATGGCCCCCAACGATGTTGGAGACGTCAAGGAGAGCACTATGCATCAGCCACTGTTGTCACCAGACGAGCGTTTGATGGTGGTGGTGGTGTTACAGTTTGGGCAAGTGTGTTTTAGTCAATACAGAGCTGCCCTACACCTTTTGAATTGTTCAGTGACAAGCTGATACTACCTGAACAACATCATTAATCCAGTCATTTTGCCCCTGCATGGACAATACAGGCCTAATTTCATCTTTATGGACGGCAATTTAATTATTTATACAGTGCATCCGGAAAGTATTCAGAGCACTTCACTTTTTCCACACTTTGTTATGTTACAGCCTTATTCCAAAAAGGATTAAATTCATTTTTTTTCCTCAAAATTCTCCGCACAATACCCCATAATGACAACATTTGAGATTTTTGCGAATTGATAAAAAATAAAAAAACTAAGAAATCAAGTGTACATACAGTGGGGCAAAAAAGTATTTAGTCAGCCAACAATTGTGCACGTTCTCCCACTTAAAAGATGAGAGAGGTCTCCAATTTTCATCATAGGTATACCTCAACTATGAGAGACAAAATGAGAAAAAAAAAAATCCAGAAAATCATATTGAAGGATTTTTAATGAATTAATTGGTAAATTCCTCGGTAAAATATGTATTTGGTCAATAAAAAAAGTTCAGAACTCAGAACTCAGACTCAGAAAAGATTTATTGCCAAGTACATTCACAGTAAATAACTGATAAATATACGAGGGATTTGACTTGACACTGAGAACGACATAGTTGACATTTTCAGTGACGCGGCAGCGTCAGTGACGCACCTGTCAGCAGAATGGGAACAGGAAGCAATGGGGGAGAAAAAGGATAAACACAATAGGAGAGAGAAAAAAGCATTGTTTGTCAGAATACAGGTCATAAATGATCAATATTATGATTACAAGAAAAAAACTCTCAATGCACAAGTAGCAGACAATAGAATCTATACAAAGACACAAAGAGAGCAGTGAATGAGTAATCTTCACGTCAGTATAGTGAGTCAGTGTGAGTGAAGGTGTTGAGTGAGGGTGTTGATATCAGTTAAGAACAACAAAGTCTCTTCAGCAGCAGATGTTATGTCTACCGTCTGGCAAAGGTGTGTGTCCTTGGCACAGCAGATGGTATAGTTTGCCAGACAGCTGGCTGTCCTTGAGAGTCAAATGCTGCTCGCCATGTTTTGAAAACAAAAACTGCAGATAATCTGGAGGACTGTGACTGTGAGGGCAGGTCGAATAAGTCGAATAGTACTGACTTCAGAGAAAAAACTTTATATTCTCTTACAGATTCAGTACTTAAATCCTTCATGGCTGGATGTTGAAATTATCATGGACGGCTCTCAGCGTGATCATGATGTAATCCATTTTCCTAGACAGTTCTCCATTAGCCGCTGTCAGAGTCCTGCCCAATTGGTCAATTTGATGGTTAAGCCTTGCCGGGTCTGCATTTTGATAGGCTCCGTCCATCTTCTTCAATTTGCGGTACACCAGAACAATCCCAGATCCAATCAGTAGAATTCCGATGACCACTGCTACAAAGAGGTATAAATCTTCAACATCTTCGATAGAGAGATCACACAGGAGTTTCCAATTACTTGTGTCCTGTAATAAAAAAATGAACTAAAGTATTGAGATGAACTAAAAAAAGTTCATCTCAATACTTTGTTATATACCCTTTGTTGGCAATGACAGAGGTCAAACGTTTTCTGTAAGTCTTCACAAGGTTTTCACACACTGTTGCTGGTATTTTGGCCCATTCCTCCATGCACATCTCCTCTAGAGCAGTGATGTTTTGGGGCTGTCGCTGGCCAACATGGACTTTCAACTCCCTCCAAAGATTTTCTATGGGGTTGAGATCTGGAGACTGGCTAGGCGACTCCAGGACCTTGAAATGCTTCTTACGAAGCCACTCCTTCATTGGCGGTGTGTTTGGGATCATTGTCATGCTGAAAGACCCAGCCACGTTTCATCTTCAATGCCCTTGCTGATGGAAGGAGGTTTTCACTCAAAATCTCACGATACATGGCCCCATTCATTCTTTCCTTTACACGGATCAGTCGTCCTGGTCCCTTTGCAGAAAAACAGCCCCAAAGCATGATGTTTCCACCCCCATGCTTCACAGTAGGTATGGTGTTCTTACTCCTCCAAACACGACAAGTTGAGTTTTTACAATAAAGTTCTATTTTGGTTTCATCTGACCATATGACATTCTCCCAATCATCTTCTGGATCATCCAAATGCTCTCTAGCAAACTTCAGACGGGCCTGGACATGTACTGGCTTAAGCAGGGGGACACGTCTGCCACTGCAGGATTTGATTCCCTGGAGGCGTAGTGTGTTACTGATGGTAGCCTTTGTTACTTTGGTCCCAACTCTCTGCAGGTCATTCACTAGGTCCCCCCGTGTGGTTCTGGGATTTTTGCTCACCGTTCTTGTGATCATTTTGACCCCACGGGGTGAGCTCTTGTGTGGAGCCCCAGATCGAGGGAGATTATCAGTGGTCTTGTATGTCTTCCATTTTCTAATAATTGCTCCCACAGTTGATTTCTTCACACCAAGCTGCTTACCTATTGCAGATTCAGTCTCCCAGTCTGGTGCAGGTCTACAATTTTGTTTTGTGGTGTCCTTTGACAGCTCTTTGGTCTTGGTCATAGTGGAGTTTGGAGTCTGACTGTTTGAGGGTATGGACAAGTGTCTTTTATACTGATAACGAGTTCAAACAGGTGCCATTAATACAGGTAACGAGTGGAGGACAGAGGAGCCTCTTAAAGAAGAAGTTACAGGTCTGTGAAAGCCAGAAATCTTGCTTGTTTGTAGGTGACCAAATACTTATTTTCCACCATAATTTGCAAATAAATTCTTTAAAAATCAGACAATGTGATTTTCTGGATTTTTTTTCTCCCATTTTGTTTCTCATAGTTGAGGTATACCTATGATGAAAATTGGAGACCTCTCTCATCTTTTAAGTGGGAGAACTTGCACAATTGGTGGCTGACTAAATACTTTTTTGCCCCGCTGTAAGTATTGACAGCCTTTGCCATGAAGCTCAACATTGAGCTCAGGTTCATCCTGTTTCCACTGATCATCCTTGGGATGTTTCTACAGCTTCATTGGAGTCCACCTGTGGTAAATTCAGTTGATTGGACATGATTTGGAAAGGCACACACATGTCTATATATGGTCCCACAGTTGACAGTGCATGTCAGAGCACAAACCAAGCATGAAGTCAAAGGAATTGTCTGTAGACCTTCGAGACAGGATTGTCTCAAGGCACAAATCTGGGGAAGGGTACAGAAAAATTTCTGCTGCTTTGAAGGTCACATTGAGCACAGTGGCCTCCATCATCCGTAAATGGAAGAAGTTCGGAACCACCAGGACTCTTCCTAGAGCTGGCCGGCTGTCTAAACTGAGCAATCAGGGAGAGGGGCCTTATTCAGGGAAGTGACCAAGAACCCGATGGTCACTCTGTCAGAGCTCCAGCGTTCCTCTGTGAAGAGAGAACCTTCCAGAAGGACAACCATCTCTGCAGCAATCCACCAATCAGGCTTGTATGGTAGAGTGGCCAGACAGAAGACACTCCTTAGTAATAGGCACATGGCAGCCCATCTGGAGTTTGCCAAAAGGCACCTGAAGGACTCTCAGACCATGAGAAACAAAATTCTCTGGTCAAAGACCACTCAAAGCGCTTTCATTAATACTAACCCTCTATTCTAAGGGCCTATAGGAAACAGATATCTAGGGACAATTTTAGAACAGCCAATTAACCTAACATGCATGTCTTTGGCATGTGGGAGGAAACCGGAGAAATCCCGGAGTAAACCCACGCAACACGGGGAGAACATGAAAACTCCACACAGATCACTGTTGGTCGGGGGCTGGGATCGAACCCACGATCCCACGATCCCCACAATCCCCTGGCCAAGGGTAAACTGCGCTGCCGCAGTGCTAACCACTGCGCCACCGTGCAGCCCAAAACCTGCTCCAGAGCACTCTTGACCTCAGACTGGGGCGACAGTTCATCTTTCAGCAGGACAACAACCCTAAGCACACAGCCAAGATATCAAAGGAGTGGCTTCAGGACAACTCTGTGAATGTCCTTGAGCGGCCCAGCCAGAGCCCAGACTTGAATCCAATTGAACATCTCTGGAGAGATCTGAAAATAGCTGTGCACCAATGCTTCCCATCAAACCTGATGGAGCTTGACAAGCTCTGCAAAAAGGAATGGGCCAAACTGCCCAAAGATAGGTGTGCCAAGCCTGTGGCATCATATTCAAAAAGATGTGAGGCTGTAATTGCTGCCAAAGGTGCATCAACAAAGTATTGAGCAAAGGCTGTGAACACTTATGTACAAGTGAATTCTTAGTTTTTTTATTTTTAATAAATTTGCAGAAATCTAAACAAAAAAAACTTTTTTCATCTTGTCATTATGGGGTATTGTGTTGAGGAAAAAAAATAATTTAATCCCTTTGGAATTTCGTCCCGTCGGTCTATGATGACTATGGAAGAGAATCCTAAACGTCTACTCTGCTGGAACAGCACCGCCTGTGGATGAACAGGCCGATGCGCGAATGACAGTCCCTGTCACACAGGTCGCACTTGTGGGTGGTCTCCGTGCTTCTGGGTCTGTGGCGGTTCTTCCTGCGGGTCCTTTTCTCATCTGCTGCAGCAGTCAGTCTCTCTTCACCCACCTTGAGCTGTCTGGTCAGGGTGCCTCTCCATTTGGAGCGGTCCGTTGCAAGGTCCTCCCAGCGCTCTGTGTTGATATCCAGGGCCTTCATGTCTCTCTTGCAGACGTCTCTAAAGCGCAGCTGTGGGCAGCCAACGTCTCTCCTGCCAGTTGCAAGTTCTCCGTAGAGGACGTTTTTGGGGATTCTGCCATCCTCCATACGGTGAACGTGGCCTAGCCAGCAGAGCCTGCGCTGCCTGAGTAGAGTGAACATGGAGGGAAGGCCAGCACGGGACAGAACTTCTGTGTTGGGCACTTTGTCCTGCCAGGATATGTCCAGGATGTGGTGAATGCAGCGCAAGTGGAAGGAGTTCAGTCTCTTTTCCTGCCGGGCGTATGTTGTCCACGTCTCACTCCCATAGAGCAGTGTGCTGATGACGCAGGCGTTGTACACTGCCATCTTCGTCTTGACAGAGAGTTTGGGATTCTCCCACACTCGTGTGGTGAGGCGAGCGAGTGTGAAGGCTGATTTTCCAATCCTCTTGTTGATCTCTGTATCAAGGGAGAGGTTGTTGCTGATCGTGGACCCCAGGTACGTGAACTGATTCACGACCTCCAGCTTGTAGTCATCGATGGTGATGGTTGGTGGTGCTTCCGTGCCTTGCGCCAAGACGTTAGTCTTCTTCAGGCTGATGTTAAGCCCGAAGTCCTTGCATGCCTGGGAGAAGCGGTCCATCAGGGTCTGAAGCTCCTGCTGTGTGTGGGTTGCGACTGCAGCGTTGTCTGCGAACAGCATGTCTCTGATTAGAGCCTCGCGTACTTTGGTTCTGGCTTTCAGGCGGGCGAGGTTGAAAAGCCTGCCATCAGATCTTGTGTGCAGGTAGATTCCCTCTGTTGCTGTGCTGAAGGCATGCCTCAGGAGCATAGCAAAGAAAATCCCAAAGAGGGTTGGCGCAAGTACACAGCCCTGTTTCACTCCGCTGCGTATGTTGAATGGCTCTGAGACGTTGCCATCGTGCTGCACTATCCCCTGCATGTTGGTGTGAAACGATTCGATGAGGCTTTGCAACTTTGGTGGGCATCCTATCTTTGGCAGGATCTTGAAAAGGCCCTCTCTGCTGACCAGATCGAACGCTTTGGTGAGGTCGATGAAGGCGACGTACAGAGGCATGTTCTGTTCTCTGCATTTCTCCTGGAGTTGACGGATGGAGAATATCATGTCAACCGTTGATCGCTCAGCGCGGAAGCCACACTGAGACTCGGGGTAGACACATTCGGCAAGCTTCTGTAGACGAACGAGAACAACTCGTGCGTAGACTTTGCCAACAACGCTGAGGAGGGAGATGCCCCTGTAGTTGTTGCAGTCACTTCTCTCCCCTTTGTTTTTGTAGAGGGTGATGATCTTGGCGTCCCTCATGTCCTGTGGTACGGTACCTTCCTTCCAGCACTGGCAGAGGACGTCATGCAATGGCAGCAGTAGGGCGGTCTTGCAGTGCTTGATCAGGTCAGGGGGTATGCCGTCATTGCCGGGTGCCTTGCCAGCGGCCAAGCTATCAATGGCCTTGCTGAGTTCGTCGATGGTTGGCTCGGCGTCAAGTTCGACCATGGAAGGCAGGCAGTCAATGGCATCAAGGGCTGACGGTGTCACGGTGTTCTGTCTAGAGTAGAGGTCGGAGTAGTGTTCCACCCATCTCTCCATCTGCTTGTTCTTTTCTGTGATCATCTCCCCAGTGGAAGATTTGAGGGGGGCCGTCTTGCTCTGAGCCAGACCAAGTGCTTTCTTGATGCCATTGTACATACCACGGATGTTCCCTGTTATGGCAGCAGTTTGAATGTCTTGGCTGAGCTGAGTCCAGTACTCGTTGGCACAGCGCCGAGCAGTCTGCTGAACTTTGCTTCTCGCAGCCCTGAGAATCTGGAGATTCTTCTCGTTTGGGTACTTCTTGTACTCAGCAAATGCTGAGCACTTGGCTTCAATGACGGGGGTCATCTCGGTCAACTTGGCATCAAACCAGTCCTGTGACTTCGAGGTCTTCCTCCCAAAGGTAGCCAAGGCTGTGCGGTGGATGGTGTTTTGCAGCTCTTCCCACTTCTGCTTTGCAGATTCTCCTTCTTGTGGTACACCAAGTTCTTTCTCAAAGGTGGAGGCAAACTGCTCAACAAGTTCTGGTTGGGCCATCTTGCTGGTGTCAATCCGTGCCTTTCCAGGTTGTCTAGCACGATGGAATTTCTTCAGCTGCAGCTTGACCTTGCAACACACCAATGAATGGTCTGTGTCGCAATCTGCACTCTGGAACGAACGGGTGATTAGCACGTTCTTCAGTGAGGCGCGCCTGGTCAGGATCAAGTCCAGCTGGTGCCAGTGCTTTGAGCGCGGATGTTGCCAGGAAACCTTGTGTTGGGGCTTGGTCTTGAAGAACGAGTTTGTGATGCACAGATCGTGATATGTGCAGAACTCGAGTAGCCGCTGTCCGTTGTCGTTCATTCTGCCCACGCCAAAAGGTCCAAGACAGGAGGGCCAGGAGTCGTGGTCAGCACCCACTCTAGCATTGAAGTCTCCAAGGAGAATGAGTTGTTCAGAGTTGGGGATGATCCTGACAGTTGTTGCGAGATTCTCGTAGAACTCGTCTTTTGTCTCTGGTGTGGCTGTCAGTGTTGGGGCATACACACTGACGAGGGTGACTGGGCCTTGAGTGGTGTTCAGGCGGAGGGTGAGGAGTCGTGCAGAGCCAGTGCTGCCCGGTTCCACCATCTTCAGCAAGGTGTTCTTCACTGCGAAGCCCACTCCGTGTTCCCTGTGTTTGTCACTGCCCTTTCCCTGCCAGTAGAACATGTAGTCCTTCTCTCTCAGTGTGCCTGCGTCAGCCAACCGTGTTTCCTGGAGAGTGGCGATATACACTCCCAGTCTCTTCAGCTCATTATTGATGATGGCAGTCTTCCTGGTGTCGTTGATGTCCTTGAGGTTAGCAGCGAGTCTTGTCATCATAGTGCGGACGTTCCAAGTTCCCAGTTTTAGAGTTGGTCTCTTTTGTTTTATTGTCTTGCCTGGTGCGAAGGTTCTCAGCCTGCTGTTCAGACTTCTCCTTATCCCCATGCACCCAATGAGGAAAGCAAGCTGTGGCGGGACAACACCTTATTGGCTGGGGGCTTCCCAGCTTGAGGCGGGCGGTAGCTGTCCAGTGAGATCTGATGATCCCTCCCACCGTCGGGAACAACCCCTGGCGCCGCGCTCTACGCCAATTGAGCAGTGGCTTATAACCGGTAACTGTCATTCCCCATGTTTTGTCTACGCCAAAGGTGAAGCTGGAATGTCCTCTCCAGTGATCAGGTGTTCTACCTTCCAGCATTGGGCGTTAGTAGGATTCAAGCCTGGGCAGGAAGATATGGAGGACAAGATGTTGCCCATGCAGCATGTCCCCCCTCTCCACGTCACTGATGAATCCAAAGGAACAGCAGGGCTGCTACAGTTTGGCACCAGCGCCGTTGCAGGAGCTGCCAGAACGATGTTGAGCACAACATAGAACTGCCTTAGGGGCTCCGACTCCGGATTTTTCCTCAGGGTTGACTCCCGAAGCCTTTCCCATGACCGGGTATGCCGCAAGGCAGTAGAGGTTTGAAATCAGGGTTTACCTTCCCCTAGATGGGCTACCTTCCCAGGTTGACGAGCCACCATCTACCCGAAGCATCTGGTTTTAAGGCACCAGAGATCCGCCCTCGCCCCTTCTCCTATTAGTAAAAGCAGTTCCGCCGGGCTTAGAGACTAAACCACACGGGCAACCTAGGATTTGGACTTAGTTGTCAGAGGCTTTTCGAGACGCACGCCATAAGGAGCATTTTATGAGCACTGGGAGCTTAACCCCAGTGTTGCTCCTGGCTATGACAACCTTGGAACCAAGGTTCCAAGGTTGGAGCCTTTGGAATTAGGCTGTAACATAACAAAATGTGGAAAAAGTGAAGAGCTGTGAGGACTTGCTGTGAGGAGTGTGAGCAAGCACTTGGTGACGGTGGAGAGGAAAAACTCCCTTTTAGCAGGAAGAAACCTCCAGCAGAACCAGGCTCAGGGAGGGGCAGTCCTCTGCTGTGACTGGCTGGGGGTGAGGGGGTAGAGAAGATGAAAAGAACAGACATGTAGAGAGCAAACAGCACGACGGGGACTCAATCTACGGGAGAGAACAAACAGATGTTAATGACCAGCAAAAATATTTCATTGAAAGTGAAGAAAGGAGTGAAGCCCAGTGCATTGTTGGAGGTCCCCCGGCTGTCTAAACCTATTAGCAGCATAACTAAGGGAGGGTTCAGGGGCACCTGATCCCACCCTAATTATAGGCTATGTCAAAAAAGGAAGGTTTTAACCCTATTCTTAAAAACAGAGATCGAGTCTGACTCCTGAATCCAGATTGGCAGCTGTTTCCAAAGGAGAGGAGCTTGATAACTGAAAGCTCTGCCTCCCATTGTACATTTGGAGATTCTAGGTATTACAAGTAATCCTGCATTTTAGGAGCATAGTGTCATGGTCCATGCGCTGACTCTGTCCACGCTCGGGTTGTCCGGTGGTTCCCCGTTCTCTTCTCAGGTGTACCATATGGCTGTCAGGGCTTTTATTCTGACAGCGTCACGGCGGGGCTTCCGGCTGTCAAAGCTGAGTCACGTTGTGACAGCCGTTCAGCATTTCTCAAGATTACATTCTCCATTGATTGGTATGTCATGGGTATTTAAGGAAGCAGCTGAGGCTTACTCCTTGCTGCGACCTCGTCAAACATCCCTTCGTCAATCATTCGTCACAGTAAGTGTTTTCCCTAAGACTCTGCATCCTGTGTCTTATTCCTCGTGGCTCTTTATTTTGTCATTTGTCTTTCGTTAATAAATTATGCAAACTCATCGGCTGGCTTTCAGCGTCTCATTGATGGCTCGTGAGGGCCATCATTGACAGTAGGTCACAGCCAGAAGTAGACGCCAGTCACCGTGAGTTTGTGTTGGGCTGGATGGGCGACAGGATCCAGTTCCTGTCGCCCATCCAGCCCAGGAGTTCACGTCACCCAAGGGTCGTTCCCAGCGGAGGATGATGTCAGCCGGGATTCCCTCAGAGGAGATGCAGTGGTCTGCTGTGATCCTCCAGGACCGTGTGGCTGTGGCTCACTCTGCTTTCCATCCATCGGAGATCATAAAGCATGTGACAGCGGCAGTTAGGCTGGTGGAGCTCACCCCGGAGCTCCATAATTATCCCGAATACGCCGAATTGCTGGCTTCTGTCTCCGCGCAGCAGTGGCGGTTCCCTGGCCTAACCTTCGCCTTGCCCTCTGCTGGTAGATGTTGTCACAATGCTCGGATTAAGCCTCAGCGAGAATCCCATCCGGATCCAGAGCCGGTTCACCGGAAGGACTCATGGTCAATGACTCAAGGATCTCATGATGCTCCTGCGTCACGAAAGAAGGGAATGACAGCAGCTATCGCCTCCGGGGCTTATGTCCCTGCTGTCCCATCAGCTCCTCGTCTCCGGACTGCCTCGTCTGCTCCTCCCTCCTCCTCGATGCTCTCCCCAGCTGCAGTGAGCTCCGCGAGCCCTGCTCCGGCTGTGCCCGTGGTCGATCCGGTGCAGGCAGCTCCTCCTTGTCTTCCTGGCTGGTCCTCTGTCACCATCCTGAGGGGAAAGGGAAGAACAAAGTCCGCTACAGCAGGCATCATCGGCCCTCTGGAGGAAAGGCAAGTGCAATTTCATTCTTCTCCTCACCATTGTGACTTGCCTTGTCTGACTCCTAGGGGTGGAGCTCGGGGTTCGCAGTCTCCCAAGCTTCCTCCACCTGCAGTAGCCTCTAACTATGAACCTGCTGCCTCTGTGTCTCCTTTCCCTGAGTGTTCCCCGCAGTCAGGTCTACACCGCCAGACAAGGAAGGAGCCTGCGGCCCTGGAGGGTTCGGGTCAGCCCCGCAGCCATGTCACGGGCGGAGGAGAAGGGTGGATTGCTACTTGGAGCCTGCGCCGACGACTAATCGTCCCTGGGTCTCCACAGAGGAGTGGTTCGTCTCAGCAGGCCAAGGATCTCCTGCCACCATGCCGTGCGGGTTTTCGGCGTGGACGTCGGTGTCGGGGGGTCCACAGACTGTGGAGACCATCATGCCGACTGTGGAGCCCGCCGTAGCCGAGTGGTGACCAGAGGAGGCCCTTCTACTTCCTCAACCTGGATCGCCGAAGTCCTGGACGGTGGCAGAACTCGAGATCAGGCAAGTGCTCTATTTTGTCTTTCTCCTATCTACTCCGGAGCATTTTTGCCTGTCTCTTGGGGAGACGAGCCGGATGCAGCCGTCTGCTGCATCCAAACTTGCCTCTCTGGGCTCGGTCGCTACCGGTGATCCTGATCCCAGTTCTCTTTCCTCTCCTGAGCCTTCTCCCAGGGTAACCAGTGATGAGTCGGTGGTGATTATAATGGTGATTATAACGATTATAATGGTGATTATAACGTGTGGTGATTATAATGGATAGAATAGAATAGTTAGAATAGTTTTCTATGAAAACCCCATTGAGTCTAATATTGAATAAAATGCCATTTTAAGGCGATCACTATTTACATCTACATGTATATTAAAGTCCCCTACTATTTTTTTTATTAATTTTATTTTTTATTTAACCTTTGTTTATACAGGGTAGCTCCACTGAGAGGCAGCCACTCTTTTTCAAGGACGTCCTGTTCACATTCACACCATGAAGCTGCCCAGTACAACCACAAGACTGACCTGTGGCCACTGAGCAGCTCCACTGGAGCAGTTGGGGTTAAGGGCCTTGCTCAAGGGCGCCACAGTGGGATTAAGGAGGGTGAGGCAAACACTGCTATGTTATTTGTCTCACCCAGATCTATTCCTGCCAGTCCAGGGATTGAACCCATGACCCTCCGCTCACCAGTCCACATCCCTTACTATTAGGCCACTCCTGCCCATATTTATAGTTATTTTATCCAATTTCAGCACTAAATCCGCTAAGAACTCAGTAAATTCAGAAATAAACTCTGAGTAAGCTGTGGGAGGACGATAAACTATGGCAAATAAAATTGGGTTGAACCTAAAATTGCTAACATGCACAATACTGAGGACCAGGCCCTCAAAGGAATTAT
This sequence comes from Pholidichthys leucotaenia, assembly GCA_020510985.1. Taxonomy (NCBI): domain Eukaryota; kingdom Metazoa; phylum Chordata; class Actinopteri; order Cichliformes; family Pholidichthyidae; genus Pholidichthys; species Pholidichthys leucotaenia. The sequence goes on along the minus strand of CM035836.1, from coordinate 254,042,215 downwards.
AACATGTTTTTTTCTTTACATTCACTAGCAATTTGGAATGGTAAATTGTTGCTACTCCTCCTCCACGACCAGAACTCCTGGGATTTTGACAGTTTAAATAAGGTGGCAAAGGCAAAGGAAAAGGCACATAGTGAGTTGTATGAGAGGCTAAACACTAAGGAAGGAGAAAAGGACATGTATCGACCGGCTAGACAGAGAGATTGAGCTGGAAATCCTTAGACCAGGTAGTTAGATGGTCCAGTCATTTGCTTGGTGAGTCACAGCTGAGCATGACATCCCTGTACGCTAGACAGGTACAGAGGACTGCGCTACAGCCGTGGACAAAATTGTTGGTACTCCTCTGTTAATGAAAGAAAAACCCACAATGGTCACAGAAATAACTTGAATCTGACAAAAGTGGTAATAAATAAAAATTCTATGAAAATTAACCAATGAAAATCAGACAATGCTTTTGAATTGTGGTTCAAGAGAATTACTTTAAAAAACAAACTCATGAAACAGGCCTGGACAAAAATGATGGTACCCCTAGAAAAGATTGAAAATAATGTGACCATAGGGACATGTTCAACCAAGATGTGTCCTCTAATTACCATCACAGGTGTCTACAAACTAGTAATCAGTCAGTCGGCCTATTTAAAGGGTGACAAGTAGTCACTGTGCTGTTTGGTGACATGGTGTGTACCACACTAAACATGGACCAGAGGAAGAAAAGGAGAGAGTTGTCTCAGGAGATTAGAAAGAAAATTATAGACAAGCATGTTAAAGGTAAAGGCTATAAGACCATCTCCAAGCAGCTTGATATTCCTGTGACTACAGTTGCACATATTATTCAGAAATTTAAGATCCATGGGACTGTAGCCAACTTCCCTGGACGTGGCCACAGGAGGAGACGGATAATACGAATGGTAACAAAAGAGCCCAGAACAACCTCTAAACACATTCATGGTGAACTCCAAGGTCAAGGTACATCAGTGTCAGATCGCACCATCCGTCATTGTTTGAGCCAAAGTGGACTTCATGGGAGACGACAAAGGAGGACACCACTGTTGAAAACAAATCATAAAAAAGCCAGACTGGAATTTGCCAAACTGCATGTTGACAAGCCACAAAGCTTCTGGGAGAATGTCCTATGGACAGACGAGACAAAACTGGAACTTTTTGGCAAGGCACATCAGCTCTATGTTTACAGATGCAAAAATGAAGCATAGCAAGAAAAGAACACTGTCCGTACTGTGAAACATGGAGGAGGTTCTGTTATCCTCTGGGGCTGCTTTGCTGCATCTGGCATAGGGTGTCTTGAATCTGTGCAGGGTACAATGAAATCTCAAGACTATCAAGGTATTCTAGAGAGAAATGTGCTGCCCAGTGTCAGACAGCTTGGTCTCAGTCGCAGGTCATGGGTCTTGCAACAGGATAATGATCCAAAACACACAGCTAAAAACACCCAAGAATAGCTAAGAGCGAAACATTGGACTATTCTAAAGTGGCCCTCTATGAGCCCTGATCTAAATCCTATTCAACATCTGTGGAAGGAGCTGAAACATGCCGTCTGGAGAAGGCACCCTTCAAACCTGAGACAACTGGAGCAGTTTGCTCATGAGGAGTGGGCCAAAATACCTGCTGAGAGGTGCAGAAGTCTCATTGACAGTTACAGAAATTGTTTGATTGCAGTGATCGCCTCAAAAGGTTGTGCAACAAAATATTAAGTTAAGGGTACCATCATTTTTGTCCAGGCCTGTTTCATGTGTTTGTTTTTTAAAATAATTCTGTTGAACCACAATTCAAAAGCATTGTCTCATTTTCATTGGTTAATTTTCATAGAATTTTTATTTATTAGCACTTTTGTCAGATTCAAGTTATTTCTGTGAGTATTGTGGGTTTTTCTTTCATTAACAGAGGGATACCAGCAATTTTGTCCACATGTAAATGATGACCCCCACCCTTCGCACTGCCACTTTCAGCTTCTCCCCTCCAGATGGAGGTTTGTTGTCCCAAAATGTAAAACCCAGCGCTACAAAAACAGCTTTGTTCCTGCTGCTGTCAAAGAGTTGAACAAGATGTAACAATATATTGCACATAGTTTAGTTATCTATTTATTATTTTTTTATATATATATTTGCTTATTTTTGTAGGTGTTTTATTTGGGTTTTAAATCTTTTATTGGGTTTTAGACTTCAGGCTTTTATTAAGTTTTTAATCTCTTTGACTTAGTTTTTAACTTTTTTAATATGACCCTTCTTTCTTATCTCTTTGTTTTTTCTCTTATCTTTTTGTCTTATGTCCTGATTGGTGGAGCCTCGAGTACTTTTATCGTGTTTATAGTCAGCTCCATGCGTGCCTGTGTTTGTGTTCATGTTGAATGTAATTGTGGTTTGTAAATATACGTGTCTAAAAGACTGCAAAACAAATCTACTGTACCTACGGGTACAAATAAAGTAACCTGAACCTGAACCTGGAAAGGATGTACAGCAGGTTAGGTTGATTAAGGACAGAAATGGTAATGTACTAACAAATGACGAGTGTGTTGAGAATGTGGAAGAAATACTTTGAACAGCTAATGAATAGAGAAAATGAGAGAGAGAGGAGGATGGATGAAGGAAAGGATGAAGGATCAACCCACACAAGGACGCTGGACCAGACAACATCCCAGGTCACGTTCTGAAGGACTGTGTGGAGGAGTTCAAGAATGTCCTGGTCGACATCTTCAACATCTCTCTGAGTCAAGCTGTTGTCCTCACATGTTTCAAAACTGCTACCATAATACCATTCCCGAAGAAGCCCGTCCCATCTAGCTACAATGATTACCGGCCTGTAGCACTGACCCCCATCATAATGAAGTGCTTTGAGCGGCTGGTCATGCAGAACATCAAGTTCATCCTCCCTCCCTCCCATGACCCATCTCAGTTTGCATACAGGTCAAACAGATCCACAGGAGACGCCATCTCTGCTGCTCTCCATCCATTCCTCACCCATCTGGAGTCAAAGAACTCCTAGGTGCGAATGCTGTTCTTGGACTTCAGCATTCAACACAATCATTCCCCAGCACCTAATACAAATACTCAGACACTTGGGACACAAAACTTCTCTCTGTAAGTGGGTGCTGGACTTTCTCACAGGGAGGCCACAGAATGTGCAGGTTGGCAGCAACACCTCCAAGATCATCACACTGAGCACAGGGGCCCAACAAGGGTGTGTAGTCTGCCCGCTGCTCTTCACCCTGCTGACCCATGACTGTGTACCAGCCTACAGCACCAACCACATCATCAAGTTTGCGGACGACATGATGGGCCTCATTACCAACAACGATGAGGCCAACTATAGAAATGAGGTGAGCCAACAGGTCCAGTGGTGTAAAGACCATAATCGCTTCCTGAATGTAGGAAAAACCAAGGAGATTGTGGTCGACTTCAGGAGGGGACACACACAGCATCCCCCTCTGATCATTGATGGAGCAGCTGTGGAGAGGGTAAGGAACACCCAGTTCCTAGGGGTGCACATCTCTGAGGACCTCTCCTAGTCCAACAACACCACATCACTGGCCAAGAAGGCTCAAACTCGCCTCTATTTCCACCGCAAACTGAGGACAGCACAAGTCCCACCCCCATCATGTGCTTATTCTACCAGGGCACCACTGAGAGCATCCTCACTAGATGCACCACGGTGAGGTATGGAAGTTGCACAGCCTCCTGCCGGAAGACACTACAATGCACAGTGAAAGCAGCCAGCAAGATCATCAGTGCCCCTCTGCCCCCCCCCCTCTTGGACATCTACCTCACCCGCCTCACCTGCAGAGCCATCAGCATTGCAGGCAACACCTCCCATCCCTTACACTCCCTCTTCAGCCCCTTGCCCTTGGGGAAAAGGTTCCTCTGGGACCGCTCCACAAGACTGCTAAACATCTTTGTTCATCAGGCCACACAGATATGTATATACTGTACAGATACACCGGTAGAGGGTACGCTCACCTGACATTACATGACTATGGATCAGTGAACCAGGTGAAAACAGTGGAAACATGACAAATAGATTTATTTCAGAAGGTTAAATTCTACAAAAAAAGCACCAATTTTCAGTTCCACATTTGGTGACCCTTGAACTTCCCCAAGCCTCCGAAGTATAAAACGTCTTGAATGGCAAGGAATGGGTTTCCATGGGAACTGTGCTTATCGCAGGACAAAAGTGACTTCCACCGAGGGTAGTCCAATGCACTCTGAGAAACCACTGAAAATGTCATGTCATTGTGATTACTGGTCTTTGCGAAAAATTTCATACAATTTTGTGCAATACCTCATGTCAGCAGTAGGTGGTGGTGTGACAGTTTTTTTGAATATTGATATACAGACGTGTTACAAGTGGGATCAGTATGATTTGTGCAAAGATTGGTCCAAATCAGACAAGGATTGTCTGAGCTGTAACTGTCATGTTTTGCATTGCAAGGAAGCCATTGAAGCATGCTGGTCGCCATGGAAACAGTTCTGTGCTATGTACATGTACTGTCAATGAGCCCTAGTAATTCCTTCATGTCATTTTTTCTGCTGGTGAGAGAAAAATAAAGAAAACAGTTGTCAGCAATTCTTCCTTTAATCATTAGGGGACGCTATAACTTTTGTTTATTATTTGTATATAAACACGTTCGGGGCAGGACGAATATTGATCATAGAAAATTTGGTGAAAATTGTACAAAGTTTGTCCAATTTACAAGGGTCCGATGTTGTAACCACTAGGTGGCGCTCTAACTTTTGTTATTTTTATATAGGAGTGTTTAGGGTGGGACTATTATCCACTGTCAAAAATTTGGTGAAAATCAGACAAAGTTTGTCCAAGATACAACTTTCCGATGTTTCATGGCAAGGAGTCAACTTTCGCCATGTCACCATGGCAACACTTCCCTTTCAGTTATGTGTTGTCCACCCATATATGACAGTCACCTCAACCTATGTTCAAGATTTCATGACTCCAGGTCGTTTCTAATCCTCCAAACAAGATGAAGGATTGATTGGCGAGGAGGGCGTGTCCATGGTAACACGTGTGACATCATGCTAAAGTTGATGTGCAGTTATGATCATCCCTGTGGTGTGATGAATCTCAGAAAATTTCAAGTCAGTCTGGCAAGTGGCGCGTGAGTAATAAATAAAACAGTTTTCAGCAATTCTTTCATTAACCAGTAGGTGGCGCTATATCTTTTGTCAGGTATTTTGATGTAGATGCGTTCCGGGTGGGACTATTTGCCATCATGGAAACTTTGGTGCACATCGGACAAGTTTTGCCTGAGTTACAGCTGCTTGATTTTGTAAGGAGAGGAGTCAACCCTTGCCATGGCATCATGGAAACACTTCCCTGTCAGCTATGTGTTCTCCACCCATGTAGGACTATATAAGACAGTCTCCTCAACCTATGGTCCAAATTTCATGACTCCAGGACCTTCCCACCCCTCCCCATAAGCTCACGGATTGAATGGTGATGAGGGCATGTCCATGGTAGCACGTGTGACACCATGCTAAAGTTGACGTGTAGTTATGATCATTCCTGTGGTGTGATGAATCTCAGAAAATGTCACGTCATTCTGGCCAGTGGCGCGTGACTCATAAATAAAACAGTTTTCAGCAATTCTTTCATTAACCACTATGTGGCGATATAACTTTTGTCAGGTATTTTAATGTTGACGCATTCAGGGCGGGACTATTTTCCATCATGGAAAGTTTGGTGGACATCGGACAAGTTTTGCCAGAGTTACAGCTGTTTGAAGTTGTAAGGGGAGGAGTCAAACTTCGCCATGGCCCCCAGGCCCCCAGGCCACACCTTTTGAGATTTTGACTTAATTTATACAATATTTAATGGCCAATGCCTATGGATGCTGCCATGTAAAAATGAGCTCAATCAGAGCAGGTCCCTAGGACTAGTTCGTTCAAATGTGAGGTGTGACTTTTTTCTGAATTCGAGGTCGGGCAACTTTGAGGCAAGATGGCAACCTTCCTGTTGGTGGTGGGTATGGGCCACAATTATGTTTTTTGCATGTCTTGAGCTGATGCACATCTCACCCAATTTTTATGTCTCTACGGCAAAGTTTACAGTCTCCATTCTCCATTGACCTTTTACGTTTGGCCCCACCCACAAAAATGAGTGGTGGTGGGGGGGGGCACATATGTTTTCCAGTTTATCGAATTTTTTGCCGGGTCTGAGGGGTTTGCCAAAAAAAATTGCGTTTTGGTTAACGTTCAGAGGGTGAAATTTTCTTTCGTTTAGGCGGAAGAATTTCTTCAAGGTGAGCAATTACAATAGGGCTTTCGCCAACTGACGTTGTCAGTGGCTCAGGCCCTAATTACTTCAGTAAGTAAGAATCTACAAAAAATATTATGCAAATCATGTAAAGAAACAGTGATGAGTATTAAATTCAATATTTCCTGAGCCAGAATAGACAACAATGATTTCAACCCTGATTTCAAATGAATAAAATAAAATTATGGTTATTGCAGTATAAATAAGCACATTTCTAACCAGTTTTGTCTCTATGAAATTAACAGTACTTCAGAGTCACACCAGATATACTTACAAATATACTCATCTCTTCAATGTTAAATAGATTGTTCAGTTCTTTTCAAGTGGGGTTATGTGAAGTACTCCTGAGTAGTCATATAATTACCTTAATTAGTCGTTGGTCTGGCTTCTGTCCTTGTAGAGAACAAGTGAGGATAGCTGAAAACAGTCAGGGCTGCAGTGGAGTGGAATGGATGCATGTTTGAAGCAAATTTCTATCCATTCATCTTCTACCACTTTTCCAGAGATCCGGGTCGTGAAGGCGGTAGCTCAGGCAGAGAAGCCCTGACTTTTCTCTCCCCAGCCACCTGCTCCAGCTCTTCAGCGAGGATACCAAGACATTCCCAGGCCAGCTGGGAGACATAGTCTCTCATGCATGTCCTGGTTCTTCCCCAGGGTCTCCTCCCAGTGGGACATGCCCAAAACACCTCAAATGGGGGGCGTCCAGGAGGCATCCTGATCAGATACCCAAACCACCTCAACTGGCTCCTTTCAATGTAGCAGAGTAGTGGTTCTATTCTGAGCCTCTCCCGGATGACTGAGCTCCTCACCCTATGTCTAAGGGCGAGTCCAGCAATCCTACAGAAAAAGCCCATTTCAGCCACTTGTATCCGTCATCTCATTCTTTCAGTCATTACCCAAAGCTCATGACCATAGGTGAGGGTAGGAACGTAGATTGAACAGTAAATCGACAGCTTTACCTTAGAGCTCAGCTACCTCTTCACCACAACAGACTGGTACAACATCCACATCACTGTGAATGCTGCTCCAGTCTCTCACTCCATTCTCCCCTCACTCGTTAATGAGACCCAGAGATATTTAAACTCCTCCACTTGGGGCAGGAGCTTATCCCCAACCCAGAGAGGACAATCCACCCTTTTCTGGCTAAGGACCATGAACTCGGACTTGGAGGTGCCAATTCTCATCCCAGCTGCTTCACACTCAGCAGAAAACCATCCCAGCAAGACCTGTAGGTCATTACAGGATGAAGCCAACAGGACAACATCTGCAAACAGCAGAGATGTGATGCTGTGGTCGCTGAATATGACACCCTCCATTCTTAGGCTGTACCTAGATATCCTGTCCATAAAAATTATGAGCAGGATCGGTGACAAAGGGCAGCCCTGGCAGAGTCCAACTCTCACTGGAAATGAGTTTGACTGAGTGTTGGCAATACAAACCAAACTCTTGCAACAGTCACATAGGGACCGGACAGCTCGTAAAAACAAGCCTGATACCCCATACTCCCGCAGCACTCCCCACAGACCTTAAGGGATGTGGTCAAATACTTCCTCCAAGTCCATAAAACACATGTGGACTGGTTGGGCAAACTTCCATGAACCCTTGTGGATCCTTGAGAGGGTAAATAGCTGGTCCGATGTTCCACAGCCAGGACGAAAATCATATTGCTCCCGCTGAATCTGAGGTTCGACCAACGGCCAGATTCTCCCATTCAGTACCCTGGCATAGGCCTTCCTAGGGAGGCTGAGAAGTGTGAACCCCTTAAAGTTGGAGCACACCCTCTGGTCCCCCTTCTTGAAGAGAGGAACCACCACCACAGTTTGCCATGCCAAAGGCACTGTCCCTAACCTCTGCGCAATGTTGTAGAGGCGTGTCAACCATGACAGCTCTACAACATTCAGGGCCTTGAGGCACTCAGGGCGAATCTCATCCACCCCTGGGGCCAGGCCACTAAATAGTTTTTCAACCACTTTGGTGACCTCAGCCCCTGAAGCAAATTTTTACCCTTTAAAAATGCTGAAACTTAAAAAATGCCACCGCAGTTAGAGAGAGTGTTATCTCAAACTAATTCATACTGTTTTACGCACACCAGACCACTTTACATTAGCATGATGTTTTCAGCTAAAGAATGTATGTGTTGCTATGGAGCTTTGCGTTGTTGTCTGCTCCAACTCCTCTATGGAGACTCTGGATAGAATGGCAAAAAAAAGGAGAGAAACCAGACCACTGACTAATTAAGCTATATGCATGACTTCTCAGCAGCATTTCACCTAAACTAAACTTTTAACCCACTTGAATTCCAGCCAATTTCAATAAATTTTGCACACACAAAGAAAATCAAATTCTTTCTTCATTGAGTGGCAGTAGAAAATTTTAAATGTCCCACCAGCGGAACACCACAATTTTAAGAGGTTAAACTCTGAGCAAATATGATCTACCTTGACAGGTTTCATCCACGACTTGATGTCCAGGTATACAGGTGCACTTTCCCTGCAGTGGCCCCCACACCCCATCCACAGTGCACTCTCTTTCAGGAGGAGAAACCTCAACAGCTCCCTCCAAACAGGAACCCAGTGTGGGCCCTGAACTGGCCCCCACGCTACCAAACATGACCAGATCAGACACGATAGCAGGGCACCTCCTGTAGTACAGTCTGATAGATTTTATTAACACACATGTTCCTGAGTAGGAGAAGGCCACCTGGAAGCCTCTGCGGCTGATGGAGCCTAGGGGCTGGGCTCGGATGTAGGTAAAATTTCCTGATATTGGGTCTGGATGGCTTGCAGGAAATGGGTTTGGGTCCTGGAGGTCCAGTATTTGGCTGCTACTATGAAATCTTTGTATGGAGGTGTCTAAGTCAAAAAGATGAACTTGCAATTTGCTGGTGTGGCTGGAAGACTCCTGTTCTTGGGTAAACACGATGTCCATCAGTAGACGGTTGGCACCCTGACGCTCCATCCAAGAGCTTAAAAACGTTCCCTTGGTGTTTGGTTGACAAGCTTGGAGTACCTTTTTAACTTTAGTCCACTGTAACGATACACACAAATCAACCAGTGAAAAAAATTACTCTCAATATAATACTTTAGAGTAGTGGTCCCCAACCATGTGCCATGGTGGCTCAAGACCCTGCAGGTTTTACCTCCAACCAGTGTCTTCATCAGGTGATTTCACTGAATTTCTTCCCACTGATTGCTAATCAGTGGGAAAAAAAATCTGCTGAAAAGACCTCATGGAAAAGAACAGCTGCAGGGTCTTGGGCCACCATGGCACATGATTGGCGACCCCTGCCTCAGAGTACATATGATATGACAAAAATATTGAAGTTATTTATGACCCTAACAATGCTAACAGACCCTATGCTGCTATAGGGTTTCCATGTGCTGCTCTCGGCTGTTCTCTAAATTCTGTTGTTTAAAGATGACAGTTGTTGTGAATTAGTGCTATACATAAATAACTGTGTCTGTAGTGTGAGAAGTATTATTGCAACTACAGCAGGTGACTAATTTCGGTGCTGCATGGGGTGGCTGCTGCCTTCTTTGCAGTAGCAATTCATTATTGGGCTTTTCTTGCTTCTAGTCTTTTGGGGGGTTTTTTGTTACAACTCTTTTCTCACTCGTGGTAACGTATATTCATCACCTGCGCCATGGACACTAATGTCACCATTCTTGCACTGATATTGGTGGCCTTTTTCTTCACTTACACTGTAACACTGTAACACTGTGTGTTACACTGCAGATCCATAGTTTACAGCAGGGATGAGCTGCTGGCTCTCTGTGGCTCAGCGGTGCTACCGGATCAGAGACCTGATGTACTCTGCGAACTAAGGCGTAAACAACGGGGATGCTGGGTCGGAGCAAAGCGACGTGCGAGGAAGAGAAGGTACAAGCCCGTTCTCCCATCCACCATCATGGGGAATGTGAAGTTGCTCCAAAATAAGAAGGACAAGTTAGGGGATCTGGCCTGGCATGAGAGAGCCTTTCAGGAGGTTAGTATCATGCTATTCATGGAAACGTGGCTAAATGCGCTAACCCCAGATGCTAACATCGAGCTGGATGGCTTTAATCTACTACGGGCAGATGTAACAGTTTAGAACGGTGGGAGGAAATCAGGTGGGCTGGCAGTGTTTGTAAATGAGAAATGGTGTAACCCTGGCAAATCATGATAAAAGAACAGCACTGTAGGAAGAGTCACGGGGAGGAAGTATTTCATTGGCTGCACGGTGGCGCAGTGGTTAGCACTGTGGCAGCACAGTTTTACCCTCGGCCGGGGGAGCGCGGGAATCGTGGGTTCGATCCCAGCCCCCGACCAACAGTGATCTGTGTGGAGTTTGCATGTTCTCCCCGTGTTTGCGTGGGTTTACTCCGGGATTTCTCCGGTTTCCTCCCACAAGCCAAAAACATGCAGGTTAGGGAGTTAAGGGGCGCTTGCGCACGCAGCGACCGGCAGCTGGTGGCTTGTCACCAGACTGCAAAACAAATCTACCTACGGGTACAAATAAGTAACAAAAATAAATAAATAAATAAATAATTGTGTTTTGGGGGTTTTATGTGGTTTTTAAGTTTGTGTTGTATGTTTATTTATAGTTTGCATAGGTTTATAGTTTGCCTAGGTGGTTTGAAGACTTTGAAAATTATGTTGCCGGGCTGGGACTCAGTGAGCTCGATAAGCTAAGAGCCCGGGCGCTTCTGGTTCACAATTTGGATATAGAGGGCCAGCGAGTCCTGCAAACGCTTGGTCCCTCGGACACTAATGAAGAGATAGTGGAGCTGCTAGCTAGCCATTTCCACACCCCGGATAATGTGACAGTCTGGAGGATTCACTTTTGGTGGCAGCATCAGCAGGTAGGTGAACCTGCGTGGCAGTTCGTCGCTGACTTGAAGCAGCTAGCTAGCGAGTGTAGTTTTGGAGCACTGGAGGAATAAATGATTCGTGACCGGCTGACGTCACATATTTGTAGCACTGCATTGCAAGCTAGGCTACTTACGGTGCCTTCACATTAGCCAGAGCCATCACGCTAGCTCTCCAAGTGGAAACCGTGGGCAAGCTAGCTCCGGAGCTAACCAAGCGCCAGTCACAGCAGCTGCCGGAGCCTCTTGCCGTGGCAAATGTCGCCGACATGAATAGCGAAGATAGCTTGGACAATGAAGATGCAGAAGCCAATGCTACCAGCAGGGGGTCTGCCCCGGGAAAATTCCTTTGCATGGGTTTTGGGTCTGCTAAGCACCTAAATAAGGCTAAGGACTGTCCAGCGAGAAGAGCACGTTGTAACAGATGTGACCGCTTGAACCATTTTGCCAGGGTGTGCCGTGAAGTTAAGCAGGAAAGTCCACGGGTTAAATCGCTCAGCCCACCCCCGACAACCATCCACACGGTGTCCCCCAACACAAACGGGTACACGTTTTGCACAGTGGGGCTGGACGATGTGGAGCTGCCACTGTTGATTGACACAGGGGCAGAGGGGTCATTGCTGAATTGGGCCACTGTGAAGACATTTTTTCCCCACCACAGGATTAAGGGTAACTCAGCACCATTGTACATTTATGGAGGTGGAAAGCTGGACACGGTCAGGACTTTGGTGTTGACTGTTTGGTACAAGTCCGCAACGGTGACCAGCTTCACGTTCCATGTGACAGAACAGGGCAATGACATCATGGGCTGTGATTTATTTTATGGACTGGGTTTTGCTATTAAAGATAACGGGGGTCTGCAACTACGAGGACACACGTTACAACAGCATTAGAAGAGGTCGGGGCAAGACTGAGAAACACGGAGGATCAGCGTGCTCAACAACAACGTCTCAAGCCGAGCCAGGCCCCAATGAGGGTCCTGGATTGGGTTTGGAGTCAAGATGGGGAACGTCTGCGGTGAAGATGGGCATAGTGACCAAACTGGGTGCAGCGCACTTCAGACTGTCTGATGACTCAGTGTGGTATGCAAATTGGCTTTGGCGTGTCCAAGAGAAGACTCCGGGAGACGAGGCTGAACATGGAACGAGGTCGATGGTGAGGAGGAGTGGCTTCGGCGTCCAGAGGTTCAGCCATCACCCCAGGGACGGCTGTTTCCAGGGGCAAGAGGGTGAGAAGGTGCCCGGGGCCCCCATGCCAGTTATGTCTTTTTACATGAAGAACTGGGTTGTAAATAGTATGTGTTGAAGTTCTGTTGTTGGTGTTGTTAGTTGAAATGTTATATATTGTGATTACGTTGGGTATTTCTGTTTTAGTTTAGGAACACGGCGCACAGTTTTAGTTTATTAATGGACATTACTTTATCTTAGTAGGTGGCAGGATCCACCATGCCATGTGGGCAGGATGGCAGTCCACCCGTCCTCCCTACTTTAGGTTCTGTTGTGTGAATGTGTTAGGCCATTTAGAGACATTAGTTTTTGTTTGTTAGTGCGTGATTTGGGTCCCAAATTGGGGCGGGTCTTAATTGAGCAAGTGGTTTTGGACTTTTTTAAAGGGGGGAGGGAATGTGATATATATACATATACAGTATATATATATATATATATATATTATTGTGAAGTGTGAGATGGTGACGCGCACCCCCGGTGACGTCCCCGCTCTGCCCGATATAAGGCCGGGTCGGCCATCTTACTATCTCTGTCTTGCACGTACGTTGGCCGGGGCCTTGTCAGTGGCCGCCGCATCTCCAGTGTTCCATAGAGCTGTGTTCCAAGTCACCTCACCTCTTCTGTGACCCAGAGGTAATATCAGACATAACAGGGAATACAGTTGAAGTACACTGTGGATTGGAACGTAGCTATAGTACCCCCCTCCCCCCACTAGAGCTTATGCAGCATGTGATGTCATCCACTCAGTCACCAGCAGTCTGCAGACACAGCACCCCAATAATCTCCAGCTCATCTCTGGCTGTGGGGGATAGGGATAGGGATTGGATGAACAACCTGAACTTGTTCTTCAACAGGTTTGATCAGCCACCTACTCCTCCCCTACCCAGCAACCCCTGCTGCTTCCTCCTTCATCTGCTCCCCCTGTCCACTGCCCCCTCCACCGCCCACTTCCCCAGCTGTTTTTTCCCTCAAAATGAACGTCTCTGACACAGTTTTTGATTAAAACTTCTCATGAACTTGTGCACTTTTTCCTTGTTAATTTAGGACTTTAAGGACTTTTTTTTCGTAAATTTACATCTTTCTTCTCACACTTGTGACTTTTCTTAAAATAATTTTACTACCTTATTTCTTAGAAATTTATGATTTTTATGATAAATTTGCAACTTCTTCACATAATTGTCCAATCACGCTCTCATAAATTTCCACACATTTTCTCAATTCTGTGCAAATTTGTGTTTAAAAATGTGTGACTTGACTGCTTAAAGGGGAGTAGCATTTTTTTTATGAAAACAACCCAGCTACCGGGGGGTGGGGGGTGGGGGGGTGAACCACAAGCCAGTGTACTCCCTGTGCTGGTCCCAAACCCAGATATATGGCGAGGTTTGCTTCAAGAAGTTCATCCCACATAAAAATCCTTGCCAAATCAACATGCGGATCCTTACGATATCAGGCGATAATACACTGTGGCGACCCTGATAGGGAGCAGCCAAAATGAAAATCAAAAATAAGTGCCCAAATGTCCTAATTTTTGACCCTGACTTTGACCTGGAGCACCACTTGGATCACCATAATTGCCAAGGAGGAGTAGGAGGTTAAAGGTGCAGCCTTCGTTGGTGGAGCCACATGAAAAGCAAAAACTGTAGCAGCCATATCTGTTCTTTTACTGCTCTACAAAAAGTTATTATACTTTAAATCAGCCTGCAATAAACCAGAGTGACTACATTCTCAAGTTTTCACAAGCACTATAAAAATCCACGTATTGCTTCCTGGGTCACCTGCATCTTGGACTATTGCTCAATTTCAAATCATCATCAAGAGAACTTAAACCAAATATACACACACACATCTCCTTTCCATGATGTGCATGCTCTGCAGCTCGCTTATTTGTTTTGGTTCCATTTGTTTGTCTTTGTGATTCTGCAGTGACTTGTTGCAGCTGCCTGGCAACAGCCAATCAGACAACTGGAAGAGGGCAGCCATTGGATGCAAAAAAGCAAACTTACTGTCAGACACACCCGATTCATTTGATTGGCAAATTAGAACTTTGGGAGTAAACCACAGCGAAAAAAAAGGCACAATTAAGGAGACGAAAGGCCACCATGGAGTTAAAGTGTACTAATATCATACACATTTATCCAGACACTAAGGATATAGGGTGACTGAGGGGAAAATAGCATCTTATTATATTTTTGTTGGGTTTTTGTATTAATCTAATCCAAGAAATTTTATAGGCTAGTCCGGTCCCTTAGGGGAAGGATTGTGCAAATTCTTCTAAAAGCATGAAACTTTCCACACCTATAGATTTTGACCTGCTGATTTCAAATCTGCCGGGCGCCAGAGCCAAATCTCAATGGGGTCGGCCACATTGGACAATTCAAAATGGCCGCCACCCGAAAACCTGTTTTCGCATTTCTCTTGAACAAACAGTCACACAATTACAAATAGACACACTTTTTCAAGGTTTTTGACCTCAAGGAATTCAAATCTGACATCTGTTTTTCAGTAAAATCAATATTGGTCGCCATATTGCAAGATTCAATATGGCCGCCAGTCAAAATTGAACTCTGCATAACTTTCACACTTCTTGACATAAAATGACAAACAAAAGACTTCCGGTTATGGCTGCCACGTAGGACGGATGTGTCTCACTCTGCTCTGCTCCTGGAGAAAAAAAATCGGCAAATAACTCTCTCATTTGGGACAGAACGTATCCCAGCGTCTGGGCGAGGATATGTCGGCGAAGCCTAAGGCTGGAAAACCAGGTAAAGGAAAAAGCGAGCCGCCGAAACAGTCCAAATTAACGGACTTTCAGGTCTGTGACGCAGCAAATAAAACTCCATATATGGCGGAGGAGGCTGGCAACGGTGCGATGTCTGCGGGGAGTGGCGCAGATGCGCTGATGGCTGCCATGAGTTCAATGAGAGCGGACTTTTCCTCTAGATTTGATGGGATTATGACAGCGTTGGAAGGAATAAGAAAGGAATTGGGTGACTGTGTAGAACGAACGGCGCAGATGGAGCTCCGTCTCGCTAGTGCTGAAGATGACATCACCCGTCTTCAATTAAAGGTGCGCACTTTGGAAAAAAAAAATAAATCTCTGGAAAATAATATTTTGGATTTGGAATCTCGGTCGAGACAGAATAACTTGAGGCTGGTGGGTCTTCCAGAGGAATCAGAAGGTCAGGACGTATGTTCCTTTCTGGAAAAGTGGATTCCGGAGGTGCTGGGCAGCGAGGAGTTGCAATCAGCAGTGGTTCTGGAAAATGCACATCGTATTGGCCCACGGAGAGATAAGGGACCGCCGAGGACCTTAATTATGAAGTTTCTTAGCAACAGAGACAGGATGAAGATCTTCAACGCTGCACGAGCTAAAGGAGAGATTAAACACCAGGACCAGCAGGTGCGGTTCTACCCAGATTTGGCCACAGGAATCCAACAATTGAGGAAGCAGTTTGATCCCATACGTAAGGAGCTGCGCAACCTTGGGATTCGTCATGGTGTAATCTATCCTGCGAGACTGCTGACCACGTATGAGGGCAGAACCCACATCTTCAAGACCCCAGAGGAGGCGCAGGAGTTCATCAAGAAGATCAAAGAAGAAGAAGAGACTGGTGGGAGCTAAGCATGAACAAAATATAAGGTAGAATAATTAAGCATCTGCACAGGCATCTGACTGACTTGAAGTAAATAGTAAGTTTACAAAATATAGATTGTATTATATATTAAAAAAAAACAAAAACAAAACAAACAAAAAAAAAACTATGATGTACAAAGTTGTTAAAAATTTTGGAGTTAAGTTGGAAAACTACAGAGGAGAGTTAATGTTACGTCATTAAAAGCAGTAGAGTTAGGGTGATTGGGAGGATGAAGAAGGAGTGGCTTAGGCTGTTCCCCGTGGGTGTGGAGCGGTCGATGGCTATATCGGGAGACGGAATTTTTCTTTTGATTTTGGGGGGTTTCCCACAAGTGTGGGAAGGGGAAATTTGTTTGTGTGTAGTTTGTAGGATGAATGTTCAACCACTCATGTTTTTGCTTCTCTGTATGAGCATGTTTACACTGCAAGGTAATCCCAAACTCTCTATTGATCATAAACCAAAGTGTTAATCTTAATTTAACTTCATGGAATTGCAGAGGTCTACAAAATTTAAAAAAACTTAAACAAGTTATGAATAAAATAAAAGACATGGGTTCAAAAATTGTGTTTTTACAAGAAACTCATTTAATAGAGGAGGATATAAAAAGAATTAGGAGTAGATGGCAAGGAAGTGTCTTCACCTCATCATTCTCATCCCGGGCCAGGGGAGTTATGACTCTCATACATAAATCAGTTCCTTTTCAAGTGAAAAATGTAATTGGAGACAAATTTGGAAGATATGTAATCATTCAAGGTTCTTTGCTATTAGAAAATATAAATCTTGTGAACTTATATGGTCCCAATATAGATGATCAGAAGTTCTTTGCTAATTTATTTCTTATCTTATCATCACTTACAGGGCAACATATAATAGCAGGGGATTTTAATTGTACATTGAATCCAGGTATAGATAGATCAACAGGACTGGATTGCACGCACATTGGATGTAGGATGACTATTAATCATTTTATGAAAGAATTGAGATTGTTAGATATATGGAGAGAAATGAAACCACAAGTTAAAGCCTATTCTTGTTATTCCAGTACCTACAAGACATTCTCACGTATTGATTATTTTTTGATTTCCACAGAATTAAGGTCCAAGATTCAAAACTGCTTTTATGATAACATCGTGATCTCTGATCATGCACCCTGTTGTCTAATATATGTAGATAAAAAATTGACAAAGGAATCAGGTAGATGGCAATTTCAGCATAAATGGCTTCAGGATGAGGAATTTGTCAAGTATATAGAAAAACAGATAGACGAGTTCTTTGACATCAATACTACACAAACATCAGCATGTGTAAAGTGGGAGGCTTTCAAAGCTTTTATTAGGGGACATATTATTAGTTATACAGGATCAAAATCTAAGAAGACTCGAGAGGAGAGAGCTAAATTGGAACATAAAATAAAAAGTCTTCAGGAAAAAGTGTATGCAGGAAGTGACCCAAGGTTGGAGAATGAATTACTGATTTTGAGAGCTGAATACGACAAAAAATCAGCGAATAGAGCTGCCTCGAGTCTTCTAAGATTGAAACAATCTTTTTATGAACAAGGTGAAAAATCAGGAAAATTATTAGCATGGCAGATTAAACAATTAGAAATTAAAACACCAATTACCAGTATTATAAGTAACGGACAGGTAGTTATAGATCCTTTAGAAATTAACAGAGCCTTTAGAGATTACTATGAAAAATTATATGATACCAAAAATGAATCTGATTTAACAAAACTAAATGGGTTTTTGAACGAACTATCTATACCGTGTATTCCAAATGAAAACAGGGAGATATTGGAGTCTAAAATTAGTCAAGAAGAAGTTGGGCTAGCCATTGATAATATGAAATCAGGAAAAAGTGCAGGACCAGATGGTCTTCCAGTTGACCTTTATAAAAAATTTAAGAATAAATTAATAAAACCTTTTTTGGAAATGGTTTTAGAAGCATTTCAAAATAATAATTTACCATCATACATAAATAATGCCTTAATTATACTGCTGCCAAAACCAGGTAAGCCCTCTAATAAATGTGAAAATATGAGACCAATAAGCCTATTAAACGCCGACCTTAAGATAATCTGTAAAATTTTAGCAAGACGAATACAAGAAATTTTACCAAATATTATTAATCAAGATCAGAATGGCTTTATAAAGGGTAGACAAGGCTTCCATAATGTAAGAAGACTATTTAATATTATTTATTTTAATAAAGAAGCACCGGATACAGCTCTCCTATCACTGGACGCCGAAAAGGCCTTTGATAGAGTTGAATGGCCCTTTCTTTTTGAAGTCCTACAAAGGTTTGGACTTGGAAATAATTTCATAAAATGGGTTCAAATAATATACAATAATGCTACAGCAGAAATCCTAACAAATAACAATATTTCAAAACCAATAAAAATCAATAGAGGATGTCGACAAGGCTGTCCACTTTCACCTTTACTGTTTACTATGGCAATTGAACCTTTAGCGATAGCAATACGTTTACATTCACAAATATATGGAATTAAAGTTGGACCAACAGAACATAAAATCTCCCTGTACGCCGATGACATAATTTTGTTTATGTCGAATCTAAAAAAATCAATTCCAACCTTGTTGAATTTAATAAAGAATTTTGGGGAAATATCAGGATATAAAATAAATAAAACTAAATCTTCAATATTAATGCTAAATGAGACCCAGAGAAATTACCCAGCCCCTGAGGTAAATCAATTCAATGTTGTAAATCAGTTTAAATATTTAGGAATCCAAATTGTGCCTAAGCTAGAATCAGTCGCCAGTGTCAACTATGAAGCCTTAATGTCAGATATCAATGAGTTAACTCAGAGATGGATGTCACTACCAATGTCGATGATCGGGAGAATCAATATACTTAAAAGTAATATTTTACCTAAAATACTTTATTTATTTCAATACATTCCCTTATCACCACCTTTAGATCTATTCTCAAGAATAAAAAAAAAGTTAGTGGAATTTATATGGAACAACAGGAGGGCTAGATTACGTCTGTCTTTATTATATTTACCATTTGATCGTGGAGGTCTGAAATGTCCAAATTTTATGTTGTATTATTGGTCGGCACAACTGAGGTCTATGACATATTATTTTTCATCAAATGATCTCCCTCACTGGACTGAAATGGAATCATACAATTTACCTTTACCTCTTCCCATATTCATATACTCAGATTCGGCAAAAAAATTACAAAAACAAGTTAAAAATCCATTTGTAAAGCATATGATCAAAATATGGTGTGAAGCTAAAAACTATTTAAAAGAACCACAGTTATTGTCACAATTTAGTCCAATATGGGGTAATCAATATTTTAAACCAGGGAGAGCGGACGCTGTATTTAAAGTATGGAATTTAAAAGGGATACAAAAGATTCAGGATTTATATTTGCCATGTGCAGATAACATAATGTCTTTTGAAGAGCTGAGGATCAAATTTAATCTCAATAGAACACATTTTTTTAAATATCTTCAACTTAGAAACTTTATTCGATCAAATCAAAATAAAGCTCTCACTCGACCTATTTACTCATCCTTGGAAAAAATGATGATGAAAGATAGTAAAAGAAAGGGTATTATTTCAGAGTTTTATAACTCATTGACACTATCTTCAAGTGAAAATTCACTGAAAAGATTAAACTACTGGAAAGAAGATCTGCAAACTGAAATTTCAGAGGAACAATGGGAATTGGCTTGTACAGAAGCTCAAACCAAATCAATAAATGTACGCCTTAAATTGATACATTTCAAATGGTTAATGCGGATGTATGTTACACCGGAGGAGTTAAATAGATATAACAAAAATATACCAGATACATGCACAAAATGCATGGAAAGTAAAGGAACCCTATTTCATTGTTTATGGGAATGTAGATTAATAAGAATGTTTTGGGAAGAGGTGAGGGTAACAATTGAAAAAATAATCTCAAAACAAATCATATTGAATCCTAAACTGTTTTTGTTGGGTCTGTACCCAGAAAAGCATAATTTTAATAAAAGTGAAAGAACATTCATAGACCTCAGTTTGCTTAATGCCAAAAAATGTATTGCACTATTATGGAAAAAGACTCATAGACCAGATGTGACTCAGTGGTTAAGACAGATGTTAACAAACCTTCCATTAGAAAGAATAACATATATACTGAAATCAAAGGAAATTGTGTTTGAGAATATATGGAGACCTTTTATTGATTATGTAAAAAATTTAAACATAACTCTTGAAGAAGAAGGTGAATGATGTGTGTGGACCTTGTAAATTCCAAACTGGTGAACATAATATGTATACTTATGTATTGGATTGTCTAGACTAAACAGAGGAGCATTGTTGAAGACTTGATTTTGTTGGTGGTTGTTGGTGTTTTTAGTGCATTTTTTTTTGTAGTACTTTAGTGTTAGTGTTTGATTGTTTGTATCATGTTCGTTAAAAAAAAAGGTTCAATAAAGATATTGTGGGAAAAAAAAATGACAAACAAAAACTCTTTTCATAGGTTTTTGACATCAAAGATTTCAAATTTGAACTTACTTTTGACAAAAAAACAAGGGTAACGGGGCTCAAGTTACCCGGAAGGCCTACAGATCGCACGGGACTGAAATGACACTAGATGAACGATCGGGCTAGGTGTAGGGCAACCGAACCTAGTTGTATCCCATACCAGAATGTGCACTTTACTTGTATTTCATCAAGGTGGTAAAAGGGTAGCCCCTCGGCCTTGATCATTTTTTTTCACTTTGTTGTATACTGGATCTATTTAGTCATAGCAGGTATATCTAGTGATTACTTGTAGCAAGTATGGAGTCTATAAATTGGAACCTGTGCTGTCTATGTCAGGAGGAAAAAGATGAGCGATTGCAGTCTCCAAAAGAAGAGGGTCTAGCTTCATTTGAGAAAGATCTCAATGGGTTTAAGGCCATTGGCGTTGTACCTTCATGCATGAAAGTGTCATGGGCTCAACTTGATGAGGGCCAAGGCATTGCTGTGACACTCAAAACAAACAAGGCAAAATATCACAAACTCTGTAGAAGCTACTGCAGTTCCTCTCGCTTGAAAAGAATTGCTGAAAAGGGGGATGTGGATGATCAAATTTCACCAAAGAAACTGCGGTCCAGCAATCCAATGCCTTCTGATCTGCAGAAATCCTCCTTCTGCATCATATGTGAGGGACACGAAGGTAAGAACCTTTATAAAGTTGCCACAGACAATGTGGACAAAAACTTGAAAAGCTGGGCTCAGAGCACAAAAAACTTCAAGCTTCTAGGAAAGCTGATTGCCCAAGCAGCAGATGCCCACGCAGGTGACACTTTCTACCACCTGCCATGTTACCTGCACTTAAGGGACTCAGCTCATGCTAAGGAACACAAGGCATCTGCAGGTCCTTCTGTCCCACAATTCAACCCGGTTGCTATTGCACAAATTGTGGCTTTGGTTGAAGACTCTGAAGATGTCTTCAAGCTGTCTGCATTGAGGCAGTTTTACAGGACACTCATGGAGGAACAAGGAACTCCATGTGCAGATATAAGGGAACCACATGCCACACGGTTCAAAGAGTACCTTCTGCAGCTGCTTCCTGAGTGTACAGACTTCTTTCAGGGCAAGGAGGTGTATATCTCCAGCAACAAGAAGGTTGGTGATCTTCTAGCTGACGCACATAAGAACCAGATAGGGCAGGATGATGCCTTGCTATTGATGCGTGCAGCAGTGAAGCTTAGGAAATTCTGTCTTGAACAGCAAGAACCATTTACTGGTTCTTTTGCTTCTGATGCCCTAACATCTCTTGTTCCTGGACAGCTTAGAAGTTTCATCAATATCCTGCTTCAGGGTCCCTCAGTCTTGCACGAAGGTGACAAAGACTTGCAGGAGCAGGTACATGGCAGGGCAAGGGTCGCAAGTGCTATTGCCCAACAAATCATATACAATGCACGAATTGGGTCACACCATGCCACAAAGACCAGCAACATTCGTCACAGCAAAGACTGGGAAACGCCATTCCCATTGTACCTGGGTCTCAAGCTACATGGTGACGGCAGGCAGAAGAAGCAGATAAATAATGCCAATGCCTTTGGCATGTCTGTGTCTTACAAGCGTGTGTTGGAAGTGAAGCGATCCATGGCACGAGCAGCAGTCAAACAGTTTGTTCAGGATGGGGTTGTACTGCCTATAAATATCCGAAAAGGTGTCTTTGTGACTTTTGATGTTGACAACTTGGATAGCAACAACCAGGGTAACTTTTCCCAGGATGAGTTCCATGGGACAGCTATCAGTGTGACAAACCATCTTTCTCATGACAATCATGGAGTTGAACGACCTCCCATCCAGCTTGACCCGACGGACAACTCTATCCCCAAACTTCCTGACACTTACGCAGTAGTACAGCCGGCTGTGTTGCCAAACAATGATTTGTATGTACTACGTACACCAGATCTCAGTTGTCGGCCATCTCACAATCTGGTTCATGGTGCCAGAGTGAAGGATGAGTCCTGGATGGTGCATGTGTCCAATCAGCTTCAACAGGAGACATTACCAGACACTGAAATCATCACCTGGTCAGGCTATAACGTTAGTATGCTAGAGTTAAGACCTACACTGTTTTAAACTGTTCACTTATAAGATTACTTTAAAGGTTTTATGATCATGCTACAGTTCTATACATTGTGTCAGAGTTTATGAGATATTCACAGTGTCACATTTTATGATACCGTGACACTGGCGTGACAGAGCACATATAGGCATGTCAATATTTCACATTTCTGACTATCAATCTAGCAATTCCGTGAGACCTTAGGCAAATGCAAGTTGATATTTAATAAGAAAATTTAATAAATTTTCAAATACAGCGACCCCTGCTCTAAATACTGGAAAAAGGATTCCAGATTTGAAATCCTTGGGCACAAAACCCCCAGAAAAGTGCTTTTGTTTGCAAATGTGTCACTTTTTTTAGCGGAGATATGGATAAATCATTTTCTTGACGGCGGCAATTTTGAATTGTCCAATATGGTGGCCCCATTGAGAATTCGCTCTGGCGCCCAGCAGAATTGGATTCAGCACATCAAAAACTACTAGTGTACCAATTTTCATGCTTTTAGACAAATCTGCACGATCCTTCTTAAAATCCCCCCTAAGGGACCGGACTAGGCTCCATATTGAACATTTTGAAAATATTTGTTGCTTTTGTAGGCAACACTATATAAGATTAAATGCACAATAAACTAATTATTCTAAAATCATTTTGAAGGTAGATCAGTCCGTGACCAGGGCCCTCTTCCAGAAAGCAGCTTTAGTGTCTTGTCTTACCTGACTAAGTTAACTCAAAGTAAGGGTCAAACTACAGCGAGCGTTCTCCTGTAACCGTGTCAGCGCCGCTGTCCCATCAAACCACAGGGTTTACTCACCAAGGGACATTATCGTGTGCCATACACTGTAGACATTTCTCAGGCACAGCCTTGCAATTTTATGAGATGTTTTAAGTATCCTGGCAGTTATGTTACCAAAGACTGTAAGATAGATGAGGAGATTAAAGCATTTCAAGATGCATCCTGTGCATACAGTATGGTAGGTGTGGTGTTGCAAAACCACAGATTTGGTCAGCATCAGCATGATGGCGCGGCCGCTTGGTGACGTCATCATGCTAATCATATAACTGCAGGGGGCGGCCATCTTACAGCCTCTTTTCGCCCCGCCAATATAGCGCTCAGCCTCCCAACCACAATCTGTATTCTATAACAGTGTTTAGTGTAATAAAGTTTGTGTTCCAAGCAAACGCCACTCTCTGTGCATCATTCCCAGTTTCCAGACATACTGTAACATTTGGTGATGAGAGTAAACTATGGAAGCGTGCTTAAGGCCACCACAGCTGTTTCTGGAAAACCTCGGTGAGACGCCCGTACCATGGCCGCGCTGATTTGATGCTTTCACCACCTACATATTGGCGTTGGGTCTGGACGAGATAGACGAGGTACAGAAACAAGCTCTACTGGTTCACTATCTGGGCATAGAAGGCCAACGTATTTTCTACATGCTAGGACCAATTGAAACGTTTGCTGAGTCAGTCGTGCTGCTAGCTAGCCATTTCACCAAATGTGATAGCGTGTTGGCATGGCACATTAGGTTTCACCAACGGTGACAGAGGACCAGGGAGATAATACAACAATCCGTTGTGGATCTTCACCACCTAGCTAGCACGTGCAAATTTGGTTCGTTGGAGGATGACATGGTGCAGATCCAGCTATTCTGGCAACTAGGCTACATACCACTAGCATACGCGGTAGTCTCAGATGGGCCCGGTGGCACGGCAGAAGAGGCTGAGGTAGACACCCACCACCGACAACCTAGTGACAAACTTACCTTAGAAGGTGATCCGTGTCAGGATGTGAAACTTTCTTTAACGTTCTGAGATAAGGACCTGTTGTAGCCGCACATGGGGAGAACATAATGAGTAGAATCTTAGATAAGAACAAAGAGCAGAGTTTTACTTGGAGATAACAGGAAGTTGTGAAGAATGATGCATTGTGATCTTTTGTGTGTCAGAGACTGCTAGGAGGGTCCTTTGTGTATCAGAGACTGCGAGCAGGATGTTAAAGGATTAAGGAAGTGAATGCAATGTGACCTTTGATGTGAATGCAATGTGACCTTTGATGTGTAGAAGCGTCTGTAGGAAGACCTGAGTATTTAAGAGAAGAGTTGTGTCTGAGATGTCCTCTTTCTACTATACTTACGTGTGAGATGTGTAATAAACTGCCTGAGACAAATCTGCCTCGTCATTTACGCACTCCACACTGGTGACCCAAGACGATTCATGAAACACGAAGAGAGATCCCCGGAGCCAGCCTCATTGGGAGCCCCCAGCCAAGCATATGCCGTTACAATCCAGCTACCGGATTTTTGGCAGCACAATCCGCGCTCCTCGTTCCACCTGGTTGAGGCGCAGTTCGTTCTCCGGGGGATATCGGTGGATGACACGAAATTCTACCATGTGGTCGCAAAGCTCGACGCCCACACGGCTCAGCATGTGGAGAGCCTGCTTGATCAGCCACCAACCAGCGACAAATATGGCACGTTGAAGGCTGCACTCATCCAGCACTACACTCTCTCGGTTGAGAAGAGAGTAGAGAGACTCCTGACGCGGACCGGGTTAGGAGATTGCACGGCTATCGACCTGATGGAGAAGATGCTGAGATTGAAGGGCTCGGACGACGACCACTTCATTTTTACCCACCTCTTCCTCCGGAACCCGAGAGCAACGAGAGCAACCCTGGCCAATTCGCCGTTGCTGGCCAAGCGGGACTACCGTGCGCTGGCCCGAGAAGCACACCGGATCATCATGGCCAGCAGAGAGCTCATGACCACGGCGGCAGCGATGGAGCTCGGCGCGACGGCCGGAGGAGGCGAGGAGCCATTGACGGCGGTAGCAGAACCACCGACGACAGCGGCGGCGGGGGCCAAGGAATGCAGAGGAGACATCCTTTGTTTCTACCACCGCCGCTTTGCAGAGAAGGCATGCAAATGTATACCACCATGCCAGTTCAAGCGCTCGGGAAACGCCAAGACCGGGGGTTGGTAGCAGCTGCGGCCCTCGGGGAGGAGAACTAACTAACTAACTACTAACTAACCTGCGCTTATATAGCGCTTTTCTAGTCAGAAAGACCACTCAAAGCGCTTTCATTAATACTAACCCTCTATTCTAAGGGCCTATAGGAAACAGATATCTAGGGACAATTTTAGAACAGCCAATTAACCTAACATGCATATCTTTGGCATGTGGGAGGAAACCGGAGAAATCCCGGAGTAAACCCACGCAACACGGGGAGAACATGCAAACTCCACACAGATCACTGTTGGTCGGGGGCTGGGATCGAACCCACGATCCCACGATCCCCACAATCCCCCGGCCAAGGGTAAACTGTGCTGCCGCAGTGCTAACCACTGCGCCACCGTGCAGCCCAGAACAAGCTGCTCTACTTGACGGACGCACGCTCGGGGAGGCATTTCCTCGTGGACACCGGCGCCCAGTTGAGTTTCATCATGCCGTCCTACGCTGACCGGCTGGCAGGATCCAGCGGCCTCGAGATGGCAGCAGCAAACGGCTCGGAGATTAAGACCTTTGGTGAGAGGACTCTACTTCTGTCGCTACATGGCCGTGCATTTGAGTGGACTTTTGTCGTAGCAGCATTGAATTTCAATATATTGGGGGCTGATTTTTTGTGCTCACATGGGTTGTTGGTTGATGTCGCTAACAGGCGCCTGGTTAATGCACTGTCCTTTGATTCTATCCCCTGTACAGCTCGAGCATCACGGCCAACAGCACAAGCCAACGTCACAGCTGCATGCAGTAAGTTCCACACACTGCTCACTCAGTTCCCAGCACTCACGGTCCTGACATTTTCGGCAGCTGTCGCTAAACACGGGGTGGAGCATTTTATTACCACCACCGGGCCGCCCGTTTTTGCAAAACCTCGGCGCTTGGACGCAGCTAAACTGGCCATAGCGCGCGAGGAGTTCGCCAACCTGGAGAGGTTGGGCATCATCAGGCGTTCAAACAGCCCATGGGCTTCCCCGCTACACATGGTCCCTAAAGCTGACGGTTCGTGGCAACACTGCGGGGATTTCCGCAGGTTGAACAACGCCACAGCGCACGACCGCTACCCAATTCCTCACATCCAGGATTTTTCCGTTCACTTGGCGGGAGCGCGCGTTTTTTCTTAAATAGACTTGCTCCGCGGTTACCACCAAGTACCAGTGCGCGCTGAGGACATACCCAAAACAGCGGTGATAACTCCATTTGGTCTATTCGAGTTTTTGCGCATGCCATTCGGGCTTAAAGGGGCTGCACAGATGTTCCAACGCATGATGGATGCAGTGCTGCGCGATCTCCCTTTCACATTCGTCTACCTGGACGATATCTTGGTAGCCAGCGCGTCCGAAGACGAACAAGAAGCCCAGCTCACGGCGGTTTTCCGGAGGTTGGAAGAGCACGGTTTAATAATCAACCCAGCGAAGTGTCAGTTCGGGGTGACGTAGATTGATTTTTTGGGGCACCGCGTCTCTCCCGATGGAGCGGTTCCGCTGCCTGGCAAAGTGCGCGCGGTAGCAGATTTTCCCCGACCGCAAACGGTCAGGGCGTTATAGGAGTTTTTGGGAATGGTGACTTTTTATAACCGTTTCCTCCCCCGCGCAGCGCAGCTCATGCAACCACTGTACGCCGCGCTCAAAAAACAGAAACCCGCGAGTAAGATCGAATGGTCCCCGGAGCGAGAGCGGGCGTTCTCGGAAGTCAAAGCAGCCCTGGCTAACGCTGCATTGCTGGCACATCCACACCCAACGGCCCGCATAGCGCTCACTACTGACGCGTCAATGTGGCCATAGGGGCGGTCGTGGAGCAGCATGTAGCCGGGGCTTGGCAGCCGCTCGCTTTTTTCAGCAGGACTTTGCGCGATAGTGAACGTAAATACAGCGCGTTGGACAAGGAGTTGCTGGCTCTCCACTTGGCCATTCGCCATTTCCAGTTCTGGCTGGAAGGACGCTGTTTCACCACGTTCGTTGACCACAAGCCACTAACATTCGCGATGGCCAAGGTTTCAGAATCATGGTCGGGCCGGCAGCAGAGACAGCTGGCCGCGATCTCAGAGTTTACTACCGATATTCAGCATGTGTCGGGTAAACTGAATGTAGTGGCAGACTGCCTCTCACGCGCCGCGGCGGCCCCGGTCCGCGTGGGGATAGATTACACAGCCATGGCCGCAGAGCAGGTTAGTGACGCGGATGTGCGCGTGCTCCAGTCTGGACCAACATGGTTAAGGCTGGAGAGCAGGGTGCTGCAAGACGGTATGCCCCCCCTAATCTGCGATGTCTCCACTGGGCGAACGCGTCTCATGGTACTGGCCGCGTGGCGCCGCTGCGTTTTTGACTCGATTCATTCTTTAGCGCACCCGGGAGTGCGCGCGTCGGTCAAAATGGTAGGAGAGAAATTTGTGTGGCCGAGCCTTCGCAAACAAGTGAAAGAGTGGGCAGCAGCCTGCATGGCGTGCCAACGAGCCAAAGTACACAGACACACGAGAGCTCCCTTGGAGCCGTTTCACATCCCGGCTAAGAGGTTCGACCACGTTCACGTGGACCTCGTGAGCCCCCTCCCGCCATCACAGGGGTGCACGCACCTTCTGACAATGGTGGACCGCACCACACGCTGGCCGGAGGTAGTTCCACTGGTGTCAACCACAGCTGAGGAGGTGGTGCGCGTGTTTTTAACAGCATGGGTGGCGCGTTTTGGAGTCCCGTCGGACATTACGTCCGACAGAGGTCCTCAATTTGTTTCCGAACTTTGGGCAACAATGGCCCGCAGCCTGGGTGTCACAATTCACCACACAACCGCGTACAATCCACAGGCTAATGGGTTATGCGAACGTTTTCATAGGTCATTGAAAGCGGCTCTCAGGGCGTCACTGACGGATGCAAATTGGGTAGACAAGCTACCGTGGGTTTTAATGGGGTTACGTTCTGCGCCTAAAGAGGATTTGGAAGCTTCCCCGGCTGAACTCTTTTTTGCGCAGCCACTTCAGCTGCCCGGGGAGTTTCTCCCAGATAACCCTGCGCCAGGCAGCTCCCCGTCTCAGCTGTTGTAGCGTAGCATTGACACAAACACGCTGCCGGGCCCTGTTCACCACAGTTTTCCGCACGTTTTTGTGCCTAAAACTTTGAAAAACGCGGAGTTTGTTTTTGTCAGACACGATGCACATCGCCCCCCACTGCGCCCACCTTATGATGGACCATTCAGAGTGCTGGAAACAGGGGACAAGCATTTTTTGCTAGATTTGGGGGGTAGGAGGGAAAAGGTTGGCATAAACAGACTCAAACCCGCTTTTGTGGTGGCGGACGAGCAAGTGCTGTTGGCGAGGCCCCCTCGGCGTGGAAGACCCCCACGGGGAGCTTCCCAGAGTAAAATTTCCCCAGCACACCCACAGGGACAGACAAAAGCTTTTCACCCCCAAACATCAGCTCCCCAGCATGACAGCGCCGCGGAGGCGGTGAATCCTGGTTACAGCAGATACGGGAGAAGACTGAAGCCCAAGCAGCATGTGGATTGATGTTTAATGATTCTGTCACAGCATACGGACTGTTATTCTTTTGTTCGATCCAATATGCTCGGGGTGGTGGTGTAGCCGCACATGGGGAGAACATAATGAGTAGAATCTTAGATAAGAACAAAGAGCAGAGTTTTACTTGGAGATAACAGGAAGTTGTGAAGAATGATGCATTGTGATCTTTTGTGTGTCAGAGACTGCTAGGAGGGTCCTTTGTGTATCAGAGACTGCGAGCAGGATGTTAAAGGATTAAGGAAGTGAATGCAATGTGACCTTTGATGTGTAGAAGCGTCTGTAGGAAGACCTGAGTATTTAAGAGAAGAGTTGTGTCTGAGATGTCCTCTTTCTACTATACTTAAGTGTGAGATGTGTAATAAACTGCCTGAGACAAATCTGCCTCGTCATTTACGCACTCCACACTGTACTTAAATAGAGCTTTTTCTAATCACAAACACCACTCAAAGTGCTGCACTAGTAGCTACACTAACCCTCTATTCTAAGGGTCTATCAGGAACAAATATCTAGGGGCAATTTAGACCAGAGCTATTCAATTACACAATCAGTTGGGCCACAATTTGAAATCTAGACATGTAACTGGGCCACACATGTTCAGTGATCTGTTGAATATAACAAATTTCAAACCAACACAGATCAATATGATGTAAAATATGCACTTTTTATTCATTGTCTTGGTTTTAAATGTACGCTTGGCACATGACAAAGGCACACGAAAAGGGCACAAAGACACAATAACAGTGCTGGGGTTGAGCAGAACTTGATGTAGTAGAAATATTTTTTCCTCTTGAACAACAATTAAATAAATAGAATGAAAAAAATAAAATTCTGTAAATAACCATTTTGGTCACATCTTACTCAAGCATATCCCAAAGTGCATAAAAACTCAATGTGCACTGTTAGTAGCATTAACATTTGTTTCCCTTTTGAAATAAAATATACTACATCCTGGTCATAACTGACCTTGGCACATCACAAAGTGCATTTAGCTGAATAAAAAAAATGAATGATTAAACACCTCAGTGCACAAACCCCCCAAGAAAAGACTGATAATATTAACAAACATTGCACATCCACTATTGTGGTTTGTTTTGTTTTAAATCACCACGTGTGAGTAGGAACCTCTTTTTATAACTACACATTCCATTACACACACATATCAGTCCAGGCAGGGTTAAACGGATGACTTTCCTCGTCAATTTTATGCTTCAGAGTTGATAATGACATGTTTTAAGGTGCCTTCACAGCAAACGTGAACGGGCGAATTTTTGGCGCAATGTGATTACATTATAGCTCAATGTAAAAACGCAAATAGACATGAATTCACCACCTCTGAGTGAGCTGCAGACAGGCGAAGTTGCCTTTATAACTTCTGGAGTTGTGTTCAACCTGCTGTTGAAATTCCCAAAATAATGTCATGCTTAGGTTTACATTATCCCACGGGGGCGCCTGAAAAAGTTGTTCCTACCTCCAAAGCTTCACAAGATTTCTTCCCTCTCAATGAATTTTTTTTTTTTTTTTTTGCTGGTCATTAACATCTGTTTGTTCTCTCCCCTACATTGAGTCCCCATTGTGCTGTTGGCACATGTCTGTTCTTTTCGTCTTCTCTATCTCCTCACCCCCCAGCCAGTCGCAGCAGATGACTGCCCCTCCCTGAACCTGGTTCTGCTGGAGGTTTCTTCCTATTTAAAAGGGAGTTTTTCCTCTCCACTGTCACCAAGTGCTTGCTCACAGGGGATCGCCTGATTGCTGGGGTCTTTCTGCAATTGTGGGGGTTTCCCCTACAGTTGAAAGTGCTATGAGATGACTGTTGTTGTGAAATGGCGCTATATAAATAAAGTTAAATTGAATTGAAGATGATAGGCATTTACGTTGCTAGCTTGCTAGCCTTGTTAGCACATCTGTGGCAGGAGTCTGTGGGTAAATAACGACATCCCAATTCAGCTGAAGAGCTCCCAGTCCTTCTGTCTCCAGGTGAGTATCAGTCTCATTTTCAAACTAGTTTACTCTCCAGTGTTGATACTTTTACTCTGATGATGGCAGAATCTCAAAGCTAGCACTATCCCTCAGACGTGAATGGGCGATTTCACGTGTGCTCGCCTCTTTCCATTGACTTTGTATGCATTTGTGCCACTCATTCGCATTTATTCATTCGTGTAGTCTTGGTATCTTGCCTTTAGCACCATTAGCCACAGTCATAGAACCCACACTTCAAAACAAATGTGCTGTGTTGTGGGTTGACAGTTGCTAGGCTACGCGGAGTGCTGCATTTACAGCCTGTAGTAATTAATGGATTTCTGCAATTCTGTGAAACATGTTGGCCTTTGTTTCTCTGGCTGGACCACAGACTGGGCCTGAGCCACTCGGAGGTTGGTTCTGGGCTGCATGTGGCCCACGGGCAGCTAATTAAATATGCCTGATTTAAAGTCATCGATTAATCTAACATGCAAGTCTTTGGATTGTGGGAGGAAACCGGAGCCGCCAGAGTAAACCCACGCAGCACAGAGAGAACATGTAAACTCCACACAGAAAGGTTCCTCCCCCTGCCAGCCTGGGGATTCAAACCTGGAACCTTCTAGCTGTACCACTGTGCTGATAGAGGGTCTTGCCGGAGGTATGTGCTCTCTGAGTGCCCTCTAGTTTATTCTGTGTGTTTATTCATGTCTGTTTTGACATCAGGGATG
This sequence comes from Pholidichthys leucotaenia, assembly GCA_020510985.1. NCBI lineage: Eukaryota > Metazoa > Chordata > Actinopteri > Cichliformes > Pholidichthyidae > Pholidichthys > Pholidichthys leucotaenia. The sequence goes on along the minus strand of CM035836.1, from coordinate 254,010,451 downwards.
AAATTATTTGAAAGAAAACAATAGACTAGGCTCAGTTTTCAAAGTGATGGATGAAATATTAAAGGTCAAAAGTTAACATTAATTTTTCTTCATTTTTTAAATAGATTAGGTTAAATTACAGTATAATTAAGCTTTAATTTTTAACTTTAACTTAAGCTTTAACTCTAAAAATAGTTGTTCTGTCTTTAAATAGGACACTATTTTAAGTGTATCTAATCTGATCTCTGTCATTCTCATACACTTGTTTCATCAGCATTGGTGTATTACTATTTATAATGGCATTTCCACATAAAAAAGTTGACTATTTCTGCCTAAATCAAGGCTGGTGTCTGTCACTTACTGTCCACACTTACTGTGCGGGGTGGTTCTGAAGTCCATTTCACGTCAGTCTGTTTGTCAGAGTGGAAAATCTCTAAACAGAAAAGAGGAAGTTAAATGAGTTCATCAAGTTACGCATGAGCTGTCTTTTATTAACAGTTCTACAGCAGAGCTGAAATTGTGCCATATGGTGCTGGTCTTGATTTAGCACACACACATTCTTCAGTTTCCTAAATGTTCACTTATCTGAGCTTCATCAGGGCTGTGCCTGGGACTGTTTCCTCTTTCTGAGTATATCAGCGTCTGTGGCATTCTTGTGGGTTTCATGCAAACTTGTAGCCATGTTCAGGAGAACGGAACAATGTCATTTTTGTTTTAACTGTTGAGATTCTGGTTGATTAAACATAGTTGAAGTATTTATTTGTAGTTCAATATTTGATGTAATGTTGCTTATTAGTACTACCTAATAAACACAGGCCGATACGGATGATTCTGCTCCTCTAAATCTGACTTTTTATTGAACACGACATTGACAAAATTGAAATTCTCTTTATGACTGAGGTGTATAGTTTACACGAGTTACATTGAGACCATAAATTAAATTTGTTGAACATAAATTAAAAATCAGAAATTAACAACATGGAACTTAAAGTGACATTTCTTCAATCAGCTGTTTGGCAAACTTCTACAGATCATTTAAAAGGGACATATGAAGACATGTTCACTTTTTCAGTGCTTTTGTGCATAGATTTAGGTAGTTGGAGTGGCTACCAAAAGAAAAACTCTGAGAAGTCACAATCACTTTGTTAGGGTCTGCATTGGTCTCACTGTTTCATTTAGTGAGCGATTCTGATTTACATTTGATTATGACATGAGAGCTGCATCTTCTTGGAATGACTCAGCCTTCTCCATTAGTGTTGGTTGTCGTGTCTCTTAAATAGCCAACACATAATCACAGACAGGTGTAATTCATGAGTAGTCAAGGGGCAGCAGCTGTGCAGCCCCGAAGGAATTGACCGCCGGAAGCTGCACAGCACTGTCAAAATAAACAAACTGGAAACAAGAAAATACAACAGAATTCAAAAATATAATAATCTTAGAGATAACAGAAAATAAACAAAAAAATGTTCACTGGGCAGAGAAACTGGGCACGGCTCTAACCCGTGCCCCAGGATCATGACAGAGCCCCCCCCTCCCCCAAGGGGTGGACACCACACACCACAGGGTAACATTACAAAAAAGACAAGAAAAAACAAACCTCCCACACACAAAGAAATGACCCACCCTGGGGGGGAAGGAGGAGTAACCCAGGAACGGAGGGACCGAAACTAAAATAAAACACTCAAGAACTTGAAAACACTCAAGAATAACACTCAGTCTATTAGGTGGCCAAACAGGACTCTAAGCCCGACTGATCAGATCAGATCAGCAGAGCAGTTCAGGGAGTCTTCCCGAGTCCGTCGACCCCCGGTATCTGTGTTGGAACACATCCGGTGGCCTCCCCATGCCCCAGAATCCATGGAGCAGCAGGGGTGGTTCAGGCGGTCTACCTAAGTCCCAAGACCACCGGCATCTGTGCTGGGACACGTCTGGTGGCCTCCCCATGCCCCAGAACCAGCGAAGCAGCAGGAGCAGTTCAGGTGGTCTCCCAGCATCCCTAGGCCAACGAGTCACTGGAGCTAGGAGGCGGCATCCCCCAGCAACAGGCGGCCGTCCAAGAGGAACTTTACGGGATGTTCCCATGGTGGCTCCGGACTGGAGCTAAGTTGCACCCGTGGTGGCCCCAGACTGGGGCTAAGCTGCGCCTGCGGTGGCCCCAGACTGGGGCTGAGCTGCACTCACGGTGGCCCCAGACTGGGGCTGAGTTGCACCCGCGGTGGCCTGGGGCTGAACCAGAGCTGCACATGCGGTGGCTCCGGGCTGAAGCAGAGCTGCACCCGCGGTGGCTTCGGGCTGAAGCAGAGCTGCACCCACGGTGGCTTTGGGCTGAAGCAGAGCTGCACCCAACGTGGCTCCGGGCAGGAGCAACACTGCACCCTTGGTGACTTCAGCCGGAGAGGAAGCAGCACCCACGGAGGTCCTGGGCTGGGACGGAGTGTCCACGACAACTTCAGTGGGAGGAGCTGAACCCATGATGGCTTCAGGTGGTGAGCCTGGATCCACGGAGACTTCTGGCTCAGGTGGATCTTCCCCGGCAACCCTGGGAGAAGGCTCAGGAAAAACATTCAGAAGAACAGTGTCAGGGTCACCGGCAGTGGCGGAGCCCGGCGAGGTGAGCTCAGATGCAGCTGATAGCTGCACTTGGCTCTCTTCCCCATGAGCCAGACAATACCTCTCCAATAAAGAAGCAAGAGAAACAGAATATGGCACTTGCCTGAACTCAAGCTCCACCACTGTCCAGGACTTCGTCGATCCAGGCGACAATGCTCTGGGCTCAGTCCTCTGAAGATCCAGCTGTAACTCTGCGGCGGCGGCGGCCTCCGCACCAGGCATAATGGTGTATGCAGTCTCGTCTTCCCCAGATGAAGTGGACCACACCGGTGGCTCATCTGGCGCAACAACCGGGGTTCAGCTCCGCGTTGGCACTGGGTTCAGGTCCTCCAGGGCCACTGGCTCCTCCATCGTTCGGCAGCTCCATTCAGAGACCGGCGGACACTCAGAGACAGATGGAGGAGACACGGAGGTAGCAGGTGAGAGACAAACATTAGCAGCTGTCGGAGAAAACTCAGTGGACTGCGGAGACTGGGTTTTCTCTCCAAGAACCAGGCAAGGATTTTCATTTTTTAGAGATGGAAAACAAGAGTTCACTTGCCTGAATTCCTGGGAGGTGATATTTTCAGCTGCTGCTCCGGGGTCAGGTTCCGTCTCTCCGGGAGCCTTGAGAGCTGTCTGGGTGGTGATGATGTGGACTTGAGGCGGGAGTGACGAGCCTTCTGCCCCCGTGAATGCTTCTTCAGCTTGGGTGGAGCTGAGGGAGAGTCTCCCAACAGCTCTGCAACTCGTTGTCTTGTTTCGTAAATCATGGTTAGAAGGGGAGTCAGACCTGGGTAGCTCCAGAGGTTGGGGCAAGTCTCAACGAACCCGGCTGCCATGTTTGCAAAGCTGAAAACGGTCTCAGAGTGTGGGTGATCTGAGCCTTAGAGGCAAGCTCCACAACAAGAGTTGCCACCACACACTCCTCCTCACTCAGTCCAAATACCTTAAAATCCATGGTGGTCATACCTCATTAACCTCAGACAGAGAAAAAAAAAGAAAAACCTACAGCGACTGGTGTCCACACTGGTCATGTCCTTCTGTTATGAACGCGCCCATTCACGGGCGAAAAATAGGACACCAAACGCTCACCGTAGGTTTGCACATTTATTAACAAAAACACAAACAAAAAAAACGTCACATACAGATACAATAAATGAAACGAGATAACACATATGCTGGAGGAAAGTTGGGCTCAACGGCAGTGGTACAAAAATCAGGGAACGCCTGATCAGGAGAAACGTTCAGCCGGAGGACCCCGAGAGCGATGGGGCTCAACGGCTGAGGGGAAAAAACAGAGAGGGAGAAAGGCACCACAACGGAGCACACAACTTACCTCGACAGCGGGACCTAAACCATGAATGTAGGTCATGGCAGGATAAAGAGGGTTGCAGACTGGAGATGGAAGAAGGACACGACAACAGACAGGGGTTGTCGTGTCTCTTAAATAGCCAACACATAATCACAGACAGGTGTAATTCATGAGTAGTCAAGGGGCAGCAGCTGTGCAGCCCCAAAGGAATTGACAGCCGGAAGCTGCACAGCGCTGTCAAAATAAACAAACTGGAAACAAGAAAATACAACAGAATTCAAAAATATGATAATCTTAGAAATAACAGAAAATAAACAAAAAATGTTCATTGGGCAGAGAAACTGGGCACGGCTCTAACCCGTGTCCCAGGATCATGACACACTTGTATTCAACCAATGCTTTTCAAGTGTACAGTACAATAGCACTAGCAATGGTTTCAATTTGCTCCACATAATATTTAACAACCACTGTGCCAAATGTAGAACTTTTATAAATGCTGTTGAAAATATGCATTTTTATTAAGCACTGTGAAAAAATCCCAGTACAGTGATCCCTTGCTACTTCGCGCTTCACCTTTCACGCCCTCAGTGCATCGCGGATTTTTCAAAAATATTCATCAAAAATTCAAAATTGAGAAATAATGGGCGGGCGCTAGCAGAAGGCAGGGAGACAACATTAGAACATCAGGTACCAACACGGAGAGCCCGCACAACTCAAAATCCACCTCTCTGTTCGCTGTTCTCGTGTTGGCTCGGCTTGGGAATCTCGCAAGCTGATTGGCCGAGACGTTTCACCCCGCAAGCTGATTGGCCGAGACGTTTTACCCAGCTTCTCTCCCTGCCGAGCGCCCACCCAGCGAAGGAAGACCGCATTCATTGCTCTTTATCGCTCATGTTGCTTAGTCTCGCCGCGTGGAACTTTTTGCTGTTCTCTTGTGCCATTTTGTGCGAAATAGTCTTCCCGTCGAGCCACTACGCCGCCTCCTGCAGCTTCTCCAGCTCTATCGGAAGCTGCCCTTGACGATCCTGCGCCTCTAGCACCTGACGATGAGGCGTCACCTGAGGAGCAGTAAAGCTCTCATTAACCTGTGCAGTAAATCATCTTCATCTTGAGTTACGTATCTTGTTATAAGAATAAAAGAGTTCTAAAAACATATTAATGTACACTTTATTTACATCTACGTATGTATGTACACTTACACACACACACACACGTATCATATGAGAGAGAGAGTGAGAGAATGAACGTACGTATTATTTATGGGTGACGTCATTGGGGTGACGCTACTTCGCGGTTTTTCACTTTTCGCGGTCGGTTCTGGAACCCATTAACCGCGATAAGTGAGGGATCACTGTAGTGGTAATGGTACTTTTGACAGACAGACCCCCATCACCATCACCAAATACCAAAAACTATTTTGAGGATAAATTTGGCCAAATCTTATGGACTAAACAGTCTAATCATTGGACAATGTTTTGGTAATTATGGTTAGACACAGCCCAATTTTCAACAACTGCTTTCTGATCAAATATTATCCACATTCAACAGGCTAAACAAAGCCCAGTTTTCAGTGTCTATTCTTGGGCTACATTAAGACTTGGACTGACAGACTTGATTTAGCCCAAAACACATTTAAATTACAGCTTGTGGTGGGTGGAATGAAACAAGATTGGTGCAAGATGTAGAGTTACTTTGACTTATAAAAAACATTCAAACTTTTAGACACTGCTATTCACATGAAGCATATGTTGAAGTGAGCCATGCCTCGCTGAAAAGAGATCTCTGAAGAGCTACAATCCAGAATTACTGATTTGCATAAAACTGGAAAGGGTTACAAAGTAATCTCAAGACTTGAGGTATTCACCAGTCCACAGTTTAACAAATCATTGTGATGATCAGGCGAGCGCGCTCCCCCTCCTCTCCTGTTCCTGTCTTCTTGGCTCCAGAGGATCAGATACACCTGTGTGATTACACACCTGCTGCATCCTGATGACCCAGCATATTTAAGAGCCAGCGTGTGGAGAACCCATCGCTGGATTGTTAAGTTTGCTACTGGAAAAAACGTCTAAGCCTTTATCTTGCTACCGCTCAGTTGACCTATGTTTTCACCCCCCTTGTCCTCCTGTCTCTCCAGGTTTGCTGCCCACCTTTGCAGTGTGTTCTCTGGAGCTGATCACACTTGCCTGCCCAAGAAGACGCCGGACGTTCACCCAGGTCACTGTCTTCCCCCGTTCCCCTGGACTACGCAGGAGTTCCCTGCCGGGCTCCTCTGCTCATCAAGTAAGTAATCTTTGTCTGCTCTTTCCCATAGGCTACGTGCGCTCCAGCAGCACCGGTTTTCACATCTATTTAAGTGTGCATTTTTGTGTTGCGATTTTCTTCAGTTGTGCACTTTTATTTAGAGTTGTGTGTTAGTTTTATTTTACATTAAACTGGTGAACTTTTACATCTGAGTCTGAGTGTTTGTTCTGGCAGCTCTGCATTTGAGCCTCACTTGCACTGAACCATGACAGAATGATCCAGCCAGGATCAAGGTTCAGTGGGCGCTCAGCCAGGTGAACAATGAGCGCTGTCACGCTTGGATGTCACGGACCGTCAGGTCATGTTTCTTTCTGAACAGTTACAAACCATCTCCCAGCAATTGACGACCATTACCGAGTGCCTCTGTCGGCTTCCTGGTGCAACACCTCCTCCTGCACCTGCTGCCCCGGCAGCACATGCCATCCAAAGGAACATTTCCATTCCTACGCCCACCCCCTATGGGGGGGGGGGAATGGGGGGTACAAAGGCTTTCTGCTCCACTGCCGGTTGTATTTCCAACAGGTGGAGGGGGAATATAGGGAGGATTCAGCAAAGATTCGCTTCATGACCTTGTTGTTACGGAACCCGGTGCTCAAGTGGGCTCAGTCCATCTTGAGCAGCCCGGACGGGCCCTTATATTCGTATGAGTGATTTGTGCAAGAGTTCTCCGAGGCTTTCGACCATTCAGAGAGTGAGGGGAATATAGTTAGCCAGCTGATGGGACTTCAGCAGGGAGACCGGTCTGTGACCGATTTCTCTGTTGAGTTCCGAGTTGTTGCGGTGGACTCTGGACGGAATGACGTCACTCTTCGCAGTGCCTTCCTCTGGGGCCTGAATTTGCATCTCCGTGGCAAGCTGGCTATCCGTGCGTCCCCCTCCTCTTTGGATGAGCTTATCGCGCAGGCGATGGCTCTCAACAACTTCTTTAGGGAGCGAGCAAGACAGCAGAAGGCCACTGCCTCTCTGTTCGCTACCCAGCCAGCTGCCCCCTCGCCCCCCACCCCAGGCACACCTCCAAGCCGATGGCCCTCACCAGGTCCCATTTGACTCTGGAGGAGCATCGGCATCAAGAGAGGGCGGAGGCGTGTATGTATTGCGGGGTCCCAGGCCACGCAGTCTCGAAATGCCCCGTTAGACCAAAAGGATCCAGCCCGTCAGTAACCGAGCGGGGTCTGGTGGGAGGGTCCTCACAAAATCTTCCCAATTGTTTTGAACTCCCAGCCCTCATTCAATTACTGGGGGCCGAGTTCAAAACCTCCGCCCTGGTTGATTCTGGGGCGGAGCAGAATTTCATTCAACAGGCCATTGTCAGAAAATTGCAGATACCCACCAGGAATGTCCCGACACCCGTGACTGTCTCAGCGGTCGCAGTCAGCAGTATCGCGGTGGTTGCCACGGCGGTTGTGACTGAGCCCACCTCTGACATTCTGTCGGGTAACAACCGCGAGACTATTCAGTTTTATGTCCTGCCTCAATCGACCACAACCATGATTCTGGGGTATCCGTGGCTCTGCATACATAACCCAATTTATAAACTGGAGTCAGGGCTCCATTTCGTCCTGGAGCCCTTTCTGTCTTTCATCATGTCTCCAATCGGCTGCATGCTTGCCCTTGCAACTGAGCTCTTCCCCTGTGGCTGAGCCGGCGAATCTCAGCTCCGTGCCTGAGGTCTATCATGACTTAGGGGAGGTCTTTAGCAAGTCCAGGGGCCTATCATTACCACCTCACCGGGGCTATGGCTGTGCTACTGACCTCCTCCCAGGCACGCGGCTGCCATCCAGCCAGTTCTACAGTTTATCTGGGCCGAATAGGGAAGCAATGGCTGACCAACGCCCCTGCCGTCTTCCAGTGGTTAATCAACCACATCTTGTGAGATATGGTGAACTAGTTTGTTTTTGTGTATCTGGACGATATTCTGATTTTTTCCCACATGCTGGAGTAGCATATAGTCCATGTTCGGTCCGTCCTGCAGCGGCTGCTGTAGAATCAGCTTTTTGTGAAAATGGAGAAGTGTGAATTTTCCACTTGCTCAATTTCGTTCCTGCAGTTTATCATCGTCGAGGGCACGGCAAAGGCATATCCGGCAAAAATTAAGGTGGTAGTAGACTAGCCCACCCCCACCCCCCCAGTCCAGGAAGGACCTCAAACGGTTCCTGGGCTTTGCCAACTTCTGCCGACGATTTATCCATGATTATAGTAAGGTGGCGCAACCGCTTACACAGTTGACGTTAACCAAAAGCCCGTTCAAGTGGTCCAAGGCCACTGAACGAACTTTTGTGAACCTGAAAGGCCTGTTCACCAACACACGCGTCCTGGTGCAGGTGGATCTCGCGGCGCAATTCGTGGTCGAGGTGGATGCTTCCGATTTGGGGGTGGCTCCAGCAGCACTGGTTTTCATGTCTATTTAAGAGTGCGTTTTTGTGTTGCGATTTTCTTCAGTTGTGCACTTTTATTTAGAGTTGTGTGTTTTTATTTTACGATAAACTGGTGAACTTTTACATCTGAGTCTGAGTGTTCGTTCTGGCAGCTCTGCGTTTGAGCCTCACTTGCACTGAATCATGACAATCATCTAGAAATGGATATGATTTAGTACTGTGACTACTCTCCCTAGAATTGGATGCCCAGCCAAGTTTACTTCAAAGGCACAATGCAGAATGTGCAATGAGGTAAAGAAAAAGAAGCGTAAAGTAACAGCTAGAGGCTTGAAGGAATTGTTGGGACTGGTTAACATCTCTGTTCATGAGTGTATGAAATGCAAATTAATCCTTTTTTGGGTCACGGGGATGGAACACCAGAATTTTAAGAGGTTTGTGCATGTCTTTGGACTGTGGGAGGAAAGTGGAGTACCCAGTAAAAACCTGTGCAAACACGGGGAGAACATGCAAACTCCATACAGAAAGGTCACTGCTGGCCAGGGGTGGGTTCAAACCCTGGACTTTTGGGGGAAAAAAGCACTATTAATCACTATTGGAGAAATTCTAATGTCCTATACAGTCCTATACAATGATGTGAAAAAGTATTTGCCCCCTTCCTGATTTCTTATATTTTTGCATATTTGTCACGCTTAAATGTTTCAGATCAAACTAATTTTAATATCAGGCAAAGATAACCCGAGAAAATACAAAATGCAATTTTTTAATGATGATTTCATTTATTAAGGGAAAAAAACTATTCAAACCTACCTGGCCCTATGTGGAAAAGTAATTGGCTCCTAATCCAAACAACTGGTTTTGCCACCCTTGGCAGCAACAACTGCAATCAAGATTTGTGATCACTAGCAATGAGTCTTTTACATCACTGTTGAGTAATTTTGGCCTACTCTTTGTGCCAGGATGTGGACAGGATCAGTGACCATGTCCACACCTGTTATCATTAAGCTTGTTTTCATTATCACTACTATCATTTATATTATTTTCATCATTATTGCTATTATGTTATTTCTCAGTTACTTTGGTAAGGTTTCATGTGTTGTTTATTTCTCACCTTAGTTTCTGAGTTTACCTTTATTTTCAAGTCTCCTTTGTTGTAACTCACCACAGCTGTCCCTTGTGTGTTTCACAACTCCATTTCCCCATTTATGTTGGCTGTTGGCATTACTCTCTGTGGCATTCTAACGTTATGTTCCTCATCACACCTTCATTTGTTCTGCACCAAGATTGGATTTATCCTCATTTGTGAGCTTATCTGCCATTATCGGCATTTACATTTTTCCCTGCCTTTGGGCAGAGCAACTGCACAAATAAAACAGCAAAATTCTGACTGGTGTTTGAATCGTGCTCTTCCTGCCCCAGAGGTGCAATCATAACAGGGATCGTCACCAGTTATGTACCCAGTGGTCAAAAAGTTTGCTTTGATGGGCCTGGAGGATGATGAGTGTTGAGCAGCAGTCACGTTATTGTTTTGTTTCAGCCCATGAGCTGAGTTGATATCTGTTTTATAAATCATGTCAATCACTTGTCATGTGCCTGAGTCCAGCTTTCTGCCCAGCCTGGGCAAAAACCTTGACAGAAACATTTAAGTGTGACAAACATGCAAAAATATAAGAAATCAGGAAGGGAGCAAATACTTTTTCACAGCACTGTATATGGTGTCCTATATAAAACTGGTATGATATGGGACAAAAACAAATATGCATATAAAGAGAGATAAAAAAAAAAGACGTGACAACCTAATAGTATTGAATGCAAAAGATGCAATAGACTTACACAATGGTCCCCTCCGGTATACAACTAGGAAAATACCGGTCGCTATGGAGGGTGAGAATATGTATGGGCACATAATCATACCATGTAGGATAACTAAGTAGACGGTTGTGCTGTTTCATTCCATCTAGCTACAATGCTCCGCACTGTGTGTCTATATATATATATATATATATATTTATATTTATATGTACATATGTATACTCGCTGCTCTTGTTTTTTTCTTGCCTTCTGATTGTTGCTCTGAGTGTTGCTATCCCTGTGCTGTTGCAATCCTGGAATTTCCCCATTGTGGGACTAATAAAGGCTTATTTTATCTTATCTTATAATAAAACCAGAAGGAAAAAACACTGCTAAGAATGAACAAGAAATGCACTGAAACTATAATGATGACAGAGTAAAATGCAAAATACAACCAATATAAAAGTCTATAGTCAAACAAATTATTTTGTACAGCAGTGTCTGTCAATAAAATAACACAAGGTCACTACTTTCTATTCACAGTTTGGCTTCACTTATCACATAGCAACAGTTTCCACTCACCCTCCTCAGACTGGTGCTGTGTGCCACAGCGGGACTCTGATATCAACATCCACCATAAGACTAGAGCAGACCACAGCATACAGTTCCACACTGCCATGTTCTCAGCTCCTTCCAGCTGTGGGTCACCACCAGTCAGCTGCTGAGAGTGACACTTTTGTTTATGACTTCTTGTAATGATCTTCAGAGTAATTCCTGTCTAAATGACCCTTCCTCTTTCTGGAGAATAACGCCCACAGTGATGATAAGACAAGTTGGAAGTTGCCTCTGACTTTTATTGGGATTACTGAAAAGCTAACAAACAGATTTTGATAAAAATATGGTGGAGGGGTATGTGGGATATGTGGTGTATCATGAGGAGCAATCGTTTAGATTTTTTGAGTGACCTGAATTTGATCTAGTAATTTTAATCTAAAAGATTCCAGCATTCAATAATTTCTTTATCACTTTTTTAAAGTGCTATCCAAATAAAGTTGTTGCTATGGATTTCTACACAGTGTATTGTGACGTACTTTCACTGTCAGCTCTGCCAGTCAGTTAACTTCTAGTCAAGGCCAGACAAGGTTGCTTTACCTCACAGTGCTTTATCGTCATTAAACCTATTCATCTACTTCAGGGATGGGCAACTGGCAGCCCAAGGGTCACACCCTCATTCACTGGGGCCTGCAAGTCCATTTGCAAAAATCAATTATTTATTTATATCATGTTTGACCATAGGGTGGCGCGGTGGCGGAGTGGTTAGCACTGCGGCATCACAGCAACTCACCCTTGGCCGGGGGATCCTGGGTTCGATTCCAGCCCCCGACCAACAGTGATCTGTGTGGAGTTTGCATGTTCTCCCCGTGTCTGCGTGGGTTTACTCCAGGATTTCTCCGGTTTCCTCCCACATGCCAAAAACATGCAAGTTAGGTTAACTGGCATCAAAACTGGGGATTCTAAATTGTCCTTAGGTATGAATGTGAGAGTGAATGGTTGTCTGTCTCTCTGTGTTGGCCCTGCGATGGACTGGCGATTTGTCCAGGGTGTACCCTGCCTCTTGCCCAAAGATGCTGGGATAGGCTCCAGCCCCCCCGCGACCCGAAAAGGATTAAGCGGAAGAAGATGAATGAATGAATGAATGAACGAATGAATGAATGTTTGACCATATTTGGAACCACATTCTTAAATGCAATTATAGAGTCCGCCAGCAGAAGGAGATCTAATCAAAACCTAAGTGCCGCTCTGTGTGAGTGGTCGAGTGAGAGAGCCACAGAGATATAGAGGGAACAGTGTGCACTAGAGTACGTGTTTGTAAGGTACTGTATGTGTTGCATGCTAATACCGCATTAATAGGCTATAAACAGCAATAAATGTGCAAAGTAGGCTGCTTTTATACTGAGGAGCTGTAGCATTTACTCTTGTTTGGCAGGTGAAGCCTCATGGAGCTCGTAGGCTTTCCTTCTAATTGTGCTGAAAAAGATTCGAAGCTTTGAGGTTTCTTTCTAAAGAGTGCAACTGAAGCACTGACAGTTTCAATCCCATGTCAGCAATAAAAGTTCAGAGACTGTGGTGGTTCTAATCTGCTGATTTTTTTTTTTTTAATTTATACCAGTGGCTCTTTTATTCTCCATTTTGGGGAGCCAGATGATTACCAAGCCCACCTACACACAGCTATTTCTCTGCCCCTCCACACCCACAATGAATCCAAGAGCAAGCTAAGCCTCATCACATTTCCTTTTCTTCTTGGCTTTTTTGTTACTTATCATCCAGAATTTCTTTTTGCTGATCATTTTGATGGAAAGAGTTTTCAAATATTAGATCATGATATAACTTTAGTCATCCATCCATCTTCTACTGCTTAATCCTTTTCGGGTTGCATGCGGCGGGGGGGGGGGGGGGTGTTAGATCCTATCCCAGCATCTTTGGGCGAGAGGCAGGGTACACCCTGGACACATCACTGGAAATAATACCCCCCTGCCCCCAGAAAGTTTACATGTAAATTTTGCACAAAATTTTAACAAATTTTGTGGCCCTCACTACCACCGAAGTTGCCCATCCCCGATTTACGTACTTCATTTATCAATGGACATATTGTAGATAGAACTGACAGGTTGTTTTTTTACATATGGAGTTTGTGCATTGCATTTTGATTTTTTTAATAATCCCAGAACTGTATTATGCCATTCTATTATTCACTTATCAGCTGTCAGATGTGCATTTCACATTTGTGGGTGTAGCCCAGTCCATTTTGTTATCATGGTATTGGGAAAAGGGTTTGTGTGACAGGCGAAAAGTGCAAAGAGGCTGGTTTAATTATTCAGAGGTGTGTTTTGGATAAAACAATACAAAGTGCTCCTGCCCATCTCTTTAATGCATGGAGGCACATTATCTAAAGTGAACTCTGATCATGGTGGCTTGTTTAACATGAGTTTTGCGCTGGCCAAAGCCTGTGCGCATAAGCAAAATTTTTTTTGGGTTTTTTTTGATTTTGTATACTTTATTGATCCCCAGAGGGGAAATTGAGGGCATCCACCTGGATGGATGAAGCAGCCAGGGTACGGCGCTATCCCTTAACCATTCACACACACATTCACACCTAGGGCCACTTTAGAGTCTCCAATTAACCTAACCTACATGTTTTTGGCCTGTGGGAGGAAACCGGAGAAATCCCGGAGTAAACCCACGCAGATACGGGGAGAACATGCAAACTCCACACAGATCACTGTTGGTCAGGGGCTGGGATCGAACCAGGGATCCCATGGCCAAGGGTGAGTTGCTGTGCTGGCGCAGTGGTACCGCACCGCCCGAAATTGTACGTGATAGTAACATTGCTTGGAAGTGAAAGCACCAAGTTGCTGATGCCTTGGTGCCTTTGACATAGCATAGGGGGCTGTAAAAAAGTCACACAGCCACTTCTAGTGGGATACACAATACATATCACAATATGTATTTTGTGTACTTAATGTCCTTTAAAATTTTGTTTTACTTACATTTTTATTAGAAATTTATGTATATATTCATTTCACTTATGAAAAAGCTGGATAATAAAATGAAAACTTATATCAGAGAAAATTCTTCACAACAACATGTAACTGAGCAAAGTGTCTTTTATTTCCTTTGCTCAACAGAACTCACATTATCAAGTAATCAAGTGTATCCACATGGGCAGAAATGTTTCAGTTTAGCACGCACAGTAAACACTTGGCGGTCTGTGACAGAAGTATAATTTATCACTTCTTTTAAATGTGTTTACATTCCATCAGTTGTTTATTTGGCAAGCCACTCACTCTTATTTTGAAGGGTTGCAAGACCAGATAGGAGCTCTTATTTTGAAAGCTTGTTTGCTAAGTTTGTTCACTTAGCAAACAGAGTTCAGACTTGAAATGTTCATTCCTCCCCCCCATTTCCTGTGCTTAAGGTGAGCACGTTTATTCTATTATCTTCCTATGCATTTCTGTTCGGTCACTGCAGTTTAGATTTCTCTGTGAGCATGCAGGGGGGCGGGGCAGCCGCAATGAGCTAGAGAGCTTCCACTGTCAGACATCAGCGGCCAAGCTGCAGACAAACCTGTCTTGCAGCAGCAGCAGCTCATTTTAACGTGATAAATATTTGAGTATCTGCGAGATACTGATTTATGTATCGTGGGCGGCCAAATGTACTGATACAATGAATATATTCAGTATATCGCCCAGCTCTAAGACTGTGACAGGAAGTCATCCGTGTGCTGTAAAAAAGTCACACTGCCCCCTTTAGTGGCCCGGCATAGTTATTAAAATAACTTTTTTGCCGGCTCCGTTGACGGTAATGGGAAGTTAAATTTGTGTTTATTTTGAAAACAGAGCCTTATCTGAAAATTCTGGCAAATTAAAAGAGCAAGAAAAAAATATGGCAATACAATGATACAAGCCTTTATTTACCTTTTGTTCTTATTAAAGACAAAAATAGAAAGGAGATGTAAAAATAATTAAAAGAAGACAAAATGAACCTACTTAAACGATACAAGCCTTTAGTTGCACTTAATTTTGACCGGACGAGCTGAAACAGACAGGCGGACAGATACAACCACAGACGCATTAAGTGATTACTGTATGCCTCCGTTCACCGAGGCATAACAAGGAAGTCATCAATCACAGTTGATGTCGAATTAGTTATTTTAGAGAGGACAAATGATAAAGAGATGATGAACAACTGGGCTGAACAATCGAGCTGAATGATTTAATGTAGTGTGCGTGGATGTAACATACAGACATGAATGGGCTTGAAGCTGATATTTTCATAAACTCACATACCAATCCTTTTGTGCAGTGCAAAGCTCTACTGTTTCTTCATATGATCTGGAACAGTCCATACCACAGGGAATAGGTGAATATCCTGTGTTTAACTATCCTCAGATTAATACATTCAACAGAAAACAACAGCTGAGTGTGTGTCCGTTAAACACTAGCTAATTTGTCCAGACCATACAGTCCAGACCCAAGCAGAGGCCGCAACAGCTGAGGCAGATGTAGATGCACCTTCCGTCTCTCCTTGAAGTTACAGTGAAAAGTAAAACATGCACATTCCCAGTTCATTCAATCCCCTAACAATAATACATTATTGTGGTGTAAAGACAATAATCTCTTCCTGAACGTGGGAAAAACCAAGGCGATTGTGGTTGACTTTCGGAGAGGACACACACAGCATCCCCCTCTGATCATTGATGAAGCAGTTGTGGAAAGGGTGAGCAGCACCAAGTTCCTGGGGGTGCACATCTCTGAGGACCTCTCCTGGTCCAACAACACCACATCACTGGCCAAGAAGGCTCAAACTTGCCTCTATTTCCTCTGCAAACTGAAGAGAGCATGAGATCCCATCCCCCATCATGCGCTCATTCTACCAGGGCACCGTTGAGAGCATCCTCACCAGCTGCATTATGGTGTGGTACGGAAGCTGCACCGCCTCCTGCCAGAAGACACTACAACGCACAGTGAAAGCAGCCAGCAAGATCATTGGTGCCCCTCTGCTCCCCCTCTCAGACATCTACCTCACCTGCCTCACTTGCAGAGCCATCAACATTGCAGGTGACACCTCCCACCCCTCACACTCCCTCTTCAGCCCCCTGCCCTTGGGGAAAAGGTACCGGAGTCTCCGGGCCCGCTCCACAAGACTGCTAAACAGCTTTGTTCACCAGGTCATCAGGACCCTAAACTCTGTCCACTAACCCCCCACCCCCCCACCCCTGGATCAAAACATACTCACCCACACAATAACTACCTCAGCTGTTTGCACAGAAAGACTTGGCACACTAACAGTAATACAACTGCTGCTGTATGTCTCTGCACCTTACTGCAACCATTTGCCCAAATGCCATACCTGCTACTGTCTGTTTGTTACTGCACTATTGTTCTTGTGCAATCCAATCTGTCACTGTCTGCACCTACACTACCACATCGAATTTGCAATTGCGGGCATCATGGCTCCACTTTTTCCGTATATAGGATTGCTGGGTTTTATCTTTTATCTTCATTTGCACAATGGGCAGCATTACTGCCAACATAGACTGCTGTTGTTGTTTTTCATCCTTATTCCTTTTTTCTTATATATTGTACACACAACTAAGAGAGAGAGAGAAATTGCATTTCAATTCTCCTATATGTCCTGTACTTCTTTGTTTTCATTGTCTCTGTTTTAGAGAGATCTTGCCTGGCTCTTGGTGGGGAAAGCCAAGTGCAGCCGTCAGCTGCACCTGAGCTCACCTTGCCGGGCTCCATTGCTGCCGGTGACCCCTGACCCTGTGTCTTTGTCCCTCCTGTCTGAGCCTTTCCCCAGGGTCACCAAGGATTGTCTAACTTCGCCAGAGGTCTCCGTGGGTTCAGCCTCGTCGCCTGAAATCTTCTTGGGTCCAGCTCCTCCAGCTGAGGTCTCCGCGGGTGCTCTGTCCCAGTTCAGGGCCTCCATGGGTGCTGCTCCCCCTTCAGCTGAGATCATTGCGGGTGCTCCGTCCCAGCCCGGAACTTCCGTGGGTACTGCTTCCCCTCCGGTTGAGGTCTTCGCGGGTGCTCCGTCCCAGTCCGGGACCTCCGTGGGTACTGCTTCCCCTCTGGTTGAGGTCTTCGTGGGTGCTCCATCCCAGCCTGGGGCCTCCGAGGGTGCTGCTTCCCCATCAGCTGAGGTCACCGTGGGTGCTCCATCCCAGCCGGGGACCTCCGTGGGTGCAGCTCCTCCTCAGTCCGGGTGTCCGTTAGTGTTGTGTCCCAGTCAGGGGTTGTCGTGGGTGCTGCATCCCAGCCTTAAACCAACATGGGTGCTGCGCTCCAGCTTGGGTCCACCATGAGTGTCACGCTCCAGCCTGGGGACCATTATGGGTGCAGCTATGACCCAGTCCGGGTCCACAGTGGGTGCAGCTTTGCTCCAGCCTGGAGCCACCGCGGGTGCAGCTCTGTTCCAGCCTGGAGCCACCACAGGTGCAACTCTGTTCCAGCCTAGAGCCACTGCTGATGCAGCTTTGCTCCAACCCGGAGCCACGTGGGTGCTGCTATGTCCCAGCCAGGGACCACCGAGGGTGTTGCAGGCCCGTCCAAAAGCGTTGGGGTTCCCTCTCCTCTACCTGATGCCATCGGGGTCCCCTCTCCTCTGCCCGACACCATTGGGGACTCCTCTCCTCTGCCTGACATCGTTGGCGTCCCCTCTCTTGTGCCTGACGCTGTCGAGGTCCCCTCTACTTTGCCCGAGGTCATCGTGGTTCCCTCTCCTCTGCCTGAGGTCGTTGTGGTTCCCTCTCCTAGGCCCAAGGTCATCGTGGTTTCCCCTCCTCTACCCGACGTCATCGTGGGTTACCATACTCTCCTGTCCTCCACACCACCGATTCTTCCCATTGGGCAGCTGCCTCCTGGACTGCCCCTTCTGTTCGGGTGGTTGAAGAACTCTGGAAGACCACCAGGCGGACTGTGCCGCTGGGTTAGGTGGCTCTTGTTCTCCGGGAAGCCACCTGACTCCTTCCATTGTGCCATCCGCCGGGCCTGGGACTCTAGCCACCCGCCTTAACTGTCCAGGTCTTTGGTGCAGGGGGCTTAGGCAGTCTGGTTTTTGCCTGGTGTGGGTCCTGAGCAGGTTTTTTGTTTTTATTCCATTTTTTGCTTAGCACCAAGCTGGACAGCAGGAAGTTCCATTTTTAAATGGTCTTTGGCATGATCAAATAACCATATAAAAGTGGAACTTCCTGCCGTCCAGCTTGGTGCTCAGCAATGGAATGGAGGAGGGAACTCTGTGGCAGCGCCTTGCATGGCAGCGGCCCTCTGATTCTGCACTTGGGGTGTGTGTGATTTACACTGTAGATAGGTAAAGCACAGTCTCGTTCTGCTGTACATGATTGGTTGTACGGTTGAATGACAATAAGGGTGATTTAATTTAATTTAATTTAATTTATTTTAATTAATTTAATTTAATTTAAAGAGCTGGAGCAGGTGGCTGGGGAGAGGGAAGTCTGGGCTTATCTGCTTGAGCTGCTGCCTCCACGACCCGGATCTCTGGAAAAGTGGTAGAAGATAAATGGATGAATATCTTCTAAATTCAAGTTTTTTTTTTCTTGTAATTTTGCATTTTTTTCTCTCATGAATTTAGTACATATTTAAGGTGACAATCCATGCGGGAGGTTTGTGTGCCCTAGTGATCTCTGGAGCTATGTTGTCCTGGGCAATTTGCCTCTGGTAGGGTCACCCAAGATAAACTGGTCCTGGATGAAGGGCCAGACTAAGAACAATCAAACAGAATCTCATGATGAATGTTAGAACAAGGATTCAATGTACCCCACCCGGTATGGGGTTACCGGGGCCCCACCCTGGAGCCATGCCTGGGGGAGGGGCTCAATAGCTAGCACCTGGTGGCCGGGATTCTGCCCATGGGACCCAGCCGGACTCAGCCCAAAGGAGTAACATGGGTCCGCCCTCCAGTGGCCTCATCACTTGCAAGAGGGACCATGTGGGTCTGATGCTATGTGGATCAGGTGGTGGTCAAAGAGAGAGAACCTTGGCGGTCTGATCCCAGGCTTTCAAAACTGTTTTTTGGCACGTGGAATGTCATGTCTCTGGTGGGGAAGGAGCCTGAGCTGGTGCACGAGATTGAGAGATAACCAGCTAGATATAGTCGGCCTCACCTCAACAATCAGCTCTGGTTCTGGAACCAGTCTCCTGGAGAGTGGCTGGAGCTTGGCCTACTCTGGAGTTGCCCCTGGTGAGAGGCAACGAGCAAGGATGGGTATTTATGTATCCCCCCACCTTGCTGCCTCTATATTGGAGTTTTTCCCGGTGGACAAAAGGGTTGTTTCCCTGACCTTCGGGTTGGGAAGCGGGTTCTGACCATCATTTGTACCTATACACCAAGTGATGGTTCAGAGTACTCACCTTTTTTGGAGTCTTTGACCAGGGTGCTTGAAAGTGCTCCTCTTGGAGACTCCTTTGTCCTACTGGGAAACTTCAATGTGCATGTGGGCAATGACAGTGAAAACTGGAGGGGTGTGATTGGGAGGAACGGCCTGCCCGATCTGAGCCTGAGTGGCATTCAGTTATTGGAACAAACACCATGTTCAAGCATAAGGGTGTCCATATGTGCACCTAGCACCAGGACACCCTAGGTCGCAAGTCAATGACTGATTTTGTTATTGTGTCATCAGACCTGAACCCATGTGTCTTGGACACTCAGGTAAAGAGAGGTGCAGAGCTGTCAACTGATCACCACCTAGTGGTGAGTTGGATCCGATGGCAGGGGAGGATGCCATTCAGACCTGGTAGAACAAAAAGGTAGAGTAAGGGTGTGCTGGGAACATCTGGCTGAGGCCGCTGTCCGGGAGGTTTTCAACTCCCACCTCCAGAAGAACTTCGACCACATTTCAAGGGAGTCTGGCGACATGGGGTCTGAATGGGCCATGTTCTTCACCTCCATTGTTGAAACGGCTGCCCAGAGCTGCAGCTGCAAGGTCGTCAGTGAGAGGGAAGTCTGGGCTTCTCTGCTTGAACTGCTGCCTCCGTGACCTGGACCTCCGGAAAAGCGGTCGAAGATGGATTTTACATAAATGGGTATATGTCCCTATAAATTTGTTATGTTACTGTAGTAAATTTGAAGCTTTAATTGAATACCATATATGTTTGTGATTTTTTTCCTTGTAATTCTGTAGCATTTTCTCAAAGCTTTTGCGCTTTTGGAAAATTTTGAGACTTAGAATTTTGACAGAATATTCATGCAAAATACAAAATAAAGTAACTTTCTTTCTTTCTTTCTTTCTTCAAAACTACAGGGCTTCACTTGTTAAGGGCAAAAGTGGGATAATTCTGACCTCTGATGGTTGAATGGTGCTACTTAACAAATTGGACCAAAAATGCCAGGTATGATTTTTTTGTCCCAGTCCAGCCCTGGTGAAAACAGCTAGTAACAGACGTTTTTCTTTAATGGTTGCACTGTCAATCAACCACTGTCCACTGTTTGAATTTGAGAAAAAGAAGCTGTTGTTGTTTTGGTAGAAACAAAATATTAAATCCAAGCTGTCACTGTTTTTATGTATCATCACGTACCATGTTCACGAACTAGAAACCAGGGAGGAGATGTATGAAAGATGATAACACCGCTCTGTGTGTGCGGTGTGTGCGCGCCCGCACGTGTGTGTGTAGTGGAGCTCATTGGGTGCTCAGCTCCCCTAAAGCTCTGATCCTGGAACTGCCCCTGATTTAAACCAACATAATCCTCTTGCCCTAACTGTAGTGTAGCTATTAATTGTTCATATTGTATTATATTTGGAGCTCTTATTTGTGTGGCACGGGGTGGTGGCTCCATGTTCCGGTTCCGCCAACCCCGTGCATACAGTATAAGAAGGGCTGCAGGTAGCGGGGTGGCCTCTTCCGCTTTTACCTCTGCCAGCAGCTGTGTGTGTGGTCAGGTGCACCGTGCCCCGTGTGATAATAAACGTCTGTTCTGCTCCACTATTGCTCTCCTCCTTGACACCAGTTCCAGACACAACACTAACCAAGTCATTATAAGGGATAGTAACTCAATCTGATGATCAATTAGCAGATCATGGACTAGCAGAGACTTGGGAGTTAGAGATCTACTGTAATATTTAACAAACCACATTTAATTTTTAAATTATGAGGAACAGAGGCCAAGTCAACTTCATCTTTAATCACTTTAGGATGCTTATACATTATATTGTAATGAGCAGTGGGTTTATGGTAATAAAGAGATTCAAGAGTCAAGATTCAAAGATTTTATTTGTCAGTACTACTATACGTACAGGACATACATGAGAACTGAAATGGTGTTTCTCTCTCTCTTCAGTGGTGTGCCTAATATAAAAAAGAAAAGGAATAAGGCTGGAAAAAAACAACAGCAATCTATGTACAGTAATGCAACCCATAGTGCAAATGGCGACAAAAGATAGACCCAGAACTCCCATAGTGCAAACAGAGATAAATGATTAACAATGATGAAACCCAGCAATCCTATATACAGAAAAGTAGAGATATTCAATGCAGTTCATTGCGGTAGTGTAGGTGCAGATAGTAACAGATAGGACTGCACATGATCAGTATTGCAATGACAGACAGCAGCAGATATGGCATTTGTGCAAATGGTTGTAGTTAAAGTGCAGAGACATACAGCATCAAATGTATTACTGCTGGTGTGCCAGTCTTTCTGTGCCAACAGCTGAGGTAGTTATTGTGCGGGTGAGTGTGTTATGGTCCGGGGAGTGGGGGGGGACAGAGTTCAGGGTCCTGATGGCCTGATGAACAAAGCTGTTTAGCAGTCTTGTGGAGCAGGCCCGGAGGCTCCGGTACCTTTTCCCCAAAGGCAGTGGTCTGACAAGGGAGTTTGAGGGATGGGAGGTGTCGCCTGCGATGTTGATGGCTCTGCAGATGAGGAGGGTGAGGTAGAAGTCCAAGACAGCAGGCAGAGGGGCACCCATGATCTTGCTGGCTGCTTTCACTGTGCGTTGTAGTGTTTTCCAGCAGGAGACGGTGCAGCTTCCATAAGAGGCATCTGATTGCTCAGTTAGCTTTTATTTTTCACACACTTGAACACGCCACAATGGCCGAGGTCATTAATCACTCCCACATTTTCAGTGATGGTTTTCCCCACCAACAACTCCCATAATCCTCCAGTCCTGGCCTCATTTAACCACTCCCCCTCCAGCCGGCCAATCATGTCCCAGAGGGTGGCCAGCACACCACATTGCCCCCACCTAAGAGGATTAGCTGCCCCCAACAATCCACACATTGACCACAAAGTCCCATAGATGTTGGGGGAGACGGCGTTGGCTCCAAACTCCGTCTGTGGGTTTCCGCCAGCTAAGGTAGGTGGTGATGATTGTATCTGTGGCTCCTCCTCC
Organism: Pholidichthys leucotaenia; assembly: GCA_020510985.1. Taxonomy (NCBI): domain Eukaryota; kingdom Metazoa; phylum Chordata; class Actinopteri; order Cichliformes; family Pholidichthyidae; genus Pholidichthys; species Pholidichthys leucotaenia. The sequence goes on along the minus strand of CM035836.1, from coordinate 253,988,193 downwards.
TCAGACGGTCCCATAGCTGAAGCTCGTGGCTGGTAGGGTGCCAAGCAGTCCCGTTAGAGCACCATCCAGTTCCTTTGCCACAGTTGCACTTTGTAGACCACATCGGATAATTTTTCCAAAACAACGCAATGTCCCATTCAGTGGCTGGTGAGCTTTGGGGAACAGCCCTTCTTCCTCACTGGGTTGTAGACCCACACCTTGGTGCCTGGAGCAAAGTCATCTCCCTGTCACTGGATGTCATAGGCCCACTTCTGCTGTGCCATCGCCTCGGTCAGCGACTTTCTGGCCAGTTCATAGGTCTCCCGCAGCTGCTCACAGAGATTGTAGTAATACAGTGATCCCTCGCTACTTCGCGCTTCACCTTTCGCGCCCTCAGTGCATCGCGGATTTTTCAAAAATATTCATCAAAAATTCAAAATTGAGAAATAATGGGCGGGCGCTAGCAGAAGGCAGGGAGACTACATTAGACCATCAGGTGTCAACACGGAGAGCAGCACAACTCTCTGTTCGCTGTTCTCGTGTTGGCTCTGCTCGGAAATCTCGCAAGCTGATTGGCCGAGACGTTTCACCCCGCAAGCTGATTGGCTGAGACGTTTCACCCACCTCCTCTCCCTGCCGAGCACCCATGAAGGGAAGGAAGACCGCATTCATTGCTTTTTATCGCTCGTGTTACTTAGTCTCGCCGCGTGGAACTTTTTGCTGTTCTCTTGTGCCATTTTGTGCGAAATAGTCTTCCCGTCGAGCCACTACGCCGCCTCCTGCAGCTTCAGCTCTATCGGAAGCTGCCCTTGATGATCCTGCGCCTCCAGCACCTCACGATGAGGCGTCACCTGAGGAGCAGTAAAGCTCTCATTAACCTGTGCAATAAATCATTTTCATCTTGAGTTACGTATCTTGTTATAAGAATAAAAGAGTTCTAAAAACATATTTATGTACACTTTGTTTACATCTACATATGTATGTACACGTACACACACACACACACACGTATCATATGAGAGAGAGAGAGAGTGAGAGAATGAACGTACGTATTATTTATGGGTGACGTCATTAGGGGTGACGCTACTTCGCGGTTTTTCACTTTTCGCGGTCGGTTCTGGAACCCATTAACCGCGATAAGTGAGGGATCACTGTAATCCATTCCAGGCTCCCCTCTCAGCTCAGGTTCTGGAGGGGGCCCGAATACCAAGTCCACTGGGGTGTGTATTTCATGCTCAAACATCAGTGCCGCAGGGTTATACTTTGTGGACCCCTGCACTGCGGTCCAATAGGATCACAAGACCAGAGGAAGATGGTAGTCCCAGTCTTGCTGTAGTTTGTCTGTCAGGATGGCCAGCTGGGTGAACAGAGTCCTGTTAAACTGCTCCACCAGGCCATTGCTTTGGGAGTTCAGGGGAGTGGTTCTAGTTTTCTTGACCCCCAGGCACCGGCACACCTCCTGGAAGACCTTGGACTCAAAATTCTGCCCCTGGTCACTATGGAGCTCCTCCAGGACCCTGAAGCGATAGAACATCTCAACAGCTTCTCCGCAGTGGTTGATGCACTCTGATCGGGAACTGCATATGCTTCAGGCCACTTTGTGAAGTAGTCCATAGCCACTAAGATATAGCAGTTCCCCTGATCAATGACAGGGAACAGGCCCAGAATGTCCACACCTATTCTTTCCATTGGGGCCCCCAAATGGTACTGTTGCAGATGAGCACATGATTGCTGGGTGGAGCCCTTCTGCGCGGTGCAGGAGTCGCAGCAGTGGACAAACATCTCCACATCTCTGCAACATCCTGTCCAATAGAACCACCCTCGAAGATGATGCAGGATCTTGGTTATGCCAAAGTGCCCAGCCCCCACAGAGCCATGGACCAGTTTGAGGACCTGGCCCCGCAGCTGGCGAGGAACCAGGAGCTGTAGGATGTCTAGTTGCCCCCTTGGTGACTTCCACCGATGGTGTAGGATACCATTCAGGCTGACAATGCTGGACCATTGACAGTACAGTGCCTTGGACTCTGGGTTTAGAACAGAGACTGCTGGCCACTTGGACCGCTGGCCAGCCCCCACCCAGGCATGGACCCTGGAGAGAACTGCATCCTGGTGTTGGGCTTGCTGGATCTGCTGGGAGTTGAGGGTCTCCCAGTCCCCGTCAGGTGTCACAGCATCTCGCAGAGCAGCAACTTTTGGTTCTGGCAGGCAACGGTTCTCCTGTCTCCTGCAGTATAAGCACCTCTCCACCTCACACGGCCGTCGAGAAAGAGCATCTGTGTTGTCATGCAGTCATCCGGGTCGGTGCTGGATCTCAAACTGGTAGTTCTGGAGGGCCTCCACCCACCTGCTTAGCTGCCCTTCCAGCTCCTTAAAGCTCAGCAGCCATGTGAGTGAAGCGTAGTCAGCCCACAGGATAAACTTTTGTCCATACAGGTAAGTGCAGAAGTGTTGCAGGCCCTGGAAAACAGCCAACAACTCCTGGCGGGTTAGACAGTAGTTCCCCTCGGGTTTGCTGAGGGACTGGCTGAAGTAGACAATTGCCTGGTCCTTCTCCTTTCTGGGAGAGCACAGCGCCCAGACCCACATTGCTGGCATCAGTATCTGGAAATGCCAGTATGGGGGCCTCCAGCCGGGCAAAGCGGAGGCGGGAGAAGGCCGTGGCACAACCATCAGTCCACTGGAAGGCCTTGCCCTTCTGGGTCAGCTGGTGAAGTCCCTGATGAACCTCCTGTAGTATGAGGCAAAGCCCAGGAAACTGCAGAGTTCTGACACATCACCAGGGAGTGGCCACTCCCAGACTGTCCTCCCCTTATCTGGGTCAGTGGACACCCCGTCAGCGCTGATCACATGACCCAGGAACGACACACTCCGGCGGAAGAGGTGGCACTTCTTTGGGTTGAGGCATAGCCCCGCTCCACAGATGGCCTGGAAGACCTCCCGCAGGTTCTGGAGTGCCCCTTGAAAGTCTGCAGCATGGACCAGGAGATCATCCAGGTACACCACACAGCGGTTGCAGGGAATATTGACAAGGACCCTCTCCATGAGGCACTCAAAAGATGCAGGCGCATTACACAGTCGAAATGGCATCACCCGGAATTGCCACAGCCCCTCGCCAATTGAGAACGCTGTCTTTGGGAGTGCTTCCAATGACAGCTCCACCTGCCAGTACCTGCTGCGGAGGTCCAGGGAGCTGGACAAGGACAAGCCTGCAACATAGTCCAAGGTGTCATCAATTCGAGGGAGGGGGTAAGAGTCTTAACGAGTGGCCTCATTGAGGCACCTGTAGTCTACACAAAACCACCAGGTACCATCCTTCTTGCAGACCAGAACCGCTGGGGCACCCCATGGGCTCTGTTCATTGACTCCTGCCCAGTGCATCTCCTCAATCTTCTTTCGAGCTGCCAACCTTTTGGCCAGCGGTAGGCGTCGAGGGCGGATGCGGATGGATGAGGCCTCTCCTGTGTTGATCTCATGGAGGACCATGTTGGTGTGGGTGCAGTCTTCGTCCCTGGGAGCAAAGACATCGACAGAGACCTCTAACAGCCTCTTCAGTTGGACCTGTTGTTCCTTGACCAAGCTTTTATAGCTCCTCTAGAAGAGGTCCTCTATGGCCTGTTGGGTCTCTGTAGACCATGGCTGAGGTGACACTGCAGACATCGGTGTAGCTGGCCCCATTGGCTGTGCTTGTTGCTCTGCAGAAGTTGGTGGCAGTGCTGACACTTGGCGGGCCCCAGTGCCACTGAACTTGTGAAGGGCTATGGCTTCTGAGCACAGGTAGAGTATGGCCTTGGGCACATCCACCACAGCTCCCCACTCATCCAGCAGGTCGGGGCCAGTGATGCAGGGGTCCTGGATATCAGCCAAACCAGAACTGGTGTTGTGATGGGTGTCCGTCAATGATGACCTTCCCAGCATTTGTGCTCGCTCACCAGTGACTGTGGTGATGTGATGCCTCATGGGGACCCACCCTTGAAGCGAATGTCTGCAGGAGCCCGGCACAGTCCCTGGGCAGATGAGTGAAATGGTGGACCCTGTATTTACCATGGCTCAGCAGGAAATCCCTTTGAGGGTACAATCCACATAGAGTCCGTGTATCTGGCTGAGGCACCCCAGGCACTGAGTTGGTTAGTTGGGGGTTTGGAAAGTCCTAAACAGTAGCCTCCTCTCGATGCCGCCCTCTCTTAGTTTAACGGAGATGCCGACGGTGGAACCCTGGGTGCCGGAGCTGGGCAGTTGCGGGCCATGTGGCTGGGAACCCTACACCAGTAGCAGCTATCAGCATCCCTTCTCCTGGGGCAGCGGTGTGGGCATGTGTTATGCCCTGAGGGCATAACACATGTTGAACCCTCTCTGCTTCTTTCAAGGCCGCTACCAAGGTGGTGGAAAGCTAGGAGGTGTAGGCGCCCACGGAGACGTTCAGGCTGAAGTCCTTGGATGAAAGCCTGGGTGGCGAGCTCCTCCTGGACATCCTTCATGAACCCAGGGTGTCCTTGGCAGGTGTACATACGCAGATCAGCCAGGCATGCCCCGAGACTCTCTCATGCCCCTCTCTGCTGCTTGGTGAGTTGGTCTGTGGCATCGTCAACATAGACCTGGTGACTGAAGTGCTGCTGGATGGCTGCCTTTAATGACGCCCAATCTTGGAGTTCAGACAGTTGCAGATCTGTGAGTACTTGCTGAGCTCCACCCTCAAGGGAGAGGGCAACATTGCATGCTGTCTCTTCGGGGGACCACACATTAAGCTGTGTTGCCAGATGGACCTGCATCAAATAGGTGTCTGCTGGCTCTTCTCCATTGTAGCAAGGAAGCTTCACTGTAGGTTTCTGTGGGTTCTTGTAGAGCTGAGCAGGTCTCTCTCTCCCTATGTGTCTGTCCACATTGGGCAGGCCAGTAGCCAGTGCTGGGGAGGGGTCTCAGCACCAAGGCTCTGCCAGCCGCTCCATGTGCCCCATCAGCTGTTCTGGCTGCTATTCTGCATGCCGCTCATGTGACTCAGGACGGTTTACTTCCTTGTCGATCACTGCCCTTGGTCACAGTGGGATCAACAGCTCGGAGTACCCCCATTGGCGCTCCCCGTCCTGCCTTGAAAAAGGCAGAAAGTGGGGTTTGCTTGCTCTGTCTGGTCCGCTCTGCCTTGAAAAAGGCAGAAAGCGGGGTATACTTGCTCCGTCTGGTAGGTCGCTCTTGTTCTGACACCGACATTCACCGTGGAGCCCTGCTGCGGTGATCTGATCTATAGCAGATTCCATGCTGGCAATGAGACTGTCAATCTCCTGCTGATTTGCCATTCTTTTGAAATCCCACTTCTGACACCAATGTAATGAGCAGTGGGTTTCAGGCAATAAATAGAATAGAATAGAGGTGTCTGATTGCTCAGTTAGCTTTTTTCACACACTTGAACACGCCACAATGGCCAAAGTCATTAATCACACCCACAGTTTCAGTGATGGTTTTCCCCACCAACAACTCCCATAATCCTCCAGTCCCAGCCTCATTTAACCACTCCCCCTCTAGCCAGCCAATCACATCCCAGAGGGTGGCCAGGATGCCACAATATTTTTACGTACTTTAGAGGGAGCAGACAGTGATTCTCTGATAGAGAGACAGAGGCTAAGTTGAGGGGTTGCGGATGAAGAGAAGCTGCAGAGAGGCGTGTAAGACTGCAGCTCTGCTTCCTGGTCCCAACTCTGAGTAGTCAATGCTTTGGAACTTTCGATAAAAATGATGCCAGATTGTTAGATAAATGAGACACCCCATCCAAGGTGGGATGGATGCCGTTTTGCCTAACAAGACCAGATTTTCCCCCAAATGAGTTCCAGTTGTCTATGTAGCCCACATTGTTTGCAGGACACTACACAGACAGCTGGTGGTTGAAGGATGACTAAACATGTCATCACTGGTCAGGTTGGGGAGGGACCCAGAGAATAAAAGGTATGTGCATGGTGTCACAAAACAGAACTCATGGCAGTTACAAAACACTGAATGTCAAAAATGAGTGGCAGTATTACGATGTATGCATTAAAACAAAAAACACACACATTATTCAGTCACAGCAGTACACAAGAGTGCATGCTTGCATTGTCCAGAGCTAATCTTATCATTCCATCTTGTATTAATTGGCAAAAATAGATAAATAAATAATGAAAGCTTCAGAGCAGTTCCTCACTTACCCACACATCACTACAGTCAAGTGTGGCAGTAACATCAAAAGTTAAAAAAGGCACTGTACTGTTGTGACTAAATATTTTGTGTGATTTTTATGTTTTGCTGCATACAAACTAAAGCTGCCACACGTTTGCCACCCAGTGATGTGTAACTACAGTATGGTAACTTCCCTGTAACTGCCAAGAATTCTGCTCTAATGCATCCTCTCTATACTACAGAGGCCGACATCATTTTGGCAAAGTTACACACCAATTCCATGCTAAGTTTTGTGACTTCCAACTGCCGGAATCGGATGTTGTTAATGCCTGCGTGGATAACAATTGTGGAGTATTCATGATTATTTTTGGCCTGCATTTTCAGTGAAAAGTGAAAAGTGAGTACAAAATTATTGTTAAAGAAAAATCTTTGCAGTACACTATGTTCTGAGCAAAGTATACTGTATAGGAAAAAACAAAACTATTCCAGAATATTTGGAAAACCCAAAACACAACCATTTATCTGAAGAACATTTGGAATTGACTGTAAAAACTACTTTTGAATTTCCTCCAGATATTCAAGACGTTGTTTTTATTCAGCACTTCTTTGACAAAATATTCAAGGATTTCCTTGTGGAAGCTGTTGAGATGTTTGGCTAATTTTGGAGACAACTACCCTTTGCAGATTTATCGGATATACTATTCAGTCATTCCTTCATTTTCTCAAAGAAACAGTGTACAATTTGGTGACATCTGGCAGAGAGGTTCTAGATTGCAGCCAACTGAAAATTCATTCCCCAACCCTTCCCATCCAAACGTGTTTTGGACAGGAGGTTTCTGACCATTGAAGGTTTCTGACCAAGTGTTAGAAACCTTCAATCTTCTTCTTCCTTCAGCTGCTCCCATTAGGGGTCTCCATAGCAGATCATCTGCCTCTATCTCACCCTATTCCTTCATCTACCTCTGTAACACCAACCCTCTCCTTGTCCTCCTTCACTGCATCCACAAATCTTCTTTGTGGTCTTCCTCTTTTCCTCCTGTCTGGCAGCTCCATCTTCAACATCATTTGCCAGTATCTCCACTATCCCTCCTCTGCACATGTCCAAACCATCTCAGCCTTGCCTCTCTTACTTTGTCTCCAAACCACTTTTCTTCACTTGTCTAGTGCATCGTCCATTGCATTAGTGCATCGGATTGTTGACCCCGGGTATTTAAACTCATCCACCTTCACTACCTCCAGGGATGGCAACAGGAAATTCTGATTTCAGCTGAAATCTAATTTGGTCGATTGACTTATGGGGGGGCCAGGGGGCCCAGCCCCCCTGAAGCTGAGAGGTTTTCAGTAAAACTGAAGTAATTTAGACTGAAAAAAGTGATTAAAAAAAATGAAATACTAGACTTAGATAAATCATTAAATTTAATGAAAAGTTAACTTACTTTTTCTTCAGTGTTGTCTCACTGTCTTTAGTCCAACATATTTAACAGTTCTATAAGAGTTTCTTCACTTTTGATCCATAGTTAATCAAGTCTTTACAATACACACAAAAAGCTTTTCCGGCCACATCTGGTTTCTTCAGAAATTGTCCCGAGTGCTTCTGTTACCTCGTCGAACTTTGAGTCAGTTTTCACCTTTACCGTCACTTTTCTCTCAAGCCAGTAACATCGGAACTTATTTTTGACACTTTTGTCTATTTCTAGCACTGATGACTCCTGATCCTTCGATAAAAATCTCATAATTCCGCTGAAAACGATACCGAAAGCTCAGAATTCCAACACGAACACGCCGCCATGAATTTTTGACAAAGCATACAACGAGTCATTTGATTGGTCCAATCGTTTGCAACTATCCAATCGCAGGGCCGTTTACAATACAGTAGTAGCTTGAGTACAAAACATCCGGGTTATCGCGGGAGACTTGACCAGGGGAAGCGCCGAGCGCTTATGTAATTGTGTTGATTTTCGCTAAAATCGGTAACATCGGTGAGAATAAGGTACCTTACCCCCCCTAAAATTTTCTCAACGGATTTAGACGATTCACAGAAATGATCAATTTGAAAATAAATTGGCGGAAATCCGCGGATCGGTGGAAAATTGCCATCCCTGCTACCTCTAGTCCTTCCATCTTCACCATTACACCTACCTCCCTCTAATTCATAGTCATGTATTTTGTCTTGTGTCTACTGACTTTCATTCCTCTTCTCTCCAGAGCACACCTCCACCTCTCCAGGTTAGTTATATCTATAGTTTATTAACTCCACCAAGTGAGGACTTGTGAGGTGTTTTGTTTGCCTTGTGGTGGCACAAGGAGAGATGGCACTCCACCCAGGACTTGGGGATTGGGGGGGAGAAGGAGTTGAGAGGGTAATGGTGAGGAAGTGAGCGGAGACAAGAAGGACGCCATAGCACTAGGGGGTAAGAAACTGAACAAAAAGGTGTCTTCACCCCCGCTGTAACAGGTTTCACACCTGAGGACGCTGGAGCATGAAGTATTGTATTTAAGCCATGCTATGTGTAGTGTATGTTGATGTGTGTGCATGCTTTGTGTCTTGTATGTTAATGTTTCTCACCCTGGGCCCCAAAAGTGGGAATAAAGTGGATATAAGAGGTCGCTTTGGTACCCAGGGCTGGCTGTTCTGTTTGATGGAGGAGAAATAAAGTCTGTGTAGTCAGCTTGTTGTCTTATCTGATTCCATCCTTCACATTGGTGACCCAGAGACTTGAAATGGAGAACGAGCCGAGCACCTCCACGAAGACACTCCCGCTGGAGCCTACCACCGCTGTGTGCACCATTACTGTCAGGCTCACGGACTTTTGGCTCCACAATCCGGCCACGTGGTTTGTTCATGTGGAAGCCCAGTTTGCCTTCTGCGGAATCTCTACGGATGACACTAAGTACCATCACGTGGTAGCTGCGCTGGATGCGCGCACCACACAGCAAGCCATGAGTCTACTCCAAACCCCGCCAGCCTAAGGAAAATACAATGCTCTCAAGTGGCTGCTGCTACGCCGTTATACCCTTTCGGACAGGGAGAGGGTAAGAAAGCTCCTCACATGCTCGGAATTAGGAGACAGATCAGCTGTGGAGCTGATGGAGTGCATGCTTGTGCTAATGGACACAGACGATGGATCTTTCCTGTTTGCCCACCTCTTCCTCAGGAACCTACCGACTTCAACGTGAGCGATCCTCGCTAACTCACCATTACTGGTGGCAAAGAACTACCACGCGCTGGCAGAGGGTGCAGACCGAATCATCCTGGCAAACAAGGCTTTCAGCATGCAGGCAGTGAGACCGGGATCTCTGGTGGAGCCCAGCAAGGTCGAGAAACCAACGGTGGTGGCCGGGACAGCCACCCGGAGACACAGGACCAGAATGTTGTGTTTTTATTACCGCCATTTTGGCAAGGAAGCACAACGTTGTCTGGCGCCGTGCCGCTTCAAGAAGCCGGGAAATGGGACAGCCAGCGGTCAGTAGCAGCTGCAACTGCTGACAACAAGGAGAAGCTGCTCTTCATCGAGGACACACGTTCTGGGAGACGTTTTCTGGTAGACTCTGGCTCCCAGAAGAGCCTCATTTTGCCGGTCTGCACAGACAGGCTGACAGAAGGCTGCGGTCCAGCTTTAACGGGCACCAACAGATCCCGCATCAAGATGTTCGGAGAAAGGACGGTGACTGTATGCTTGCATGGACGCAATTACCAGTGGAACTTTGTGGTAGCTACATGTTCGGTCTCCATCTTAGGTGCTGATTTTTGTGTGGTTATGAACTACTTGTGGATGTTGCCGACAGACGTTTAGTGGATGCTGTATCTTTTTCCTCCTTGCCCTGCATAGCTCTGGGAGTTGGGCCACCAAGACACACTAATGTTCTAGCTCCAGGGGATAAGTACCAGCGTTTGCCTTCCGAGTTCCCAGCACTCACGGTGCCCACTTTTTCCACTATGGTAACAAAGTACGGGGTTGAGCATTTTATCACAGCGAATAGTCTGCCTGTGTTCATGCGCCCTCGCCACCTGGACATGGCTAAATTAGCCATTGCGTGCAAGGGGTTTGCTAACTTAGAGCGATTAGACATCTTTAGGTGCTCCAACAGTCCTTGGGCATCTCTGCTGAACATGGTGCCCAAGTCCGATGGGTCGTGGCGGCCGTGCGGCAATTTCCGATGCTTGAACAATGCCACAGAATACAACTGGTATCCCATCCCACACAATGAGGATTTTTACGTGCACTTGCCCAGGATGCGCATTTTTTCAAAAGTGGATCTGGTCTGTGGTTACCACCAGGTCCCGGTTCGCACAGAGGATTTTAACTCCTTTTGGTCTTTTCGAGTTTTTACGCATGCCATTCAGATTAAAGGGCATAGCGCAAACTTTCCAAAGAATGATGGATGCGGTGCTCCGTGACTTGATGTTCATTTTTGTCTACTTAGATGACATTTTGGTGGCTAGCAAGTCAGAGGAGGAGCACCTCGCCCATCTCAAACAAGTTTTCCAACAGTTAGAAGTGCACGGGCTTATTGTTAATCCAACAAAGTGTTAGTTCGGGCTGCCAGTGATTGATTTTGTCGGGCCATCGCATCTTGTCGGAGGGCGCAAACCCACGCCGGATAAGGTGCGCACAGCGGTTGTTGATCACAAATCACTAACGTATGCAATGTCCAAGGTTTCGTAACCGTGGTTGGCTCGGCAGCAATGGCACCTGGCCGCAATCTCAGAGTTCATTACCGACATTCAACACGTAGCCAGTAAGCTCAATGTCGTGGCTGACAGCCTGTCGTGCGCGTTAGTCTCCCCAGTCTACATGGGATTCAATTTTTCCACCATGGCCGCCGACCAAACTGGGGACGCAGACGTTTGCGAGCTCTGGTCCGCAGCTACCAGATTAAAACTGGAGAGGAGGTTAGTGCAAAAAGGGTGCCCCCCCCTTGCTCTGTGACATCTCGAGTTAAACTCGTGGAGTCTGTTGGAAAATGTATAAATGTATATACATGTTAACATTTCATAAATGAATAATACTCGTATAACTGCTTCTCCTGTGTTGTACGTGACACAGGAACTGTTGAAATAACTTTCTGTTCTGAGAAGTGTAATCTGCCCTGCAACAGTGTAACCGGACAGAATGAAAAAACTTGTATTAACCAACTGTCCTATGCCATATATGGAATTGTCTTTCTCGCTATTTCTCCATCATGTGATAAAAACTCATTGTGTCTAACTTTCTGCTCCGCCATGTGTGGGTGCAGCAGATGTTGTGAAACTTTTTCCTTGACCTACTTTATTGTATAAAAGAGAGGTGCTGATTCTACGCACCAGCATTCACTCCCGTCTGTAACCAGAGGTGTGTTGTGATTTGCTCCTTGCAAGTAAAAACCTTTGATTATATTCATGTCTCGAGTCTGATTAAGGTACGAACCTAACAGAGTTCTATCATTTCTATGAGTCTTGAGTTTCAGATTCCTGACATAACGTGGTGACCGAAACCCGGGACGGCTGAGATCTGGACGGAGCTGGGGGAGGCGTCTGGGCCAGTGAGAAAACCGTGCACGGTCTGATGGAAACCATCAGCATTGACTAACCCGCCTTGAGGGAACTTGGACCGGCGCATCTCCTCCATGCTCTATTCAGTGACGGCTGTTCTGCCTTAACTAATAGAGCCAGAAGTAAGTCTTTGTTTCTTCCCAGCACAATGTTATGTTCTAGGTCCGCGGGATGCGATTAATGGTAATATGGCGGCGTCCATATTTTTCCTAGAGCAGTAAAATAAAGGAACCAGGTCAAAACTGGGACCCCTAAGAACTAAAAATAACAACCATATAGTGAAGGGGAATAAAAGCAGTTAAGAGAACTAAGTTAAAACTTTGACCTCTGAGAACTAAAAATAACAACAATATAGTGAGGAGGAAGAAAAGTTGATAAGAACTAAGTTAAAACTTTGAGCTCTGAGAACTAAAAATAACAACAATATAGTGAGGAGGAAGAAAAGTACAGAAAACCACTTTGACCTCTAAGAACTGAAAATAACAACAAAATAGTGAGGAGGAAGAAAAGTGGTTAAGAGAAAAATGGGAAATTGCGTTGGACGCAGTAAGAAATCTGACGGGGTCAGAGAAAAAGTGAAACAAAGAAAAAGAGGCGAAATAGCCCAGAGAACAGTGAAGAATTTTAATAATAAACAAGAAAATAAGGATAAAGTAAAGGATCCGGATACTATTTAATCACTGCTGCAAGTGCTATTTGTTTTATATTGGTAATCTGTTGTTATTTGTTTTACATTGGGAACGCTGTGAGTGAGAAAGGAAAAGTTTATTAAAAAAAAAAAAAAAGGGCATTTTTGCTCAGTGCAGTGTGGAATGTGTTAAGGAGGGGCTGCTGGAGGAGCAGCTCTCTCTCTCTCTCTCTCTCTCTCTCTCTTCTTTTGCCTCAGGGGCAGGGGAGAGGCAGATTTGGCCTCTAGAGAAAAAAAAAAAGAAGTGTGAATTTTTTCTCAGCTCAATTGAAGAATGCAAGAGGCGGGGCTGTGTGCCTCACAAGGCTTGGGAGATGCTGAGTTGTATAAAGGAAATATGAAAAAACAGTGGGATTAACAAGATAATCCTTCCCCAACTTATCAATGCCACGATCCTAAGGAGGGTCCATACGGCAAATTATTTAAAGAAGCCCAAGAGATTGGGAAATGGAGGAGGCAAATAAAATCATAATAATTAGACCATAATATAATATATGTTCTCTGTTTGTGTGTGTGTGTGTGTGTGTGTGTGTGTGTGTGTGTGTGGTTGATCTGTGAAGAAAGTGGTCTAAATATGGGTACTTTTACAAGGTTTGGGGTTTTTATTTTTTCAATTTAACTGTGTGGGGTCTTGATTAATGTTGCGTACGTGATAAACTGTTCACATATTTAAAAAAAAAAAAAAAGAAGCAATTTTGACGCATTACTGACCTTTGTCCTTGACTGAAACATGACAGCGCACTTTATAGAAAAAAGGACTGACGTGTGACAATGTGACTACAGGCCATGCTATGATCATATTATGATGTCATTTAATAATGCCTAATCACTGAAGGTTTTATGTTTACCCTATATCACATGATTTAAAGCACAGATTTTCAAAACAGATTGAAAATTAATGTGTCTGTGCATATGATCTGCCAGAAGCTATGGATTATCAGACAAAGGTTTTGGAGAAAGAATCCTTAAATTGATAAACATTTTTTGAAGCCAAGTATGACTTTGTATGACATTGTAGATAACATAAGGTGTACTGATTCAAATGACTTTGACTTTACAAATGTAATGTTTATATGATTTTATACTGATATTACTCACCACATAATGGTGCGGTAACAATATATTTCAGAAATGTGACAGTAATGAGGGATGTGCTTCTCCTGATTCAGCGGTGGCCAAGCTGGGTCAGGGTGAACTACATTGCACTCCATAATTTACCAAGGAATGTATGAAATAGGGACATTCCTTGTAAAACATTAAATCAAATTCTAATTAGGCAAAACGTCCGCCTTTCCTTTGACTGAAACAATGTGACACAATATTTCAAATTCAACCCATCTGTGTTCAAATGGACAAACTGATCTTATTTATCAATGCTGAAGCATATCAAAAATGCACAGATAGTTATTTTGTTTTTCTTAAATGAAATTTGTAAACTATTTCAAGAGATGTCACAAAAAGAAGCTATAATTATTGAGATCTCATCTTTGAAGGAACTGGACTACCTGCAAATTTTATTTAAAACTAAAAATGGAAATACACTTCCTTTCAGTAAAAGAATCAAACAAATACCCTGTAACTTTGCTGCATGTGAGCCTCCATGTATCAAAACAGGGGGTATCAAAGAAATTAATTGGCAAATAATTAGCAATCCTCAGAAAAATAGATAATGCATAAAAATTATCAATAAATGATTGATGATGAATTCAGTTCAATTTTATTTGCATAAGTGCTTTTCATTTCATTTTCTGTAGTGCCCAGGATAAACATATGGCTGCAGTTATAACTCAAATACAGGCTGGGCAATACAGACCACCTTTTTATTATTCATGGGATAATACAAATAATAAGATCATGCCTTCTATTATCCTACACATTTCCCATGTTGTGAAGGGGGGGTTGAACAGCAGATCTCTCTCTCTACTTAGCAAAGGAAGAAGCGAGCGACAGGCTTGCTCTGTAAAAAATAGAAGTGTGCTTATGCTGTAACGGTGTTGTCTGGGGTCCAGATTGTGTAAAAATTCCACAACCTGCATCACCTCCAACAGCTGAATGAGCTACTAACCTTAATGTAACTTATCTGTATTCTGTACAGACAGTAAATATGCTTATAGCGCATGACACCTGCATAATGTTACCTTGAATCTGCGGGGGTTTGTCACCTCCACAAAAAACCAGCAAAACATCAACAGCAATTGTTGCAACTATGTAATGTTCTAATGCTACCATGTTCTGTGGCAGTTATTCACTGCCCTGCCCACACTAATGGCACTGACTTGTCTAGCTGCGATAATCACTTGGCTGATAACGCTACTCACTGTGCTGCTATTGGTCTTTTAGGAACCGTCTGTCTTATTAATAATGTTGATGTTTTAAAAGACTGTCAAGATAATATGGATCTTCCTCTTGTTTCATGTGTAAATAATTAGATATACATTTGGCTTGCCTGACGAAAATTTGCTCTGCCACCCACATTATACAGATGAGCTGTCCTGGTGGCACATGGCCAATCATGTGCCAACAGGAGGGAAATCAGTGATGAGGATGTTGGAAAAACTGTCCTAATATTTTGAAAGAAGTAACAAAAACCACACATGGAAAGGGTATTACTTGGCCTGGCCAGAAGCCCTGAAATTAGTAAGACTAACCATTGACTCTATACTAGACCCAAAGACAGGATTATCACCTTTTGAATGTGCCTTTCACCATCCTTATGTATTACCTGACCTCTCACCACTAACCACACCTAACAAATACACAGATCTTGGTGAACATCTCAGGGAATGTTTTGATTCTGTCAGAAGCTCTCTCTCTGCCCCACAGAAAGAAACGGATAACCGTTGAAACCTGGAGACTATGTCTTCATAAAGAACCACCACCGACAACACCAGACACTCCCACTCCCACTGCAGTACGTATTGCTGAATGACCATCTTGGATTCACCTTTCACACGCTAAAAGACTACGGGTGCCTGTAAGTGAACTAACTAACTTGTTTCCCTGAGTAAGTCCAGTTACAAAGGGGGCATGTCCTTTTAAGGACAAGGCCGTCTCAACCCTGGTGAAGAAAGAGGCCCGGAGGGGTACTCTCTCAGGTGGAAGCATGGCACCAAAATTATTGATGACTCTGTGTTCAGCACTTCTCCTGACAGTGGGGTGGTAATCTCTTTCTGATTCAAGGACAAGGAACCCACAAAGCACGGACAATGAACAATACGCATAACCTATGGTACCAGACAATGGTGGTTTGGTGAGAGGACTGGGAATCAATACTTCTTGCTATGTGTGTTCATTGCTACCCCATTCACACAAGACTGCAATACCCATGATCCCTGTTCCACTGAGTGAAGAGGAAACGCCCGGAGCGACAATAGCGATGAATTCTCGTCTCAGTCTGTTTAATACAAGCAATAATGTTGGACATTGGTTGGTGGGGAATTCGTCAGAAAGGTATCTTAATAGATTGAATGTCACTATTCTGATTACACTGGGTCTAAGATTAGAATATTTAATACTATTGAGATTGGAACTTCTTTGCTTGCAGTTAAGAAGCCTTTAATGAAAGTAAATCCTACACTGTTTACTTCACCAATCTGCTTTCACAAAAATTGTAGTAAAAACAGTTTCAACCTGGGTTTTTTCACAGAGATGCAATGATATTAGGGAAGTGACCTGTGAAGTGTCATATCATGATTCTGTTTGTAGCAATGTATTTCACTTTCCCTATATTGCTGCTGGAAAATTCACCTTAAAGAGGAAAAATTGTACTTTTAACTATAGCAATAATCCTACTGTTTTTTGGCCAAATGATGATGGGTATGGCCCCATTGATTGTGATATTAATTTTATTCAATGTGCTTTTCATGTGTGTCATTCCCTGTATAAGGTCCATGATAAGTAGAACTTTTGCTCAACACACTTTCATGTTACAATCTGTTATGCTCCAAAGAGAAGTCCCTGTACAATATACTGCCTTAACACAGCAAAGTGATGGTGATTGTGATGACAAAACCACTGTTTAAATTTGGAAATGATGCTTTATGAGGTCAATGTAACAAAAAACTTTTGAAGTTACATTATGCTGATGCTTGCATGTGATGAAATGTTAAACAGGAGGGAATTGTTGGAAAATGTATAAATGTATATACATGTTAACATTTCATAAATGAATAATACTCGTATAACTGCTTTTCCTGTGTTGTACATGACACAGGAACTGTTGAAATAACTTTCTGTTCTGAGAAGTGTAATCTGCCCTGCAACAGTGTAACCGGACAGAATGAAAAAACTTGTATTAACCAACTGTCCTATGCCATATATGGAATTGTCTTTCTCGCTATTTCTCCATCATGTGATAAAAACTCATTGTGTCTAACTTTCTGCTCCGCCATGTGTGGGTGCAGCAGATGTTGTGAAACTTTTTCCTTGACCTACTTTATTGTATAAAAGAGAGGTGCTGATTCTACGCACCAGCATTCACTCCCGTCTGTAACCAGAGGTGTGTTGTGATTTGCTCCTTGCAAGTAAAAACCTTTGATTATATTCATGTCTCGAGTCTGATTAAGGTACGAACCTAACAGAGTACTATCATTTCTATGAGTCTTGAGTTTCAGATTCCTGACAGAGTCCAAATTTGTCTGGCCTTGCCTACGCAGGGATGTGAAAGAATGGGCTCAGCGTGTGTCGTGGGCCAGCGGGCTAAGGTACACAAGCACACCAAAACACCCCTCGAGCCTTTTCAAATTCCAGCCAGGAGGTTCGACCACGTACACGTGGATTTAGTGGGCCCCCTTCCGCAATCTCAGGGCTTCACACACCTTTCAACAATCATAGGCCACACTATGCGTTGGCCAGAAGTGGTTCCGCTGAGTTCCACCAAATCTGCCAAGGTAGCTCACGTGTTTTTGTCAGCTTGGGTCGCTCGGTTTGGATCCCCACCAGACATCACTTCTGACAGGGGTCCGCAATTTGTTTCAGAATTTTGTTCCGCAATGGCTGACAGCCTGGGGATCAAAATCCACCGCACCACCACGTACAACCCACAGGCTAACGGTTTGTGCGAGCCTTTTCACAGGTCACTTAAAGCAACACTGAGAGCCTCGCTAAAGGACGCAAATTGGGTCGACCACCTGCCTTGGGTCCTATTGGGGTTGCACTCCGCACCTAAGGAAGATTTGGCAGCTTCTCCAGCGGAACTCGTTTTTTCTTAGCCGATGTGGATCCCAGGGGAATTTTTGCCAGAGAGTCCTGCGCCTGGGACCAGTCCGCCCATGCACCTTTTTTCCGATACGGGGCTGCCAGGGTTCCGTGCCCGGCGCACCATTGTTTTCCCCGTGCTTTTGTTCCAAAGCACTTAGAGAATGCCAAATTCATTTTCGTCAGGCACGATGCCTACAGAACCCCACTGCGTCCACCATACGATGGCCCATTCAGAGTGTTGGAAACTAGGCAGAAACATTTTGTGTTAGACTTGGGGGGGCGTAAGGAAACCATCTGCATAGACAGGCTGAAGCCCACTTATGTGCTGGCAGACGAGCAAGTGGTGTTGGCTCAAGCACCCCGGCGTGGGCGCCCACCTATGGTAAGTCTGCAGGTTTGTGTTCCCCCTGCAGAGCATTGTGCTCATGAAACTAACTCTTTCCCATCCACACCCTCTCCCCATCCAGAGAGCAACCTTTCCTCCCACCCACCTCGACAGGAAGGCGCATGACCGGACTGGCGGCTCACCGCTGCAACCGCTATGGGAGCTTGCTCAAGCCCAAAGGACCAGAGGGTTAGGGCCCTTTCTGGATGTTCGGGGGGGAAGGAGGGGCTGTGTGGTGGCACAAGGAGAGATGGCACTCCACCCAGGACTTGGGGGGGAGAAGGAGTTGAGAGGGAAATGGTGAGCAAGTGAGTGGAGACAAGAAGGGCGCCATAGCACTCGGGGGTAGGAAACTGAACAAAAAGGTCCCTTCACCCCCGCTGTCACAGGTTTCACACCTGAGGATGCCAGGGTGCGAAGTATTGTATTTAAGCCATGCTATGTGTAGTGTATGTTGATGTGTGTGCATGCTTTGTGTCTCGTATGTTAATGTTTCTCACCCTGGGTCCCAAAGGCGGGAATAAAGAGGATATAAAGGGTTGCTTTGGTACCCAGGGTCGGCTGTTCTGTTTGATGGAGGAGAAATAAAGTCTGTGTCATCAGCTTGTTGTTTCAGCTGATCCATCCTCCAAAGCCTCCCTATTTCTAAAGAATGAGTTGCGGTTCCGGCGCCACATGAGTTGGCTGCCTTTTGCAACAGCGGCTCAATTCTGAGTCTTTTTATCTTCCTTCTTCTTTCTGATCCGGTGATAACTTTCTGATCCAGCACACCTTTCACTCTATATATATCACGGACACACAGATCGCCCCAAAGGTCTCCCGAGTCGGCGGACGGAGCCTCTGTTTACAGCAGGAGACGATACAGCAGGGAAGAGCTAGCTAGCACTCAACCGCCACCCGGTGCTAACGGAGAAACTCGACATACCGGGAGAACTGAAGCGAAAACGACGCGGGTGCTGGGCTAGAGTTTAGGCGGTGTGCAAGAAATATAAGACAGAATAATAAAGAGCGATGGCAAGAACCAAGCAGACCGCCCGTAAATCTACTGGAGGAAAAGCCCCCCAGGAAGCAGCTAGCCACCAAGGCTGCTTGGAAAAGCGCTCCGGCCACCGGCGGAGTGAAGAAGCCTCACCGTTACAGGCCCGGTACTGTGGCTCTGAGAGAGATCCGTCGCTACCAGAAATCCACGGAGCTGCTCATCCGTAAGCTGCCCTTCCAGCGCCTGGTGAGGGAGATCGCTCAGGACTTCAAGACTGACCTGTGCTTCCAGAGCTCCGCCATCATGGCTCTGCAGGAGGCCAGCGAGGCCTACCTGGTGGGTCTCTTCGAGGGCACCAACCTGTGTGCCATCCACGCCAAGAGGGTCACCATCATGCCCAAAGACATCCAGCTGGCCCGCCACATCCGCAGAGAGAGAGCTTAGACTTTCTGCTGCACATCCACCAACCACAATGCTCCACACTGTGTGTCTATATATATATATAAGATAAGATAAGCCTTTATTAGTCCCACAACGGGGAAATTCCAGGATTGCAACAGCACAGGGATAGCAACACTCAGAGCAACAATCAGAAGGCAAGAAAAAAAAAAGCAAGCAAGTAAGAGCAGCTAATATACATATGTACATATTACTATAAATATATATTGTGACGTAAGCAGGGTTCACACAAAGAAAATGGAGCAGATGGCTGTGATCAACGGGATTTATTTTTCACACACTCTGAGCACAGGCAGGAGGGGAGGTCATTCTCCCAGACCTCCGTTTAAATCACGGTTACACACACATAACGTTTTCAACTGGCAAAGCATGCTGGGAAATCCCTGCCCCCCTTAACATGGCCCCAACGTTACACTGCCCCCCCCCCCGGACTGGTTTCTGTCCCCAGAAAAATTAAAGTCCAATTTAAAAGTCCAATACAAACTCATCCAGGTGTCGGGGCGGTCTTCGGTGCCGGCGGCCAACACGTACAGGCCCCCTAGTGTCCATCTGGGTCTCGGTCGGGGTATCGGGCCGGGATGGAAGCTCCGTTTCGTCCACCAGCGGTGCAGATGGCCGATACGGGGCGAGACGGTCACGATGAAGGACCACAACCCGGTCCCTTTTTCTAAGCCTCACCCTGTACACCACATCTGACAGTCTCTCCAGGACCACGCATGGCCCCGACCACTGGCTCGCCAGCTTCGGTGATCGTCCTCTCTTCCTCTCAGGGCAGAAAACCCAGACTCGATCTCCCGGTGCAAAGTCCCTCCCCTGGCAGCGGGAGTCGTACACTCGCTTCTGCCGGCCCCCTGCCGCTGTCAGGGCCTCTCGAGCCAGCTCGTGCACCATGTGGAGACGTTCTTTCAAACAAAAAAAATAATCCAATCCGGGTTTTCCCTCCACCTCCGGCTCAGGGGGGCAACCGAATACCAAATCCACCGGTGTGCGCAGCTCGCGTCCAAACATGAGCGCCGCAGGGGTGCACCGGGTAGATTCCTGAGCTGCCGTCCGGTACGCCCACAAAACAAAAGGCAGGTGCAGGTCCCAGTCTCGCTGTCGCTGGTCCACTAGGATAGCGAGCTGGGTGGTGAGGGTCCGGTTGAATCGTTCGACCAGGCCGTCGCTCTGTGGATGCAGTGGGGTGGTCCGGGTCTTCCGGATGCCCAGCCGTTTGCAGACCTCTCCGAAGACCTCCGCCTCGAAGTTCCGACCCTGATCGCTGTGCAGCTCCTCCGGTGCGCCAAACCGACAGAACATTTCATCCACCAGCTTTGATGCCGTCGTAGCAGCGCTCTGATCCGGGACCGCGTACGCCTCTGGCCACTTAGTGAAATAATCCATCGCGACCAGCACGTAGCGGTTCCCCCGGTCCGTGGTCTGGAAAGGGCCCAGGATGTCTACTCCCACTCGCTCCATCGGTGCTCCCACCCGGTACTGCTGCAGGGGAGCGTGGGATCGCTGAGTTGGTCCCTTCTGAGCTGTGCATGTGTCGCAGCGATGAACGTGGAGCTCCACATCCTGATGACAACCGGGCCAGTAGAACCGGGCCCGAAGGCGCTGCAGCGTCTTTGTCACTCCGAAGTGGCCCGCTCCTACTGCCCCATGAACCAGCTGGAGTACTTTGGGCCGGAGTCGACGAGGAACCAGCAGCTGCCAGACGTGCCACTGCCCAGCTGGAGTCTGCCACTGTCTATACACCACGCCCTCGTAGCAGCGGAGGTTGGCCCACTGGGAGTGCAGGGCCTTAGTCTCTGGGTCCAGCGGTGACACAACCTCCCAGGCGGGCCGCTGTCCTGCGTCCAGCCACTGCCGAACCCGCGAAATGACCGGGTCTCTGTCCTGCTCGCTCTGCAGCTGCTGCGTGCCAAGAACCTCTGTGACGTCATCGCTGGGAAGAACAGCCTGATCATCTGAGGAGGGGCTGTGCGTCGCTGCGTGATTCCTGCTCGCAGCGGCTCGGAGAGCGGCAGCCCGTGGGGCGGTTTGGTCCCGATCTTCAGCCCGTTGGCAGTGACGACACTCCTCTGTCGCGCAGGGGCGCCGAGACAGCGCGTCAGCATTGGCATGGAGGCGGCCTGCCCGATGCACAATCTGGAAATTATAATCCTGCAGTGACTCCAGCCACCTCGCCAACTGTCCATCCGGTTCTTTGAAGTTTAACAACCAGGTCAGGGAAGCGTGGTCCGTCCTGAGCTGGAACCTCCCCCCGTACACATACGGGCGGAAATGACGCAGTCCTTGGATGACAGCCAGCAGCTCTCTGCGAGTCCCACAGTAATTCCTCTCGGCTCTGCTGAGAGTGCGGCTGAAGAAAGCGACTGCCTGCTCTCCATGTTCTCCCTCCTGGGATAGCACCGCCCCGATGCCCTGGTTGCTGGCGTCCGTGTCCACGATGAAAGGGCGGTTCGGGTCAGGATACTGCAGGACGGGGGCTCTGATGAGCGCTGCGCGAAGCTGGGAGAAAGCAGCAGCACAGCTGTCACTCCACTGGAACGTGCGTCCTTTCTGCGTCAGCTGATGCAGCGGGCTGGCGATGGTGGCGAAGTCTTTCACAAACCTCCTATAATAGGAGGCCAATCCAAGAAAACTCCTCAGTTCTCCAACGTTCCACGGCACTGGCCAGTCTCTCACTGTTGCCACTTTTTCCGGGTCGGTGGCGACCCCCGCTGCGCTGACGATGTGGCCCAAAAAGGTGGTCTCCCGCCGGAACAGGTGGCATTTCTTAGGGTGTAACCGTAGCCCCGCCTGCTGGATGGCTCCCAGCACCTCTCGGCGATTTGACAGGGCGCTGTCAAAATCAGCTGCATGCACCAGCAGGTCATCCAGGTAAACAACGCAGCGACTCCGGGGCACGTGAGCCAGCACTCGCTCCATCAAGCGCTCAAAGGTGGCCGGAGCGTTGCAGAGTCCAAACGGCATCACTTTAAACTGGTACAGTCCCTGCCCGATGGAGAAGGCTGTTTTTTGGCGGGCCTCGGGTGACAGCTCTACCTGCCAATAGCCGCTGCGTAGATCCAGCGAGCTGAACCAGCTGGAGCCGGCGATGTGGTCCAGTGCGTCATCGATGCGGGGCAGGGGGTAGGAATCTTTCCTGGTGGCGTCGTTCAGGCGTCGGTAATCCACACAGAACCGCCACGACCCGTCCTTCTTCTTGACCAGCACCACAGGCGCCGCCCAGGGGCTGCTGGAGGGCTCAATAACATCTGCCTCCAGCATTTCTCGCACTTTTTGTTCCGCCGCTGCCCGCCTTGAAAAGGGCAGCCGGCGTGGGCGGAGTCGAATCGGCCTGGCCTCACCGGTGTTGATCTCGTGCTGCACCAACCCGGTCCGGCCGCATTCCTCATCCTTTGCGGCGAAAACACCCACGTAATAGTCCAATAGCTCCCGCAGCTGGCGTCTCTGTTCCGGGTCCAGCCCGCTGCAGCTCCGCTGAAATAATTCCTCCACCTCCTGCTGCGTCTCTGCTGACACGTTGACCCCTCTCCTTGCTGTCCCTGTGTATGCTCGTGCTCCCTCTGTCCGCGCTGGTGACGTCATCATGTCCAGTCCTCGCGGTGGCCTGCCTGGTCCGGTCTGTCTTGGCGATCCCTCGATTGCGCGTGCCCCCGTGTCCCTTCCCTGGGTTCTGCTGTGGAGCGTGATGGTCCGGTTTCCCAGCTGGAGGGAAGGTCCGGCGGTGTCGATCTTGGCACGCCAGGCTGTGAGCAGGTCTAGTCCAATAATACAGGGGTCTTGGATGTCAGCCAGCCAGAACGGGTGTCTTATGTTCTGACCGGCCACCCCCACCACCAGCACTCTCCGCCCCTTCAGTCGGGCGCGCTCACCGGTAGCTGTGGTGATGCAGCGCTCGGGGGGTTCCCACCCCCGCGGAGCCGTCTTGCTTGTGCCCGGCAGCACACCGGGTCGAACCAAGGAGATTGTAGAGCCGGTGTCAATCAGGGCCCGGATCGACGTCTTCCCCAAGCTGCACTGTAGATGGATCCCTGGAGAGTGTCCAACTCGGCCCACGCGTGGTGCCGGCTCCTCGGGGGAAACATCTGCTGGAGGTGGCCTGTCCCCGTTCACGCCACCTCGCTCTAGTTTAACGCCGGCGAGGGGCCGGTTTGTCGTGGGGTGGGTGCGGGGCAGTATCGCGCGATGTGTCCCATCTCTCCGCAGCGGAAGCACCCTTCCTTGCGCCGCCGAGGCCATCTTCTCCGTGGACGCGCCGCCGCGGTCTGCCGTAATTCCTCCTCCTCCCCCTCGCTCTCCATCGTAGCCTGGTAGGTTCTTCGGCTGTGCGTTGCTGCTTCAGCGGTGCGATTTATTAGCGGCTCTGCCCGCTCTGCTTCTGCCACTGCAGTCCTCCAGTCGCTCGCGGCGTGGAGCCGTACGTGGCTCTGGAGCTGGGCCGGGCGGAGACCTTGGATGAAACTCCGGAGGGCGAGCTTCTCTACTGCCTCCGGCGCGAAATCTGGGTAGCTGCGCCGGGTTAACAGCCATATGTCTGCAGCAGAGGCTCCTAGTTTTTCCTGATGGTTCCGGCGGCGGCAGGTCAGTTGTTCTTGGGCGTGCTCAGCATCCGCTATTCTCCCAAATCGTCTCTGGAGCGCCCCTTGTAGTGCTGGCCAGCTGTGGTGCTCCTCGGGCCGGAGATCAGAGAGCGTGCAGAGGGCTTTCCCTTCCAAGGCCGGCGCAACCTGTACGGCGGTTTCCTCTGGCGACCAGCCGTTCAGCGCCGCAGTCAGCTCGACCTGTGTCAGGTAGTCATCCAATGTGGCTTCGCCGTTGAAACGGGGAATCTTGGCCCGCTGTCGAACAGGTGGGGTGGTCGTTTCCTGATCGATCGCCACCCTTGATCGCCGTGGGGTCGCCAGCCCGTGCTGTCCTGAGAAGGGTGGAATGTTTGCTCTGCTCTGTCTTGAAAAAGACAGGAGGCGGGGTGCGCTGGCCCCGTCAGGTCCGCCGCTTCGTTCGTCCCGGCTCCGGGCTCCCGGTGGTGGTGTCTCGGTCCCATCGTCCATCATCAGCTGAGCAATGGCCTGCTCCAGCTGCTGGATCTCCATTCTGATCCTAGCTTCCATTTGCTCCATCCCACTTCTGACACCAGTGTGACGTAAGCAGGGTTCACACAAAGAAAATGGAGCAGATGGTTGTGATCAACGGGATTTATTTTTCACACACTCTGAGCACAGGCAGGAGGGGAGGTCATTCTCCCAGACCTCCGTTTAAATCACGGTTACACACACATAACGTTTTCAACTGGCAAAGCATGCTGGGAAATCCCTGCCCCCCTTAACATGGCCCCAACGTTACAATATATATACACACACAGACACACAGTGTAGAACATTGTAGCTGGATGGGATAAATATATGAGTATATAAGCACACAGTACGGAGCATTGCAGCTAGGTGGGAAAAAAAAATGTAAATATATAAACACAGTGCAGAGCAATGTAGCTAGATGGAATAATATGTAGATATATAAACACACAGTGCAGAGCATTGTAGCTAGATGGAATGAATATATAGATATATAAATATAAACATAAACATAAACACACCCAGTGCGGAGCATTGTAGCTAGATGGAATAAATATGTAAATGTATAAACACACACAGTGCAGAGCATTGTTGCTAGATGGGATGAAACAGCACAACCGTCTACTTAGTTATCCTACATGGTATGATTATGTGCCAATACATATTCTCACCCTCCATAGCGACCGGTATTTTCCTAGTTGTATGCCAGAGGGGACCATTGTGTAAGTCTATTGCATCTTTTGCATTCAAAAAACTATTAGGTTGTTACGTCTTTTTGCTATCTCTGCGAGCAGCCCTGCTTAGGTTGTACAGTCTGACAGCCGTTGGTAGGAAGGACCTGCGAAACCTCTCAGTTGTGCACCTGGGATGATGTAGTCTGCTGCTAAATGAGCTCCTCAGTGCATTCAGTATGTCCTGCATAGGGTGGAATTCGGACTCCAGCAGAGATGACAGTTTAGCCACCGTCCTTCTCTCTCCTATCTCCTCCACCGGATCAAGGTGCTGCCCCAGGACGGATCTAGCTTTCTTGATCAGTTTGTTCAGTCTCTTCCTATCGGCTGCAGTAACGCCACTGCCCCAGCAGACTACTCCAAAAGTGATGGCTGATGCCACCACCGTGTCATAGAATGTCTTCAGCAGCTCCCCTTGTACACCAAAAGACCTGAGTCTCCTCAGTAGGAACAGCCTGTGCTGTCCCTTCTTGTAGAGTGCGTCAGTATTGTGTGACCAGTCTAGTTTATTGTTCAGATGAACACCCAGGTACTTGTAGGATGTCACCATCTCATTGTCTGTTCCCTGTATATTTACTGGTGCTGTGAGGTGTGTATATATATGTTTACTGGTGTGTGTGTGTGTGTGTGTGTGTGTGTGTGTGTGTGTATGTATGTATGTATGTATGTATGTATGTATGTATGTGTATATATATATATATATATATATATATATATATATATATATATATATATATATATATAGTATAGTAATATGTACATATGTATACTAGCTGTTTGTTTTTTCTTGCCTTCTGATTGTTGCTCTGAGTGTTGCTATCCCTGTGCTGTTGCAATCCTGGAATTTCCCCATTGTGGGACTAATAAAGGCTTATCTTATCTTAAACTTCTGCAGCATGCATTTATTATTTCAGCTAGCAGCTAGAACATGCAATCTGTTTCTTTAGCTCTGGTATTGCTATATTTTTCTCTATACATTCTTATTCGCTTGATTCCAAAACCAGTTCCTAGACACATATTTACTGCCACCTGTTGGCGTAACTTGAAATTGCATCAGCTTGATCACAAGTAACATCTGATCGTTACATCCTCCCTTCATTAAGTTTTGTTTAAAAACATATAACATCAAACATTTGTGTCTTAAAAATATAAACATTAAATAATATGGCAGATAGCACCAGAACAGTTTTTTTTTTTTTAATTTTAACTTTACAAATTTAGTCTTTCTGGTTTCTTGATCTTTCTTGTAGATCTTCTAAACACAGCCTCACTTGGAATGTCTGTTTTGTTGCAGTCTGGGTTAGATAGACAGATGGCTTCATTCTCGCTCCGATTTTTAGTGACTTGGCATAACATGAAATTGCATCAGCTTGATCACACGTAACATCTGATCTTTACAGGAAGTAATGTTTTTGTTGGTTGGTTTGTCTGTTGGTTGGTTGGTTTGTTGGTTTAACTGTTAGCAACATAACTCAAAAAGTTATGAATGGATTTTGATTAAACGTTCAGGAAAGGTGTGTAACGGTATGGGGAACAGATGACTAGATTTTGGTGGTGATTTGGATCACGATGTGGATGCAGGAATTTTTTGAATATTATTTTATATATTAATCTGGCACTTTTCATGTACTTCCCCTTTAAGACGTGTCCACTGAGTTACTGTGTGGCCAGGCCATAGGGTCACACACATAGCAGCCCAGAAGCCAAACACTGCAGAAAAAGTATTAGGGGGCGTGTCCACCAAACTCATTTTTTCTACTGTGGGCGACTATTTTCTATTCATTCTCTATGTAGTCCAGCGTTTACAGCACTGATCGCCCTCAGTGCTGAAGCACTTTGAGCAGTGGCCGCTTTTTGTCACCGTGCTCGGGGCTGAAAAAAGTTCAACTTGTCAGACTACGGTACAGCTGCGCTTGTCAATGTTAGACCTTTCTAAGCAGCCATTCAGAAGTAAGGAAGGTCAGGACATAGGACGCCGGTACAGGAAGATGAGAACGTTAGGTAATGGTGGAGAGGCTGAACTTTGCAGCATCAAACAACGTGGCACTCTTTGATCTGACACTAAGGATATCATGATAAAAATTTCAAAGCAAATGCTTGGAGGAACATGTCTGCATGTGTCAGCGTGCCAGGTGAGCATTTGTGCCTTTGTCATGATTTGATCTAAGGTGGAATTGCCCAGACCCAATGTATGGTCTATACAATTATGACAGTCTTGTTATTATTATTATTATTATTATTATTATTATTATCATCCATCCATCCATCCATCCATCCATCTTCTACCTCTTTTCCAGAGGTCCAGGTCGCGGAGGCAGCAGTTCAAGCAGAGAAGCCCAGACTTCCCTCTCCCCAGCCACCTGCTCCAGCTCTTCAGAGAGGATACCAAGGCACTCCCAGACCAGCTGGGAGACATAGTTTCTCCAGCGAGTCCTGGGTCTGCCCCGGGCTCTCCTCCCAGTGGGACATGCCCCAAACACCTCAAGTGGGAGGCGTCCAGGAGGCATCCTGATCAGATGCCCCTTTAGATGTGGAGCAGCAGCGGTTCTACTCTGAGCCTCTCCCGGATGACTGAGCTCCTCACCCTATCTCTGAGGGTGAGTCCAGCAATCCTACAAAGAAAGCTCATTTCAGCCGCTTGTATCTGCAATCTCGTTCTTTCGGTCATTACCCAAAGCTCATGACCATAGGTGAGGGTAGGAACATAGATTGACCGGTAAATCAACAGCTTTGCCTTAGAGCTTAGCTCCCTCTTCACCACAACAGACCGGTACAACGTCTGCATCACTGCAGATGCTACTCTGATCCGTCTGTCAATCTCTTGCTCCATTCTCCCCTCACTCGTGAATAAGACCCCAAGATACTTAAACTCCTCCACTTTGGGCAGGAGCCTGTCCCCAACCTGGAGAGGACAATCCACCTTTTTCTGTCTGAGGACCATGGACTCGGACTTGGAGGTGCTGATTCTCATCCCAGCTGCTTCACACTCAGCAGCAAACCATCCCAATAAGACCCGTAGATCATTGCTGGATGAAACCAGCAGGACATCATCTGCAAACAACAGAGATGAGATCCTGTGGTCACCAAGCATGACACCCTCCATTCCCTGGCTGCGCCTAGAAATCCTGTCCATAAAAATTATGAACAGGATCGGTGACAAAGTTGGTGTCTCCAACGGCTGTTGTTTCCAAGGCAACCAGTAATCCGTACTGGCAAAAGACACGTTTGTGCAACAGCACTGCCTAGCGGTAGAAAATAACACTGCAAAGACACAAAGCCCCAAACCACTCACTAGACCACACCCAGCACCTGGAGCAAACAAACCCACAAACAACTCAAAACTAATGAAATGCCCGTAATATATATATTATCTCGTAGATTTAATTTTTTTTTAAAACATTGACATGGTTTTATGACCCAGTGACCACTCACAGACTCAAGAATAGATTCAATTAGATTTATTAGTGTAATGTGTGTGTGTGAATGCGTGCGTGTGAGTGTGAACAAGAACAGCAGGGGACAGAGCAGGACACCGTTCGGCCTGGCAACCCTGGAAACACACAGAAGCGTGACAGCGGAGGAGACAGTTGGTGATGAATGATTAGTCAGAGGCTTACTGGGTGTGCAGATGGTGGGAGGCTCAGGTTCAGCTTGGAGGCTGTGGCCAGAGAGACAGTGTCCGCTGTCGGGTGTTGTAGCTCCTGCTGGGGTGTTGATGTGGAGGAGTGGTGTGCTGGGAGAGAGGATAGAAGTCCGCCGCCACAGAGGAGGTAAGGATCTGCCGCCAAGGCACTCCACCTGTGCACAGGGGACTGGCAAATAAGGTGAGTGAGGAATGGTGGCTTACGTGAGCTGTGGGTGATGTCCCTCAGGCGTTGGGACATCAGGTTTGGGTAGCAGAGGACTGTAGACTCAGGCAAGAATGAGAGGATTGACGGATGAAACTCCTCTGGAGCGCAGTGAGACATCTCCGCCCAGAAGCCTGGGCAGAGCCGTCTAAATAGGCCCAGTCCTGATGGGAAGCAGATGTGCACCCAGCTGCTGGCAATCGATCAGGGAGCAGACCATGACAAACATGTCATACACACCTTGTTATCACCAAACAAATACTGTACATTGTCCTCTTACATATATATATTTTCTTGTTTTTAAATTCCCCCTTTTCTCTATTTCTCTTTCGTCCATGCATGTCTAAAGTGAGTCTCAGTCTAAAAATATCTGTTTTTACCAGCATTTCAGTCAACTTTTGCCAATGAAGCTTAACTTAGGCTAACAAGTGAACTCTGCTTAACTTAGCCCAGTGCTCAGGAACTTTTACAAATTGAGCACAACTTTCACCAAAGTTTATTTCCAAACGTCAGCAAATTTTCAGCATGCTGAAAATTCTCAACGAATAAAACTTTCCCAGCATTTGCCAACAAAACATCAACTATCATTAACTTTTATCAACTTTTGGCCAGCAGAGCCAGACGTCTGCTAAAATGTCAGTAAAAGTTGGTCCAAATGTTGTAGTGTGAATCTACCCAAAAAAGCAGGTCCAAGATGGCAGGAAGCCTCCACAAAAGCTGATCTTTATACGAGTGTCGCCTGACGCTGATGTCAGCTGATCTCCGTTGAGTATTCTTAGCTTAAGTTAACCTAAGTTGGCAACAGCTACACATACGCTAGCCTAAGCTGGCAAAAGTTTGGCAACGCTGATTGCAACGCTGGGAAATGCTAGCAAAAGTTGGTAAAAGTTGGTGTGGGCTGGATTTAAAAGAAAACTGTTCACAAACGTAATTTCACCAATATTTGGACTGATTTCTCTGATTTTTCAAAACGTTAGTAAAAGTCGGTCCAAACGTTCTAGTGTGAACCCAGCTTATGGTGTTTTTTGGGCTGATGTGCAGAGCCGTTTCTCCTCCAAACATACTGTTATGGCATCAAAAAAGTTCAATTTTGGTGTCATCTGACAAGACTACATGTTATGTCTGCAATAAGTGAGTCGTGAGCCGTCTTACAGCGAAACAAACACTTTATTATTTCACACACTCTGCAATATGTACAAGATGGCGGCACCGCCTGATGTCATCTGTGTCGACGTCTGACAGCTACGGTGAGTCCCAGTGTCCACCCCCCACCCCCAGTTCACACACTACATTTACTCCCCCTGAAAAAAAAAATCAAAACTAGAGGCCCCATCTTCTGTTCTTCTTTTTTTTATTTTTTAAACCTGAGCGCCTGGGTAGACTGCCAAGATGCCCGCTTGATAGAATGGGTTATTCTGCCACTTTCTTGAGCCATCAAGGTGCGCTCTACAAGAAGGAGCAGCACAGGCTGTTCCTCCAGAGGAGACTCAGGTCTTCTGGAGTGCAAGGGGCACTCCCGAAGACCTTCTACGATTCAGTGATGGCATCAGCCATCACATTTGGTGTGGTCTGCTGGGGCAGCGGCATCATGGCAGCCGACAGGGAGAGACTGAACAGGCTGATCAAAAAAGCTAGCTCTGTTCTGGGGTAACGCCTTGACCCAGCGGAGGAGATAGGAGAGAGGAGGATGGTGGTTAAGCTGTCATCTCTGCTGGAGTCTGAGTCCCACCCAGAGGCGGACTTACCATTAGGCAAAGGTAGGCAACTGCCTTAGACCCTGGTCTGCTAAGGGCCCCGATCTACTAGGAGCCCCATATAGTTTTTTAAATGTTTAGCATATTTAACATGATGTCCGACAAAATAAAGAAACACCAGTATTTACATAAATGGCAAATCAAATCACGAACATAACATCCTCCCCCCTTCTCCTCAGACTGTTGGACTCTTCCATGTTCTCTCTGAGACATGCACATGCGCGTATAGTTAGTCACATTATAAACAAACCATACAGTGTGTAGAATAGCAGTAAAATGAAACAAAGTTATCCGAACAGTGCAGAGAAATGGAGAAAAAGGGAAGAGCACAGAAAATTTTTAACAAAGCAACCTTTTTCACTTCAACCAGGGAGGAAACTTACCCTCCCAAGGAGCAGATAGAGAGCAACGCTGCTTGTACAAGCACACATGATGCTAATGATGAGCACCCGCTGTTAATGAGGAGGCAGCGGTGATGCCTGCTGCTGACAGCAGAGGGAAACAACGACATTTTTCTAATTGCAAGATTGGCAGAGGCCAAGGCTCACAAAGTTAAATTTAAATATGACCAACTGTGCTCCCCAGGCATGCACATAATATCTGCAGCCTCAGCAGATGGCATTACATGAGATTAAATATCCATCCATCCATCCATCTTCTACTGCTTTTCCGGCGGTCCGGGTCATGGAGGCAGCAGTTCAAGCAGAGAAGCCCAGACGTCCCTCTGCCCAGCGACCTGCTCCAGCCCTTCAGAGAGGATACCGAGGCATTCCCAGACTAGCTGGGAGACATAGTCTCTCCAGTGAGTCCTGGGTCAACCCCGGGGTCTCCTCCCAGTGGGGCGTGCCTGAAACACCTCAAGTGGGAGGCGTCCAGGAGGCATCCTAATCAGATGCCCATACCACCTCAACTGACTCCTTTCAATGTGGAGGAACAGCAGTTCTACTCTGAGCCTCTCCTGGATGACTGAGCTCCTCACCCTATCTCTAATGGTGAGTCCAGCAATCCTACAGAGAAAGCTCATTTCAGCTGCTTGTATCCGCGATCTCATTCTTTCGGTCATTACCCAAAGCTCATGACCACAGGTGAGGATAGGAACGTAGACTGACCAGTAAATCGACAACTTTGCCTTAGAGCTTAACTCTCTCTTCACCACAACAGACCGGTGCAACGTCCGCATCCTACCAAACACGAGCTTCAGCTACGGGACCGTCTGAGGAGGAGGAGCCACAGATACCATCATCACCACTCACCTTAGCTGGTGGAAACCCATGAGATGGAGTTTTAAAATTAAATCACCCTTTATTGTCATTCAACTGTACAACCAATCATGTACAGTAGAACGAGATTGTGCTTTACCTATCTACTGTGTTAATCACACACACCCCAAGTGTAGAATCAGAGGGCCGCTGCCATGCAAGGCGCCGCCACAAATTTCCCTCCTCCATTCCATTACTGCTGAGCACCAAGCTGGACGGCAGGAAGTTCCACTTTTATATGGTCTTTGGCATGACCCGGCCCGGATTTGAACCCCTGCCTCCCGGGTGTGGGGTGGATGCTCTACCAACTGAGCCA
Organism: Pholidichthys leucotaenia; assembly: GCA_020510985.1. Lineage (NCBI taxonomy): Eukaryota > Metazoa > Chordata > Actinopteri > Cichliformes > Pholidichthyidae > Pholidichthys > Pholidichthys leucotaenia. The sequence goes on along the minus strand of CM035836.1, from coordinate 253,955,856 downwards.
CCACTCCGGTGAGCCAACGCCGTCTCCCCCAACATCCAACCAGGGCGCATGCGCACGCAGCAACCGGCAGCTGGTGAAAAATTCTGTCATCTGTGTGTGTGTTTTTATGTACTTTTATATGTTTTTACAAAATCCTCTGTGTCGTTTCTGCCCTGGAGAGTTTGTGGACTGTATGGCGAAGCGCTCCCTGGTTCCTACAACATGGACTTCCTCCCCTCTCTTGCACTGCTGCTACTTTTCCTCCGGCTCCTTGTCTATGAGGTAAACGCGTTCGGCACCATGGCGGGCAGAATACATTATTCCAGGGACGTGTTGCTGCATTTAAACACGGTTGATGCAGTGGCTGTGATTGAGCCTAAGCCGCAACTGCCGGACTTTATTTTGAGAGACGGACATAGCGGTGAAAAGAGACACGGCAGAAGGAAGCACGGAAGACGTGGAGGTGTGAAATTGCGCCTGAGAAGACGTCAGTTTGGTAACATTCCTCTTCCTTCGATGATTTTTGGGAACGTACAGTCTGTGAGAAACAAGGTGGATGAAATTCAAGGGAATGTACACTACCAGAAGGACTTTAAGAACTGCTGTGTCATGGCTTTCACGGAATCTTGGCTTACTGCGCATGACCGAGACGCAGACCTGTGGATTGACGGCTTTGGAGCCCCGCTGCGCTCGGATCGGCAGGAAGAGGTAACGGGGAAACGCCAGGGGGGCGGTGCATGTTTATACATTAATAAGCAGTACTGCACATCTGTCACGGTCAGAGAGCGCATCTGTACACCCGATGTGGAGCTGCTGTCTGTGTCACTACGCCCCTTTTATTTGCCTCGCGAGTTCCCCCAACTTTTCATCACAATTGTGTACATTCACCCGAGGGCAGACGCTGACTCCGCCTGCAGCACTATCTTTGATGTGATCCAGCAGCTGCAGTCAATTTCTCCAGAGGCGCCAAACTTCATTCTTGGGGATTTCAACCATGTTTCTTTAAAGAAGACACTTAAAAACTTTTATCAGTATGTCTCCTGTCCTACCAGGCAAAAAAAGACATTGGACCTGTGCTATGGATCCATAGAGAGGGCCTATAAATCACTCCCCCTTCCTCCTTTAGGATCCTCAGATCACAACTGTGTACATTTGCTGCCCACATATAAAACTGCTCTCAGAAGAGGCAAGGTGGAGACGAGAGACATTGATGTGTGGACAGAAGATTCAGTGCACAGCCTCCAGGAATGCTTTGACTGTACAGACTGGGAGATGTTCACACTGTCCTGCGGGGATGATTTGGACTCTTTGGTGGACGTCACATGCTCATACATGGCTTTCTGTAAAAATAAGATTGTTCCACATAAACGTGTCAAAATATATCCCAACAACAAACCATGGGTTACAAAATCAGTTAAATCCTGCTTACAGAGGAAAGCACTTGCCTTTAAACAGGGGTCTGTTTCTGAGCTACAGATTGCCACAAAGGAGCTGAAGGCCGAAATTTTAAGAGCAAAACAGAATTATAAATCAGAATTGGAAAGCAAGATGGCAACAAAGAAACTTGGTTCAGCCTGGGCCAGTATGAAAACTATTGCAGGCCTTCAGAGCACAGAGCGCAGTAATTGGGTGTTTTTAGATGGTTTTAATTCAGACACAGAGCTGGCTAATGCTCTTAATTGTTTTTATGGTCGTTTTGACTCCTTTGATTTTAGCACAGAAACCCAAGATTTGAAACAGAAACTCAAAGACAATCAGCACTTTAATATTGAGGTGCAGGATGTTAAAAGGAAGTTCTGCGCTGTAAAAGTGAACAAAAGTCAGGGCCCTGATAATATATGTGGGCGCTTGGTAAAGACCTGTGCACATGAACTGAGTCCTACATTTCATTACATTTTCAATAAGTCCTTACAAACACAACATGTGCCTAAGATCTGGAAAGAAGCCGTGGTTGTTCCCATTCCAAAATCCAGCTGTCCTAAAACGGTAAACGACTTTAGACCAGTTGCTTTGACTTCAATTTTAATGAAAATTTTTGAAAAATTGGTCAGATGTGAGGTCCTAAAGCAGACTGAGCATGCATTGGATCCTCTGCAGTTTGCCTACAGGCCTCACAGAGGAGTGGAGGATGCCACTGTCACACTGTTTAACATGCTTTTTAAACATCTGGATTTTAATGGGACACACGCCAGGCTTTTATTTGTGGACTTTTCCTCCGCCTTTAATACAATCCAACCTCATATTTTAGTTGAAAGGCTCCTGCAGCAATTTGATTTGAGCAATAATCTGGTGGGTTGGATTCTGGATTTCTTAACCAACAGGACGCAGAGAGTAAGGGTCAATGGTACATTGTCGGACCTAAAGTGCTCTTTTACTGGCTCTCCTCAGGGGTGTGTGTTGTCACCACTACTCTTCATCCTGTACACAAACATGTGTCGGAGCAGACATGACTACAGACACATTATAAAGTATGCTGATGACTCAGTTATTGTCAGTCTCCTCCAGGATGGTGAGAGTGGCCACGGCCCAGTAGTTGATGATTTTGTTCACTGGTGTGAGGATTTCTACCTGCAGCTGAATACGACAAAAACTAAAGACATGATTATTGACTTTAGGAGGAAAAATCCCAGGCACAAAGTCACCGTACTAAAAGGCCAGACCACCGAATGTGTACAATCCTACAAATATCTTGGGACGATTATTGATAGTAATTTAAAGTTTGAAGAGAACTGTGAAAGGGTGTGCAAAAAGGGTCAGCAACATTTGCATTGCTTGAGAAAACTTGCACGCTTCCAAGTTGACCGAACCATAATGACAATGTTTTATCGGGCTTTTATTGAATCTGTTTTATCCTTTTCTTTAGTGTCATGGTTTGGTCAGATAAAACTGAAACAGAGGAAATCCTTGCATCAGGTAGTTAGATGGTCCAGTCGTTTGCTTGGTGAGTCACAGCTGAGCCTGACATCCCTGTACACCAGACAAGTGCAGAGGATGGCTACCTCCATTTTAAATGATGACTCCCACCCTTTGCACTGCAACTTTCAGCTTCTTCCCTCAAGACGGAGGTTTGCTGTCCCAAAAAGTAGAACCCAGCGCTACAAAAACAGCTTTGTTCCTGCTGCTGTCAAAGAGTTGAACAAGATGTAACAATATATTGCACATAATTTTGATACCTATTTATTAACTCCATTTTATATTTACTTATTTTTGTAGGATGTCACTTGGGTTCTAAATACTTTATTGGGTTTTAGACCTTTGAATTTTTAACCTCTTTGACTAGTTTTTAACTTTTAATATGACCCTTCTCTCTTACCTCTGGTTTTTCTCCCATCTCTTTGTCTTTTTATACCCTGATTGATGGAGCCTTGAGTATTTTTATCATGTTTATAGTCAGCTTCATATGTGCCTGTGTTTGTGTCTATGTTGAATGTAATTTGTGGCTTGTATATATGAATGTCACCAGACTGCAAAACAAATCTACCTACGGGTACAAATAAAGTAACCTGAACCTGAACCTGATCTATGGGACTTTGTGGTCGATATGTGGATTGTTGGGGGCAGCTAATCCTCTTAGGTGGGAGCAATGTGGTGTGCTGGCCACCCTCTGGGACATGATTGGCTGGCTGGATGGGGAGTGGTTAAATGAGGCCAGGACTGGAGGATTATGGGAGTTGTTGGTGGGGAAAACCATCACTGAAAATGTGGGAGTGATTAATGACCTCGGCCATTGTGGCGTGTTCAAGTGTGTGAAAAATAAAAGCTAACTGAGCAATCAGATGCCTCTTATGGAAGCTGCACCGTCTCCTGCTGGAAAACACTACAACGCACAGTGAAAGCAGCCAGCAAGATCATGGGTGCCCCTCTGCCTGCTGTCTTGGACTTCTACCTCACCCTCCTCATCTGCAGAGCCATCAACATCGCAGGCGACACCTCCCATCCCTCACACTCCCTCGTCAGCCCACTGCCCTTGGGGAAAAGGTACCGGAGCCTCCGGGCCCGCTCCACAAGACTGCTAAACAGCTTTGTTCATCAGGCCATCAGGACCCTGAACTCTGTCCCCCCCCCCCCCCCCCCCCCGGACCATAACACACTCACCCGCACAATAACTACCTCAGCTGTTGGCACAGAAAGACTGGCACACCAGCAGTAATACATTTACTGCTGTATGTCTCTGCACTTTAACTACAACCATTTGCACAAATGCCATATCTGCTGCTGTCTGTCATTGCAATACTGATCATGTGCAGTCCTATCTGTTACTATCTGCACCTACACTACCGCAATGAACTGCATTGAATATCTCTACTTTTCTGTATATAGGATTGCTGGGCTTCATCATTGTTAATCGTTTATCTCTGTTTGCACTATGGGAGTTCTGGGTCTATCTTTTGTCGCCATTTGCACTATGGGTTGCATTACTGTACATAGACTGCTGTTGTTTTTTTACAGCCTTATTCCTTTTCTTTTTTATATTAGGCACACCACTGAAGAGAGAGAGAAACACCATTTCAGTTCTAATGTATGTCCTGTACGTATAGTAGTACTGACAAATAAAATCTTTGAATCTTTGAATCTTGACTCTTGAATCTCTTTATTGCCTGAAACCCACTGCTCCTTATGATATAATGTTTAAGCATCCTAAAGTGATTAACGATGAAGTTGATAAAACAAATTAAATATGTAGCCCCTAAATCTAATGACTTGACCTCTGTTCCTCATAATTTAAAAATTAAATGTGGTTTGTTATATAGGTATTACAGTAGGTCTCTAACTCCCAAGTCTCTGCTAGTCCATGATTTGTTAATTGATCATCAGACTGAGTTACTATCCCTTACAATGACTTGGTTAAGGCACAAGGATTATGTTGGTTTAAATCAGGGGCGGTTCCAGGATCAGAGCTTTAGGGGTGCTGAGCACCCAATGAGCTCCACTACACACACATATGTGCGCGCGCACACACACACACAGAGCGGTGTTATCATCTTTCATACATCTCCTCTCTGGTTTCTAGTTCGTGAACATGGTACGTGATGATACATAAAAACAGTGACAGCTTGGATTTAATATTTTGTTTCTACCAAAACAACAACAGCTTCTTTTTCTCAAATTCAAACAGTGGACAGTGGTTGATTGACAGTGCAACCATTAAAGAAAAACGTCTGCTACTAGCTGTTTTCAACAGGGCTGGACTGGGACAAAAAAATCATACCTGGCATTTTTGGTCCAATTTGTTTAGTAGCACCATTCAACCATCAGAGGTCAGAATTATCCCACTTTTGTCCTTAACAAGTAAAGCCCTGTAGTGTTAAAGAAAGAACTAACTAACTAACTAACTAACCTGCACTTATATAGCGCTTTTCTAGTAACAAAGACCACTCAAAGTGCTTTCACTAGTACTAACCCTCTATTCTAAGGGCCTATAGGAAACAGATATCTAGGGACAATTTAGAACAACCAATTAACCTAACATGCATGTCTTTGGATTGTGGGAGGAAACCGGAGCCCCCGGAGTAAACCCACGCAGCACAGGGAGAAGGTTCCAAGGTTGTCATAGCCAGGAGCGGCACTGGGGTTAAGCTCCTAGTGCTCATAAAATGCTCCTTACGGCGTGCGTCTCGAAAAGCCTCTGACAACTAAGTCCAACTCCTAGCCTGCCCGTGTGGTTTAGTCTCTAAGCCCGGCGGAACTGCTTTTACTAATAGGAGAAGGGGCAAGGGCGGATCTCTGGCGCCTTAAAACCAGATGCTTCGGGTAGATGGTGGCTCGTCAACCTGGGAAGGTAGCCCATCTAGGGGAAGGTAAACCCTGATTTCAAACCTCCACTACCTTGCGGCACACCCGGTCACGGGAGAGGCCTCGGGAGTCAACCCTGAGGAAAAATCCGGAGTCGGAGCCCCTAAGGCAGTTCTCTGTTGTGCTCAACATCGTTCTGGCAGCTCCTGCGACGGCGCTGGTGCCAAACTATAGCAGCCCTGCTGTTCCTTTGGATTAATCAGTGACGTGGAGAGGGGGGACATGCTGCATGGGTAACATCTTGTCCTCCATATTTTCCTGCCCAGGCTTGAATCCTACCAACGCCCAACGCTGGAAGGTAGAACACCAGTGCGCATTGGCCTGTTCAGCCACAGGCGGTGCTGTTCCAGCAGAGTAGACGTTTAGGATTTTCTTCCATGGTCATCATAGACCGACGGAGGCCGATGACAGGGAGAACATGCAAACTCCACACAGAAAGGTTGCAAGAAGAAATAAATAAATAGATAAAGAAAGAAAGAAAGAAAGAAAGAAAGAAAGAAAGAATGAAAAAGAATGTCATGATTGTGATAACAATCAGGTCATGTACACGATGCAGCAACAAAAACAGCAATCAAACAACAAACACATTTGAGAACTTTATTAATATCAAATAAATGCACAGCTACAGAAATGGTCACTCGCCAGAGGAAACAGCCTGTGGAGAGAAGACGAGAGCTGTGAGTTGGAGGAACAGAGTAAGGGGGAAATGGGCTGGCCAAATTACCACTTACGTGAGCTCCGAAGGAGAACCGGCAGGGCCCCAGCGGGGAATAGATGAACCAGCAGGGTGTGGGGAGTGGAGCTGGTGGTGCCTGACCGGGTGGAGGTTGGATGCTGTGGATGAGTGATGATGTGGCAGGAGAGCACGTGCAGTCCCGGTGACACACCCGCACGATGGCCGCAACCCTAATAGGAGAAAAAGCACCCAGGTTAATACTTTCTTCACCAGTGTGAATCATACACTTGCTGTCTTTGATAGGCAGTATACCCAGATGAACCAGCGTTGAATCACTGAAGAATGCTTCCTTATGAACGCTGGCTGATGAGAGGGCGCAGGTGTGTCCTCACACTCAGGTGCTTTGATGACCTGAGGAGAGATGAACGGGAAGGAGGGGGTGCGCTCTCGCCGCCAAAGAAAGAAAGAAAGAAAGAAAGAAAGAAAGAAAGAAAGAATGTTACTTTATTATCTACTTTGCATAAATATTTTGTCATAATTTTAGTCTCAAAATTTTCCAAAGGTGCAAAACTTTGAGAAAAAGCTACACAATTACAAGGAAAAAAAATCATAAACATATACAGCATACAAGAAAAGTTTCAAATTTACTAGAAAAACATAACAAATTTATAGGGACATATGCCCATTTATTTAAAATCTATCCATCCATCCATCTTCTACTGCTTTTCCGGAGGTCCGGGTCACGGAGGCAGCAGCTCAAGCAGAGAAGCCCAGACGTCCCTCTCCCCAGCCACCTGCTCCAGCTCTTCAGGGATTATACCAAGGCGTTCCCAGACCAGCTGGGAGACATAGTCTCCCCAACGAGTCCTGGGTCTGCCCTAGGGTCTCCTCCCAGTGGGACGTGCCCGAAACACCTCAAGTGGGAGCTGTCCAGGAAGCATCCTGATCAGATGCCCAGATCACCTCAACTGGCTCCTTTCAATGTGGAGGAGCAGCGGTTCTACTCTGAGCCTCTCCCGGATAACTGAGCGCCTCACCCTATCTCTGAGGGTGAGTCCAGCAATCCTACGGAGGAAGCTCATTTCAGCCGCTTGTATCTGCAATCTCATTCTTTCAGTCATTATCCAAAGCTCATGGTAAATCAACAGCTTTGCCTTCGAACTCAGCTCCTTCTTCACCACAACAGACCGGTACAACGTCCGCATCACTGCAGATGCTGCTCCGATCCATCTGTCAGTCTCTCGCTCCATTCTCCCCTCACTCGTGAATAAGACCCCAAGATACTTAAAGTCCTCCACTTGGGGCAGGAGCTTGTCTCCAACCCAGAGTGGACAATCCACCTTTTTTCTGGCTGAGGACCATGGACTCAGACTTGGAGGTGCTGATTCTCATCCCAGCCACTTCACATTCAGTGGCAAACTGTCCCAGTTAGACCTGTTAGTCATTACTGGATGAAGCCAACAGGACAACATCATCTGCAAACAGAGATGAGATCCTGTGGTCACCAAGCATGACACCCTCCATTCCCTGGCTGTGCCTAGAAATCCTGTCTATAAAAATTATGAACAGGATCGGTGACAAAGGGCAGCCCTGGCGGAGTCCAACTCTCACTGGGAATGAGTCCAACCGAACCGAGTGTTGGCAATATGAACCATACTCTCACAGAAGTCGTATAGAGACCGGATAGTTCGTAATAACAAGCCCAATACCGCATACTCCCGAAGCACCCCCCCACAAAAAAAACACGAGGGACGTGGTCAAATGCCTTCCCCAAGTCCACAAAACACATGTAAACTGGTCGGGCAAACTTCCACGAACCCTCGAGGATACTTGAGAGGTTAAAGAGCTGGTCCGATGTGCCACGGCCAGGAATCTCATCCACCCCTGAGGCCCAGCCACCGAAGAGATTTTTAACCACCTTGGTGACCTCAGCCGCTGTGATGGGTGAATCGTCCCCCTCGTCCACAAGCCCTGCTTCCTCTGTGGAAGGCGTATCAGTGGGATTGAGGAGATCCTTGAAGTATTCCTTCCACTGCCCGACGATATCCCTAGTCGAAGTCAGCAGTGCCCCATCCGCACCATACACAGTGTAGCCAGGGAGCTGCTTTCCCCTCCTGACCCGCCGGACAGTTTGCCAGAATCTCTTCACTGCCGACCGAAAGTCTTGTTCCATGGCCTCACCGAACTCCTCCCATACCCGGGTTTTTGCTTCAGCAACCACCCGAGCTGCACTCCGCTTGGCCTGCCGGTACACCTCAGCTGCTTCAGGAGTCCCACAAGCCAACCAAGCTTGATAGGACTCCTTCTTCAGCTTAATGGCCCCCCCTCACCATTAGTGTCCACCACTTGGTTCGGGGGTTGCCACCACGAGATGTACCGATGACCTTGCGGCTGAAGCTCTGGGCAGCTGCTTCAACAGTGGAGGTGGAGAACATGGCCCATTCAGACTCCATGTCTCCAGACTCCCTTGGAATGTGGTCGAAGTTCTTCTGGAGGTGGGAGTTGAAAACCCCCCGACAGAGGCCTCAGCCAGATGATCCCAGCACACCCTCACTATACATTTGGGTCTACCGGGTCTGAATGGCATCCTCCCCTGCCATCGGATCCAACTCACCACCAAGTGGTGATCAGTTGACAGCTCTGCACCTCTCTTTACCAGAGTGTCCAAGACATGCGATCGCAGGTCTGATGACACGATAACAACATCGATCATCGACCTGCGACCTAGGGTGTCCTGGTGCCAGGTGCACATATGGACACCCTTATGCTTGAACATAGTGTTTGTTATGGACAAACTGTGGTTAGCACAGAAGTCCAATAACTGAACACCACTCGGGTTCGGATAGGGCAGGCCGTTCCTCCCAATCACCCTCATCCAGGTTTCACTGTCGTTGCCCATGTGCACATTGAAGTCCCCCAGTAAGACAATGGAGCCTCCAAGAGGAGCACCCTCCAGCACCCCAGTCAGAAACTCCAAAAAGGGTGGGTACTCTGAACCATCATTTGGTGCATAGGCACAAAAGATGGTCAGGACTTATTTCCCAACCCGAAGGTGCAGGGAAACAACCCTTTCATCCACCGGGAAAAATTCCAATATAGAGGCCGCAAGGTGGGGGAATACAAAAATACCCACCCCTGCTTGCCGCCTCTCACCCGGGGCAACTCCAGAGTAGGCCAAGCTCCAGCCCCTCTCCAGGAGACTGGTTCCAGAACTGGAGCTGTCTGTTGAGGTGAGGCCGACTATATCTATCCGGTATCTCTCAACGTCATGTACCAGCTCAAGCTCCTTCCCCACCAGTGAGGTGACATTCAGTTCAATTCAATTCAATTCAACTTTATTTATATAGCGCCATTTCACAACAACAGTCATCTCATAGCACTATCAACTGTAGGGGAATTCCACATCCCAAAAGCCAGTTTAGGAAGCCTGGGATCAGACCACCAAGGTCTCTGCCTTCGACCGCCACTTAATCCACATAGCACCGGACCCTCATGGTCCCTCCTGCAGGTGGTGAGCCCACTGGAGGTCGGACCCATGTAACTCCTTCGGGCTGAGCCTGGCTGGGTCCCATGGGTGGAAACCGCCACAAGGCGCTAGCCATCGAGCCCTTCCCCCAAGCCTGGTTCCAGGGTGGGGCCCCGGTAACCCCATTTCGGGCGGGGTACACTGAATCCTTGTTTTAGCATTCATCATGAGAGTCTGTTGGAGCGTTCTTAGTCTGGCCCTTCACTCAGGACCAGTTTATCCTGGGTGACCCTACCAGAGGATAATTGCGACAACATAGCTCCTGGGATCACTAGGGCACGCAAACCCCCCACCATGATAAGGTGACGATCCATGAGGGGGTTTGTTTTCTTAAGAGCCCCATTAGCACTTGTATAAAACATTGGTTATTCTTCCTGGGGTCTAACATACACACAACACTACACACATTTACAGGTAACGACAACAATATCGCAGTAATGGTCTTCTTTGGAAAGAGCTTTCTGTTAACCCGAAGCGTTTGCTAAGCTAACGCTAGTCGTAGCACCTAACACCGACATGAAGCGACTCTGTCCCTGGTGATTGAGGCTCATCGGAGGAACTAACCGAGGCAACAGTTGGACGGGAGCCGGATCGGAGTTTGGGTGCAGCGGTGGTGGGAGATGGGGACCAGTGGAGGACCACCGGGCCCCAGCCAGACAATAGCCTGAGTCGGAGCCCAGTTACAGCGGCGGGGCTCAGCGGAGGAACTACTGAGGCAGACGGCGGTAGGTGGCGGGGCTCAGCGGAGGATCTACTGGGACCCCAGCCGGACAGAAGCAAGATCGGAGCTCGGCTACAGCGGCGGTGTGCGGCGGGACTCGGTGGAGGAGCTCGGTTACGGCGGCGATAAGCAGAGGGACTAGCAGAGGAGGGGGCTAGCTGAGGCCCAGCTGGAATCGAGGTCGGTCGGATCGGATACCGGCGACACCAGCAGAGATTGTGTTGCTATCCACAGGTCAGTAAAAATGCCACCAAAGAAGGAAGAAATGGAAGAGATCAAAAAATCTCTGAACTTCTTGTCAGAAGAAGTGACCAAAATGGTTAGCCAGCAGGCCAAAATAATAGGCCTAATGGAAGAAGTCCGAGAATTAAAACTAACAATTCAGGAAAGAGACAAAAAAATTACGGACTTGGAGCGACGCGTCAAGGATCTTGAACAATGTTCTCGTATGGATGATGTAATTATAAGTGGACTAGACATCAAATATCAATCATATGCTCATGTTACAACAGGACTGAGAGGTGAGGAGGCTCCCCTGAGTGAATCAGTCTCCCTGGAAAACCAGGTGCTTCAGTTCCTTGATAGTAGAGATATACGTAAAGGTAGAAGCAAATGCAATTTCAGCCTGTTATGCTTTACCCAGAAAAGATAATAAAACAAAGAAATCAATTGTGATGCGCTTTGTGAACAGGAGGGTAAAGAATGACATGCTGAGGCAGGCCAGAAAGCTACGGGGAACAGAAGTTTACCTAAATGAACACCTAACAAAAACAAATGCTGAAATAGCACGGCAAGCACGGATGCTGAAAAGACAAAATAAGATACAGGCAACATGGACAAGAAATTGTAGAATTTGGATCAAACTAAATGGAACACCTGAGCAAGCAAAGAGCATAATGATCAGAGATGTTACTGACTTAAATAAATACAGATGAACACTGATTAAGAAAATTAAGACACAATGATAATCCATATCCACACACACCGCAAGAATAGTTCTTTTGACATACTATGTCAATGTACTTTAAAAAAAAAAATAAGCAAAATAAACAAAAAACTTACGACTGACTTGAGTAGACATCAATTATCCCCAGTTGGAGGAAGTCATTTGACACAGAGTGAGGAAACTCAAACTCTGAAAATATGCCATTATGCTACAAGAGATGGAGAATGATATTGATCCTGATAACCACTTTTTCAATAATATTCATAACCATTGTGAATATTACACTGAAAAGCAATTCAAAAGTCAAGTGCAACTAGATGGTAAACTATCAATAACACACTTCAACAGCAGAAGTCTTAACAAAAACTTTCCACAGATTCAGGACTATTTAAAACAGCTAGACAGAAAATTTACAGCTATCGCAGTCTCTGAAACTTGGCTTAATGAAGAGCAGGCTCCCCTGATGGCAATAGAGGGATATCAGATGTTTGACATTAACAGATCTCAAAAAAAGGGTGGTGGTGTTGCACTGTATATTGATGACCTGTATAGGTGTAAGCTTGTAAATGGAATGTCCTTTGCACTACCAGGGATTTTGGAATGTGTTACTGTTGAGATTGACCAAGATAAAACAAAAAATCTAATTATAAGTTGTATATATAGAACGCCGGGAACTTGCATTGAGACATTCAGAGATAAATTAGTCGAGCTGTACAATAATATTACTAGTAAGAAAATGGTAGTAATTTGTGAAGATTTCAATATTGATTTACTAAATCCACATCAACAAAATGTAATTACAGAGTTCATGAACTCTATGTACAGCATGAGTCTATACCCCACAATAACACATCCCAGTAGAATCACAGTTCACACTGCTACACTTATTGACAACCTGTTTGTTAATATTATTGATAAGAAAATAGAAAGTGGATTATTGATAAATGATATAAGTGACCACTTGCCAACCTTTGCACTTATCCATGGCCACACGGGGGCCAATACAGAAAAAATTTTAAAATCGTTCAGATACAAATCACAAAATGCAATCAGTTCTTTTAAAGAGGACTTGCTGAAGCAAGACTGGACAAAAGTCTATGTATCAGATGTAAATGAAGCCTATGACACATTTATAAACATTGTAACCACTCTTTATGAAAAAAAATTGTCCATTAGTAAAGAAAAAGCTTAAACATAAATTTGCCGATAAGCCATGGTTAACCAAAGGATTACAAAAGGCGTGTAAAAAGAAAAATTTATTATATAAAGCTTTCCTAAAGAAAAGGACAAAAGAAGCAGAGCAGCGGTATAAAACATACAAAAATAAGTTAACATATATAATAAGATGTAGTAAGAGAGACTATTACAGTAAAGAACTGGAGAAAAACAGAGACAATATTAAAAATACATGGACAATACTTAACAGTATTCTTGGAAATAAAAGCAGAAATACAAGCTACCCAACCGATTTTTCAAAAAATAATAAAATGACTCAGAGTGTGAATGCAGCTTCACCTGCAGATGAATTTAATAACTTTTTTGTTAACATTGGTCCTAATTTGGCTCGAGAAATACCCATTACGGCGCCTACAGGTGATACAATAAGCAAAAACACTGCTATAAAAGACTCCATTTTCATAAAGCACACAGACGAGAGAGAGGTCATTGAAATTGTTAAATCGTTTAAAAGTAAAACATCTGCGGACTGTGATGGTATTGACATGCTCTTAGTCAAAACTATTATTGAATGCTTAGTGAAACCACTGACATATATCTGTAACCTGTCTCTCCAAACAGGTATATTTCCCAATGCAATGAAAATAGCTAAAGTAATTCCGATATACAAGACGGGTGACAGAGGGGAATTCTCTAACTATAGACCAATTTCACTATCGCCGCAATTTTCCAAGATACTGGAAAAAAATATTCTATGAGAGAATTGACAACTTCATACTGAAGAATAATTTATTGTGTGAGCAGCAATATGGGTTCAGACACAAGAGGACAACTGCATTTGCTCTAATGGAATTTATAGAAAAAATATCAACTGCCATTGAAAATAAAGAGTATTCAGCTGGGGTATTCCTGGATCTTAAAAAAGCATTTGATACAGTGGATCATAATTTATTATTAAAGAAACTACAAAATTGTGGTATTAGAGGGGTAGCACTGTCCTGGTTATGTAGTTACTTAAAGAATAGATGTCAGTATGTATGTGTTGGTAACAAAAACTCACAGTTACTGAAGGTTACTTGTGGAGTCCCACAGGGTTCAGTTTTGGGGCCATTGTTATTCAATATGTATATAAATGATATATGTAAAGTTTCAGAAAAAATGGACTTAATATTGTTTGCCGATGACACTAATCTATTATGCAGTGGAAGCAATTTGGAACAACTTTTGGATACACTCGGAAAGGAATTAGGAAAGCTTAAACTGTGGTTTGATTCAAACAAATTAACGCTCAATTTAAGTAAGACAAAATTTATAGTCTTTAACAACCATCACAACAACTTAGTATCTAAGCTCAGTGTAAATGGTGTAGAGATTGAAAGGGTATCTAAACTAAACTTTAAACTAAAACTTCTTGGAGTAATAATTGATAATAAACTGTGTTGGAAGTCACATATTAATTATATTAAAGGTAAAATATCCAAATCAATTGCAATACTACACAGAGTGAAATATTTGCTGAATCAACCCACACTATATACCTTGTATCATTCATTAATACTCCCATACATGACATATTGTACTGAAGTATGGGGAAATACATATAAAACAAACATATATCCAGTCTTTATGCTTCAGAAGAGAGCTATTAGAATAATAAACAAAGCTGCTTACAGGGAACCAACAAACCCACTTTTTCTTAAATTAAAAGCTCTCAAGTTGAAAGATCTCGTTGACTTTAAAACTGCAGTAATAATGTTTAAAGTGAAGAATCTATCACTGCCCGCAAATATCCAAAAGTTGTTCCAAATAAGGGAGAAACAATATCATTTCAGAGGAACATGTATATTTCAAAAACCTTCAGTGAGAACTACCACCAAGCAACACTGTGTTTCAGTGCAAGGAGTCAGATTATGGAACGATTTTGGACCTGAATTAAAATCATGTACAACGCTTGGACAATTTAAACAAAAACTAAAGGAAGAAATACTCCAAACATATATCCAAGATGACATGTAAAATCACATAAGGACTGTCATATCCAGCCTGCGTTGTGTTGTAGCTTAGTTTTTTTTGTCACATTTTGTCTTAGCTTTGTTCTGAATTGTAATCGCTCTTGTTTTGTTTTTCTTTTGAATTCTTGGATGGAACATGGGTGGGCAATATAAGCTGCGGTTTCAGCCATCACCCATTTCGGATAACTTATGTTGAACTGTATAATCAGAGGAGTTATTGTCTAATTTGACCTTGTTGGATTTTCTTTCCCCCTTTATTATATTATTCAGTTTCTTTTAACCTGTACTTTTAATCTATCCGAAATAAAGATTCATTCATTCATTCATTCATTCAAAAAAACCCTTTCCTGCTTTTGGTCTCCTAACAGTGGTTGGGGGACACAGGAGAGATCTGTCTTCTCCAGGGCCGGAGGCAGCTTTTCCTTCAGGGTCAACTTCCAAGTAAACTTCACGCTTGTTAAAAGTATAGTAGTACACAGAAGAACAAGCCGCTTTGCTGAAGAGTTGGGGCTTTATTGTCTGACTGCACTGTTATTAGCAGCACTCTTAGCTCACTACCTGCTCCGGTCACCGTCTCTGTCTCCTCCCTGGTCATCACACACACACACCCGTCTGCTCCGCGGGGTCATTCACAGGGCACGCACCTCGGCCGCGTGCACACACTCACTCACTCACGCACTGAGCTGTCCTATCTAAACACATGAGCTAGACATATCCTACAACATTTCCGACCGTGGCTACGCTCAGTAGGGACCGCGAAGCGCCTGAATCCATTAAAAGTGGAACATCAACATTGACTAGCTGGATGACATGCCACTAGAGCGACCAATTTCTAGCGCCTGCCACGCAGACCGTGGCTGGGTCCAACAGGCAGACTTTTGTTTTTTATGGGGCTTGAGCGGTAGGCCTTGGAAAAGTGGTTAGCTTGTTTGCAGCGGTAGCATCTCTTCCCTCTAGCAGGGCAAGTGGATGAGCGGGCTCAGTGTTTAGACGAATCACAGTCGGTACACGATGGCCACTCACCCACCTTGGTCCATGTTCTGCTCAGCCTCATCATGTTACCCCGTGGTTGTGTGTATTTGGGGCGGCTAATGGTGTTGCTAACAGCCTGCTCCAGCAGAGTCGGTTAGATGTTGTTAGCTGTTCCGCTAGCTGGGTGGCTGCCTCCATCTGGCTCGCCATTCTCACTACTTGGCTTAGCTTGAGACTGTCCGTTGTTTGCACTAGTTCTTCTGTTAACCACTCATTGTTCATGCCATCTGCTAGCTTGTTACAGATTAGGTCGTCTTCTAAAGTTCCGAAGGCGCACGTATTCACCAAGATTCGGAGGTCCGTGGCTGACTGAGGCTGGTTGACTTGCCCGCATGCTGTGTGCGGCGGAAGAAAGCAATTCTGTAATGTTTCTCATGTCGCTGTAATATTTCTCCATTAACTCACACAGTTGCTGAACGAGTCCATCTGGCCCAGAGTACGGAGCACGCACCATCTTTCTTCGCCTAAACTGAAAACCAGTAAGCTCTTCAGCTTGTCGTCGTCCGCATCACTCAGGCCAACCGCGTCAACAAAATTTTCAAACATGTCGAACCAGCGGCACCATGGGAGGAACAGCTCACCTGGGGTCTCCAGAAACGGCTGTGGTGGCCTCAAGCACACTCCCATGATTTTACTCTTGTTGCCAAATGTTATGTCTGAAATGAGTGAGCCGTTTTACAGCGAACAACGAACACTTTATTATTTCACACACTCTGCAATGTGTACAAGATGGCAGTGCCTCCCAACATCATCCGTGTTGACTTCTGACGTCGGCTACGGCCAACCCCAGTGTCCAAGCCCCCCCTTCCCCCAGTTCACACACTACACTATACTCTCCCAGTATTTTACTGGCTTGCCCAAATGTTGCACAGCAATCTTTAAACGAGCTTCAACATGCTTCTTCTTCAGCAATGGAGTCTTGCGAGGTGAGCAGGAATAGAGCATAGTTGGTTGAATGCATTATTTATTGATTTCTTTGAAACAGCAGTACCTGCTAACTCCAGGTCTTTCTGGAGGTCTCCACCTGTGGTCTTTGGCTCTTGGATAACTCTTCTGATAATTCTATTGACTCCTCTGTCAGAAATCTTGTGAGGAGCTCCTGGTCGTGGCCGGTTTATGGTAAAATGATGTTCTTTCCACTTCCGAATGATGGCTCCAACAGTGCTCACTGGAACATTCAGCAGTTTAGAAATGCACCTGTAACCACTGCCATCATTATGTTTTGCAACAATAAGGTTGCGAAGGTCTAGTGAGAGCTCTTTGCTTCTACCCATCATGAGTTCTTTGTGGTGTGACAATGTGATGTTCACAGACCTTTTAAAAGGCTATCAGTCAGGACTTAACCACCTGAAATTAATTTGCATTGATGGGGGATGGGATGGGTTCCTAAATTCTGATGGATTTCAGCTGGTTTCTTGGTTTTCTATGCCTTTTTGCACGTCTTTTTCTTCATGTGTTCAATACTTATTCCCTGTGTCATTCCACTTTATTAAATACAGCTTGTTTTGCGAACACAGTTGCCTTGATTTCTTTGTATGTATGGATTACTTGTTAATGATATATGGTGAAAATCTCAGCTCAATGGCTCCATCAGAAATATGTTTAATGACAAAAATGTTGATGTTGTGGTGACCCACAACACTCTACAAGTACATTCCTCACAGTCAGCATGTCTAGAGGAAGCAGAGGACAATTTGCATACGGGCAGAGAGCCCCTGGGGGGACAACCAGAACAATGGACTATTGTTTATACATCCCTGGATTAAGGAGAAGCCATCTGGGCGCTAGTTGGTCAAGCTAATCATTGTTATGGTGCCGACCTCACGGACCGCTAATGAGACGCTATAGACGACCAGTGAGTTTGCGTATTTATTAACACAGGGGAAAAAGGTACAAAACAATGAGCCACGGGGGGCAAAACACAGATAAGGGCTAAGGCTAGAACACACAGACGATAAACACTGAGTAAGGAATAAACTTACAGAAAGCAGAGAGGAGTCAGAGGATGACTGGAGCCGGGACATAGGGACTCCAGCCTAACATTGGGGAGACCAGCGTTATCCATAAATGAGGTCGCAGCCCTGAGCAAACAGAGCTGCTCCCTTAAATAGGGCTTTGACAGATTAATCAGCTGATGAAAGGACATCAGCTGATTGGGATCTTGCTATTCAGCGGAGCTCTGCTCTGACAGCCGGAAGCCCTGCCGGGACACTGTCAGAATAAAAGCCCGGAGGCTTAGTGGTGCGCCTGAGAAGAGAACGGAGAACAACCGGACAATCCGAGTGCCGACAAAGTCAGCACACGGACCATGACAGTTGCCCCCGTTCACGAAGTGGATGCCAGACGCGGTGTAACTGGGAGGTCAACATGACTGTCTCAGGGAGGGAGGAGGGGGAAAAAGGCCGAGGAGGGTCAGAACCAGGAGACAAAGGCAAACACAGAAAATAAACAATGGAGCAATTACAGAGCATAGAAAAAAAAAATGCACAGATGACCCTTGATCACCCTTCGAACAGGGGGAGGAAGAGGAGAAAAAAAAAACCACGCTAAATAGCGGCGAATACATACAGCACAATGAGAAACAAGAACTGGCAGAGGGGAGGGGGTGGGGGGGGTGGGAACAAATGACGACAGGCAGAGCGCAATGGAGAAAAAAAAAACAAGTTCAGGTGGCCTGCCTGCGTCTAGCGTCCAGATCACAAATGAGGGGAAAAGGAAGAGTTCGGGCGGCCTACCCCAGTCCCAGGCTTGGAGAGACAGAACCTCCGGCGGCCGAACCAGGTCGCCCAGTAAAAAGTCCAATCCGTCGGGTGGCCGACCTAGAACGCCAAACCAGCGAAAAAGGTTCCCAGGCGGCCGACCCCCATTGTCAGGCCAACAGGACCACAGGGGAGAGTTCGGAGACGGCCTCCTAATGGCGAGGGGCGGCGAGGGAGAGCCGAGCTGATTACGAGAAATCCCTGCGGCACCTGATGGAGGGAAAGAGGAAACGGGGGGCCAGTCCAGCTAAGATCATAGGAGGATCTGCAGCTCCACCTTCGAATGTCACCAGAACAGGCGCTGTCCTCCTGTCGGACCCCAGGTGAGCCCGCGCTGCACCCACGATGGACCCCGATCGGATCGCGGCTGCACCCATGATGGATCCTGACTGGGTCGAGGCTGCACCCACGATGGACCCCGACTGGGTCAGAACAGCACCAAGGATGACCTCCAACCCCGAACCCGGAACCTCCAGAGCAGAGACCAGGACCAACTCATCACCGGCGACCCTGGGAGAAGGCTCAGGAGAGGGAACAGAACCGGAATCAGGACCACCGGTAGCAACAGAACCCGGCGAGACAAGCTCGGATGCAGCAGACGGCTGCACCCGGCTCGTCTCCCCAAGAGACAGGCAAAAATGCTCCAGAGTAGAAAGAAGGAAGACAAAGTAGAGCACTTGCCTGATCTCGAGTTCCGTTGCCGTCCAGGACTTCGGCGATCCGGGTTCGGGACGTAGAAGGACCTCCTCCGGCTCCCATTCTACTACGGCGGGCTCCACAGCCGGCATGATGGTCATCACAGTCTGAGGACCCTCCAACGCTGACGACCATGCCAACAACCCACACGGCGTGGTGGCAGGAGATCCTCGACCTGCTGGGTCGAACCGCTCCTCCATGGAGACCCAGGGACGGTTCGTCATCGGCGCAGGCTCCAACTTGCAGTCAGCCCTCCTCCTCTGCCCGTGACGTGGCTGCGGGGCTGGAACCAGGCTCTCCAGGCCCGCAGGCTCCCTCCTTGTCCGACAGCGTAGGCCTGGTGCCGTGGAACACTCAGGGGAAGGAGACACAAAGGTAGCAGGTCCATAATTAGTTTCTGCAGCAGGTGGAGGGAGCTCAGGGGACAGTGAACCTCGAACTCCACCCCCAGGAATCAAACAAGGCAATTCACCCCGTAAAGGAGAAGAATGAAAAGACACTTGCCTGATTCGCTGAGGACCAATGGGACCCGCCGCAGTGGACTTGGATCTTCCCTTCCCCCGCTGGATGGAGACGGAGGACCCCCCGGGAAGATGAAGGGGAGCCTCTCGCACCGGACCGGGAACAGGAGCAGCCGGAGACGGACTCGTGGAGTTCACAGCAGCTGGAGAGGGCGTCAAGGAGGGGGGAGGAACAGCCGAGGTGAACCGGGATCGAGGAGCTGACAGAACAGCGGGGACAGATGACCCGGAGGCGGAGGCGGCTGTCTTACTCTTCTGACGAGACACGGAGGGTGCAGCTGGCTGGGAGACAGAGTTCGTGCAGCTACCCGGAACTGGATCCGGACGGTGTTCATGCTGAGGCTTGCAATCAGGGTGGTTACGACGTTTTCCGGCAGAGGCCGAGGCGAAGGTGAGATTAGGGAAACGCTGCTCCTGCGCAGAAACAGAGGCAAGCAGGTCAGCGTATTCGGGGTAGTTATACAGTTCCGGATTCCTCTCCACCAGCCTGACCACCGCCGTCACATGCTTCATAATCTGTGTGGGATGGAAGGCGGAGCGAGCTGCAGCCACTCGGTCCCGGATGGAAGTCGCTGTCAGCTGTAAATCCTCCGGGAGAATCCCGACTGACGTCTCACTCCGTTGGGGATGACCTCTAGATGGAGCAAACTCCTGGACTGGATGAGGGACAGGAATGGGATCCTGAAGTGAGGAGCGAGGATGCCTTCTCTTCGGCTTCCTGCCGGAGTTTCCCTCCAGCCCACGGAGCTTCTCCTGGTGTGCAGAGATGTCCGCCATCCTCGCTACTCCGACCACCCTGAAATCACGGCGAGGATGGCGGTTAATGGTCGCCTCAGCGAAGTCCAGGTACCAGCGTGCATCGCTGGGAGTGTCATACAGGCGAGCGGTGAAAGGGACTCCATCAATTTCGTCGAGGGCCTTCACCAGCTCATAGCCCAGGCTCTTAGCATAGCTCTGGGGTGGCACTATCTCCCAGCGCACTGGTACAAGAACAGGGGAAAAACTACAAGTCCAAAAGCAAAACTCACGGTCACCGGCATCTCCTTTGGCTGCGACCTACTGTTATGGTGCGGCCTTCACAGACCGCTAATGAGACATTATAGGCCATCAGTGAGTTTGCTTATTTATTAACACAGGGGAAAAAGGTACAAAACAATGAGCCACGGGGGGCAAAACACAGATAAGCTGATTGGGATCTCGCTGTTCAGCGGAGCTCCGCTCTGACAGCCAGAAGCCCCGCCGAGACGCTGTCAGAATAAAAGCACGGAGGCTTAGTGGTGCGCCTGAGATGAGAACAGAAAACAACCGGACAATCCGAGAGCCGACAAAGTCAGCACACGGACCATGACAATCATATGTATTGACTGATATGTATATCAATATGCTAATGTGCCATGCATTCTCTCTGTTTGTATAACGTATAAAAGAGCTGACGATACATGCCTCAACAACACGACACAGCACAGCACAGCAGACCACTGTAGCGCACAGCGCTACAAGTGTGTCTCATTTTGATGGAGGAAATAAAGCTCTGCAACCTTCCAGCTCGTCGCATCTCGCCTGAATTTATTCCTCCACACTGGTGACCCTTGACGAAGAATGGAACATGAGGTGAACACCCCGGAGATCAACCGGACGGGAAGCCCCAGCACGCGTCATGGTGCCCCCTTGCCTGATCTTTTCCCTCCACACTGGTGACCTGACAAGAGAGAATGACCATCTGCTCCCTCTCACCACGCTGTGGATTCCAGAGGACCAGCGAACACCTGCAACCTCTTCATCCTCACAGGAGTGCGCTCCCCGGAGCGGGCAGTGCTTGAACCGACACGCACCATGAACGGCGACACAAGTGAAACCAAGGAAGCAGCCTGAACGGGGAAGGACATCGGCGCCGACTGCGTTGATTTCCACCAAGCTCCCCGACCCTGACTCACCTCCCATGCACAGAAGCCCCACACGCACACCGCAGGATTACGAGGACAGCGCAACTGCCAGTTATGTGGTCACTGCGCCAGGCATGCACCACACACAGGGACAAATCCAGCTCCCCAGACTGATACAGCGTCCTCTACCACTGCCCGAGAAACACGGCCGATCGCCACCCTCGGAACCTTCAGGGCTGCTCATGCACCTGAAGCAGACGTGCAGCCTGCACACAGGACTTTGTATGGGTTTCTCAGCCATGGCGCACAAGGGGAATTTAGCCAATTACTGCCCCCGATGGCTTTAGGGCTGCTTCTGCACCTAAAAGCCAGACCACCAGGTCCCTCACACAGCTGCAGTTGTTTCACAGCCACTACACATCCTCGGGGAATTTGGCCGCTCGCCTTCCCCACATCCTTGCTGGATCGAGCCGCGAGAGGAGTCAGAGACTTAATTTTTTTTTTCACAGCCGCTGTGGATCTCCGCTAGGTTTACCGGGAAAGTCCCTCACCACTGCGGATC
Organism: Pholidichthys leucotaenia; assembly: GCA_020510985.1. Lineage (NCBI taxonomy): Eukaryota > Metazoa > Chordata > Actinopteri > Cichliformes > Pholidichthyidae > Pholidichthys > Pholidichthys leucotaenia. Next base: position 253,933,574 of record CM035836.1, on the reverse strand, counting down.
CACATGCAATTTTTGCGCGGCCCAGACACCTTTGACGTCCTGGGCCGGCACTCACTTACTCCCACCCTCCTCCCCCTCCTCCTCCACAGCACTCTTCCTGCACCTCACTCCCTAAAGCCGGCCGATTGCCGTCTTGTTCAATTACGCACGACATGCACCGGCCCGTGCACCCACGATCCACGGCCGTTCAACGTGCTGGAACCCAGAGCGGACCACACTGTTTTTTTTCCCACCCCTCCCCCGTCCCCCCCACGGACTGACATGCCCTCCAACAGTTCTACCAGAGCTGGAGCCAAACGACGGGCGGTGGGGGGGGGGGGGGGTCACAGCCCCTGCTGATTGTTCTGGAGGGAGCCCTGTGGTGACCCACAACACTCTACAAGAACATTCCTCACACTCAGCATGTCTAGAGGAAGCAGAGGACAATTTGCATACGGGCAGAGAGCCCCTGGGGGGACAACCAGAACAATGGACTATTGTTTATACATCCCCGGATTAAGGAGAAGACGTCCGGGCGCCAGTTGGTCAAGCTAATCATATGTATTGACTGATATGTATATCAATATGCTAATGTGTCGTGCATTCTCTCTGTTTGTATAACGTATAAAAGAGCTGACGATATATGCCTCAACAACATGACACAGCACAGCACAGCAGACCACTGTAGCGCACAGTGCTACAAATGCGTCTCATTTTGATGGAGAAAATAAAACTGCAACCTTCCAGCTCATCGCATCTCGCCTGAATTTATTCCTCCACAATGTGTTCAATCCTTATTTTCCACACTGTATGTATGTGTGTATTAGGGCTGTCGCGATAACTGCAATTATGTAATTGCTTGCTTGCGGTTGTCCATCGAGTCCGATGATGATGTCCACTTCTATCGATGAGTCCTTTGATGGCTGTGTAGTCCTATCCTGGACCCACATGTCCTGTTGCAGGTAGGGCATGTAAAAGTTGTGATAGTAGCAGCAGGGGCTGCAGGTGCATTCCTCCTCAGTCTTCTCTCCTGTCTCCTGGCTGTCCTGTCCTCCTCCATCATACGGGTCCCCACAAGGCACTGCTGCCGCCAGGTGTTCCGGTCAGCAGCAGCCTCCTCCAGAGCCTCAGGTCTGATCCTGCACTTCTTTAAGGCCATCTTTAGCTGGTCCTTGTAGCGCTTCTTCCGCCCTCCAGCAGACCGTTGACCATGGTGTAGCTGGCCATATAACACCCTGCAAGGCAGCCGGTTTGGGGGCATCCTCACCACATGTCCCAGCCAGTGTAGCTGGTGCTGGGTGATCGTTGCCTCAATACTCCTACAGCTGGTCTTAAAGAGTATCTCAGAATGAGGCACATGGTCACGCCAGTTGATTCCCAGGATGCGCTGAAGGCAGCGCATATGGAACCATTCTAGATCCCTAATGTGGCGGCTATAAGTCACCCAGGATTCACAGCTGTAGAGGAGAGTAGTGACACAGACTGCCTGGTAAACAGAGATGTTCGTTTGGAGATGGAGGTTCTTGTTCTGGAAGACCCAACGCTGGAGTCTCCCAAAAGAAGCTGATGCCTGCCTGATCCTGTTCTGGACCTCACTGTCAATGGTGTTGTCTACAGAGAGGATGCTCCCCAGGTACTTGAAAGATGGAACAACAGACAGCTGTTCACCAGCAACAGTGAAGGTAGGTGGAGTAGATGGGATATTGGTGCTCCATTGGCAGACGACCTCTGTTTTGATGGTGTTTACCGTTTGTCCCATCCTGCTGTATGCTCTCACTGCAGCAGTAAGAACAGACTGGAGATCTTGTGGGCTATGAGATACCAGAGCACAGTCATCTGCATACTGTAGCTCAATGACTCTCACCCTTTGCAGTTTGGTGGTTGCCTGGAGCCTCCTTACATTAAAAAGGTTGCCATCTAGAAAAAATATCTGGACGCCATGGTGATAGCAACCTAACGCTGAAACTCCCAGACTCAATCCAAGGAAAACATCCTCAAAATCAGACCTAACGGATTTTTGGAAGATTAAAAATCAAAAGACAATAACACCATGCCTAACCACAAGCAGAAGAAACTGACATTCCCCAGGTCAGGACGCACAGCGGCTGCAGAATCTGAACCAGAGGACCTCCGTTCAGAAGACGAGGACCTGGGCCTAGCTAACAAAAGGATTAGCTTGAAATCGCTATTTGACGAAATACGACGATTTCGGGCCGAATTTCTTGAATTCAGAGAGGATCTAAAAAGGGCGAACAGCAGAATGGACCAGGCCGAAAACCGAATCTTGGAAGCTGAAGAAAGAGTAAAAGTGCTTGAAGATTCTGTGCTGGATTTACACAGAAAACAGTCATGGCTGGAGGCTAAGCTAACCGACCAAGAAGGAAGACAGAGACGAGATAACATCAGAATTCACGGTCTGAAAGAAGGAGCTGAAGATGGTTTCAACACAGTGGCGGAATGCGTGGAATCCTTATTGAGAGAGAAGTTGGATATTCCACAAACCACCGATTTGAAGATAGAAAAAGCCCATCGTACATTAGCCGCAAAGCCAGCCCCGGAAGCGCCCCCACGTTCTGTGGTGGTAAGATTCGCCAATTTCAAAATAAAACAAGAGGTTGTAAGACGGGCTTGGCAGAAAAAAGGATTTATGCATCATGAGAGAAAAGTCTTCGTGGAGCACGATTACGCCCCTGAGGTTCTTAAAAAACGACGGGAATATAACGACGCCAAAAAGGTTTTACGGGAACAGAATCTACGCTTTCAGACGCCATTTCCGGCGAAGCTAAGGGTCTTTTACGGGGAAGAGTCATGTCTCTATAATTCAGCGGAAGAAGCAACAACTGACATGGCAAGAAGGGGACTCCCGGTAACGGTGTTTAAACCCGCAGCGGATCTGAACGAGAAGATCAGAGCTCAAACGTGGTCCACTCAGAGACCTTCAAAATCCACGGGCCAGCAGCGGAAAACCCAGCCCCAGAGCTACAAAGATAAGCTTTCCAGTTCCAGGAAGGAATAGCGACCTTTTTGGGTTTTTTTTTTCTTTTCAGTCACTCTGCACTTCCACCCCCCCTCCTACAAGGTAACAAACATTAAAGGAGATGCAGAATTAGCATGTGGCAAAACCTTTCATGGAGCAGTTATAGCATTAGAAACATTTTTTTTTTTTTTTTTTTTTTTTTTTCTCTCGGCGCCACACGAGTAGGCTGCCTTTTGCAACAGCGGCTCGATTCCGAGTCTTTTTCCCTTCCTCTCTCTTTTGATCCGTCTTTTTTTTTCACCCCACTTATATCACGGACACACAGATCATCCTAAATGTCTCCTGAGCCGGTGGACGGAGCCACTGTCTATAGCAGGATACGATACAGCAGGGAACAGCTGCTAGCATTCAACCGCCACCCGGTCCCATTGGAAAAACTCGACATACCGAGAGAACTGAGGCGAAAACGCCGCGGCTGCCGGGCTGGAGTAAGGCGGAGGACAAAAAATATAAGGTACAGACCCTCCCTTCCATCTGTTGTCATGGGAAATGTACGGTCGATACTGGGAAAGTTAGATGAGCTAGCGGCTATCTCCCGTTATGATAGCACATACCGGGAGTGCTCTCTCCTTTTGTTTACTGAGACGTGGCTAACTGAACTAGCAGCAGATGCTAACATTGAGCTGGAGGGTTTTCACATGATACGAGCTGACCGAACACCAGACAGTGGCAAGGCTAGGGGCGGTGGAGTGATAATGTATGTTAACAACAACTGGTGCAGACCGGGACATATCACTGTTAAACAACGACACTGCAGCAAAGACATTGAGTTGCTAGCTGTTAGCATGAGGCCTACCTATCTCCCGAGAGAACACTCACACGTGATCTGCATTGTTGTTTATGCAAATCCGACGGCGAACGCTGGGACAGCACGTGACGTCATCCATTCAGTAACCAGCAGGCTGCAGACAGAACACCCAGATGCTCTTCTCCTCATCTCAGGCGATTTCAACCATGTTTCACTGTCTCCCATTCTACCCACGTTCACCCAGTATGTCACATGCCACACTAGAGACAATAAAACACTGGATTTATTCTACGCAAACACTAAGGAGGCGTACACCTCATCACAACTCCCCCCACTCGGGAGATCGGATCACAACTTGGTTCATCTCCGGCCGGTGTACAAACCCCTAGTGCACAGACAACCTCCGGCCATGCACACTGTGGAGTTATGGTCTGAGGAGACAATGGACACCCTAAAGGGCTGTTTTGAAGCCACCGCCTGGAAGCAGCTCTGCGATCCACATGGTGAGGACATCGATGGCCTCATTCACACCTTCACGGGCTACCTCAGCTTCTGTGTGGACAAATCCGTTCCTACCAAGACCATACGGCGTCACTCAAACAACAAACCCTGGATCAACCCTGAGATAAAAACACTTCTGAGAGATAAGAAGAGGATCTTCAGGTCAGGGAACAGGGAGATGCTGAAGTCCGTACAGAGGGAGCTGAGGAGAAAGATCAGAGAAGGCAAGGACAGCTTCAGGAAGAAGATGGAGGACAAGCTGCAACAGAGCGACATCAGCGGGGTCTGGAGAAACCTCAAAACCATCTCGGGGCTCCAGAATACCTCCCCCCAGGCCACAGGGGGCAGGGAGTGGGCGAACAACCTGAATCTGTTTTTCAATAGATTTGACCAACCGCCCTCCCCCCTGACTGCACAACAACCACTGCTGCCTCGAAAGAAATCAAGTCCTGCTGCCCACTCCCCACTCCACCAACACCCCCCCACTCCCAACACACAGCCCCCCATCCTGACCCTGACCAGGACCCAGGTGAGGACGGAGCTGAGGAAGATCAAGGCGAGGAAGGCGCCGGGACCGGACGGCATCAGCGCAAAGCTCCTCAAGTCCTGTGCAGACCAGCTGTGTGGGATTGTGACGTATATCTTCAACATGAGCCTGAAACTGGGGAGGGTACCACAGCTGTGGAAAACATCTTGTGTGGTACCTGTACCAAAAACTTCCCACCCCAAAGACCTGAACAGCTACAGACCGGTGGCCTTGACGTCCCACTTGATGAAGACCCTGGAGAGACTGCTCCTTGCTCACCTCCGCCCCCTGGTGGAACCAGCGATGGATCCACTCCAGTTCGCCTACCAGCATGGCATTGGGGTGGAGGATGCGGTGATCTTCCTCCTTCACCGTTCTCTGTCCCACCTGGAGAAGCCCGGGAATATGGTGAGGATCATGTTCTTTGACTTCTCCAGTGCTTTCAACACCATCCAACCGATGATCCTGAAGGACAAGCTGCTGCGCGCAGGGGTGGACCAGCACCTGTCATCATGGATCCTGGACTACCTCACGAACCGGCCTCAGTTTGTGAGAACCCGGGACTGTGTGTCCGACACGATCATCAGTAGCACGGGGGCCCCCCAGGGAACGGTGCTGGCTCCCTTCCTGTTCACTCTTTATACTGCGGACTTCTCACACAACACAACACACTGCCATCTACAGAAGTTCTCTGATGACTCTGCGATCGTTGGCCTCATCTCCAATGGAGATGAAGCTGAGTACAGAGGGCTTATCCAGGACTTCGTGGACTGGTGCCATCGGAACTGCCTCCAGATCAACGCGAGGAAAACTAAGGAGCTGGTGGTGGACTGCCGCAGGCATGGGCAGCCCCTCGCAGTACCAGTAAATATACAGGGAACAGACATCGAGATGGTGACATCCTATAAGTACCTGGGTATTCATCTGAACAATAAACTAGACTGGTCACACAATACTGATGCACTCTACAAGAAGGGACAGCGCAGGCTGTTCCTGCTGAGGAGACTCAGGTCTTTTGGTGTACAAGGGGCGCTGCTGAAGTCATTCTATGACACGGTGGTGGCATCAGCCATCACTTTTGGAGTGGTCTGCTGGGGCAGTGGCATTACTGCAGCCGATAGGAAGAGACTGAACAAACTGATTAAGAAAGCTAGCTCTGTCCTGGGGCAGCGCCTTGATCCGATGGAGGAGATAGGAGAGAGAAGGACGGTGGCTAAACTGTCATCTCTGCTGGAGTCCGAGTTCCACCCTATGCAGGACATACTGAATGCACTGAGGAGCTCATTTAGCAGCAGACTACATCATCCCAGGTGCACAACCGAGAGGTTTCGTAGGTCCTTCCTACCAACGGCTGTCAGACTGTACAACCTAAGCAGGGCTGCTCGCAGAGATAGCAAAAAGACGTAACAAACTAATAGTTTTTTGAATGCAAAAGATGCAATAGACTTACACAATGGTCCCCTCCGGCATACAACTAGGAACATACCGGTCGCTATGGAGGGTGAGAATATGTATGGGCACATAATCATACCATGTAGGATAACTAAGTAGACGGTTATGCTGTTTCATTCCATCTAGCAACAATGCTCTGCACTGTGTGTGTTTATATATTTACATATTTATTCCATCTAGCTACAATGCTCAGCACTGGGTGTGTTTATATATTTATATATCTACATATTATTCCATCTAGCTACATTGCTCCGCACTGTGTGTGTTTATATACTTGCATATTTATTCCACCTAGCTGCAATGCTCCGTACTGTGGGTGTTTATATATTTACATATTTATTCCATCTAGCTACAATGCTCTGCACTGTGTGTTCATATATTCATATATTTATTCCATCCAGCTACAATGCTCTGCACTGTGTCTGTGTGTGTGTGTGTATATATATATTTTATAGTAATACGTACATATGTATATTAGCTGCTCTTGCTTGCTTGTTTTTTTTCTTGCCTTCTGATTGTTGCTCTGAGTGTTGCTATCCCTGTGCTGTTGCAATCCTGGAATTTCCCCGTTGTGGGACTAATAAAGGCTTATCTTATCTTATCTTAAATGTCTTCTTAATTTAAAGGGGAAAAAAAAAATCATGTTAAAATAGAAATGTAACAATGACCCACATGTTCTCTCCACACTAACAAATACTGTATTAGAGTGAATGTTTGCTGTGATGGGGGTGGGAGGGTGCACACAATCTCATAGGGTATAGGCATAAAAAAAAAAAAAAAAAAATCATTACAAATTCGGATTGGGATCTGAAATTCACGTTAAAAACATGGGACAACTTACAGGGGTAAGAGAGGGCCCTCAACACGTAACAGAGTTTGAGGAATTTCCCTCAGAGCCTACACTCCATCAGGGCTCTTACAGGGTCTTTAAAGAGACCCCAGCTCAGGAAGTTTTTTTGACAGTTTTTTGTTTTAAAGTTTCGTACACTATGTTCTTAATGTTTTTTATGTTCTTAATGTTCTTTCAGTTTCTGAGTAGCAAAAAAGAGGGCCACCACACTGTTATACTAAATAAGAAAATACAATGGAGAAACAGGGTGTAACCAAAATAGCCTCATATAATGTAAAAGGGATCCTGAATCCAGTTAAAAGATCCAAGATTCTACGCAAAATGAAAAAAGACAAAGCAGAAATAATATTTTTACAAGAAACCCACCTAACAGACGTGGAACACACTAAACTCAATAGACAAGGGTTTAAAATGATCTCTTCATCTTCATATAAATCAGGGAGGAGGAGGGGAGTAGCGACATTGATATCAACCAAAATTACATTTGAAAAAAAATCAGAACACAAAGATAAAGAAGGGAGGTACAGTTTGGTAACTGGGCGGCTAGAGGGAGAAGATATCACCCTGCTGAATGTATATGCACCACCAGAGGCTAAATGGAAATTTTATAAAAATGTATTCGACCTAATGATAACTAAAGCCCAAGGTTTAGTGATATGTGGTGGAGACTTCAATCTAAGACTGAATCCATACTGGGATGCGACAGGTAATTCTTCACATCAAAATAACACCCAAAGTAAGAATACTCGGATGCTACTAAAAGAAATGGGAATCTGTGACGTATGGAGGGAATTCAACCCCAATGTAAAAGATTATACTTTTTATTCAACGCCACATTCATCTTACTCAAGGATTGATTACTTTTTATGTTTAACAGAGACATTGGAAGAGTAAAAACATGTAAAATAGGACTGATGGATCTCTCCGACCACAGTCCGATCTATATGGACTTAAACATCCAAAAATACACAAATAATACATTTTCCTGGAGGTTGAATTCAAGTGTCCTGAAAGGACCACTGAAAGATGAATTGGAATCAGATATTCTCAGATATTTGGAAGAAAACGATAATGGAGAAGTATCTCCTTTAATACTGTGGGATGCGTGCAAAGCTGTAATAAGGGGAAAAATTATTGCAAAACTGGCAGCCCAAAAGAAACTGAGACAAGAAAAACTAATCACGCTAGAGTCAGAACTCAAGAACCTAGAAAAAGAACACAAAGACAACACTCATTCTAATGGCTCGTTCAAGATTAAAGAAATTAAAAATCAATAAATGAGATCTACACAATAGAAATCCAGAAGAAACTTACATTTCTGAAACAAAAACATTATGAAGCAGGCAGTAAATCGGCAAAATTACTAGCCTATAAATTGAGGAAACAACAAACGGAAAGAGCAATCTACAAAATCAGAGACCCAGTATCAAAGGAAATAAAATTCAGAATTCAGGATATTCTAAAAAGCTTCGAGAATTACTACAAGAACTTATACTCCCACAAAAAACATAAAAACGCATCCGAGACATTACTAAACACATTAAACCTTCCCCAACTTACGGATTCACAAAATAAAACCCTACTGTCAGAAATACAACCTAAAGAATTGGAAAAAGCAATTATGAAATGGCTTGAATGGCTATGAATGGCTTAATGAGAACATTCCAGATAGCGCGATCAGCCTCGAGGGTTTCCAGCTGATTCGTGCTGACCGCGTCACAGAGCTGTCCGGTAAGTCTATCGGAGGAGGAGTGTGCTTCTATATTAACAACAGCTGGTGCTCTGATGTAACGGTGATTTCCAAACACTGTTCTCCCGCCCTGGAATTTCTTTTCATTAACTGCAAGCCATTCTATTCCCCGCGCGAGTTTGCCTCATTCATTCTCGTCGCTGTGTACGCCCCTCCTGACGCAGACACGCGCTGCTCGCAGATCACATCCAACTTACGGAGCGGAACTTTCCAGACTCCCTGGTTATCGTGGTGGGCGATTTTAACCAGAGCAATCTGAGTCACGAGCTCCCCCGCTACAAACAGTGTATTAAATGTCCAACCAGAGGAAATAACACGCTAGATCACTGTTATACTTCAGTAAAGGACGCATATCGCGCTGTTCCCCGCGCTGCGCTGGGACTATCTGATCACGTGATGGTTCACCTCATCCCCACATACAGACAGAGACTGAAACTCACTAAACCTGTGGTGACCACCACAAAGAAATTGACCAGTGAAGCTGGAGAGAAACTGAACACATGCATGGAAATAACTGACTGGGGCATGTTTAAAAGAGCCACACATGATCTTAATGAGTACACATACACTGTGAACTCATATATCAACTTCTGTGAAGAGCACATTCTCCCATCGCGCACCAGGATAAGATATTCTAATGACAAGCCTTGGTTCACAGCTAAGCTCAGACGGATCAGGAAGGAGAAGGAAGCAGCGTTGAAAAGTGGAGACAGGGACTGCTACAGGGAGGTCAAATATCGGTTTAACAGAGGGCTGAGGAGAGCTAAATCTGTATATTCTGAGAGACTCCAGCAGCAGTTCACTGCTAATGACTCGGCTTCTGTGTGGAGAGGACTGAGGCAAATCACCAACTATCGGCCTCAGGCTTCTAAAGGTCAGGATGACAAAGCCCTTTGTCAAAGACTGTCCCAACACTATGCCCGTTTTGACACCTCGTCAGCTGTGTCCAACTCACCCACTCCACCCAGCTCCTCTGCCTCCTCAGCCCCTAATTCATCAAGAGCGGTCCCCCCCTCCTCCTCCTCCTCCTCCCCCCCTCCCCTTGTCATCAGTGAGCAGGACGTGCACAGACAGTTCTCCAGACTGAACCCGCGCAAGGCCCCCGGGCCGGACGGTGTGTCTCCCTCCACCCTGAGACACTGTGCGAAAGAGCTGGCTCCTGTCTTCACAGACATTTTTAACACCTCTCTTAAGCAATGTCACGTGCCGACCTGCCTCAAATCCTCCACCATCATCCCTGTCGCCAAGAAGCCACGGATTACTGGACTTAACGACTACAGACCTGTAGCGCTCACCTCTGTAGTCATGAAGTCCTTTGAGCGCCTGGTCCTGTCTCACCTCAAGTCCATCACCACACCCCTCCTAGACCCGCTGCAGTTTGCCTACCGTGCTAACAGGTCTGTGGACGACGCAGTCAACCTGGCCCTCCACTCCATCCTGCAGCACCTGGACTCCCCGGGAACCTACGCCAGGATTCTGTTTGTGGACTTCAGCTCCGCATTCAACACCATCCGCCCCGATCTGCTCCAGGACAAGCTGTCCCTGCTCAACGTGCCTGACTCCCTCTGCAGGTGGATCACCGACTTCCTGACGGACCGGAGACAGCATGTGCGGCTGGGGAAGTCTGTCTCAGACTCTGTTAGCATCAGCATTGGATCACCCCAGGGCTGTGTACTTTCCCCCCTACTCTTCTCCCTTTATACCAACTCCTGCACCTCCTCCCACCAGTCTGTTAAGCTGATTAAGTTTGCGGACGACACCACCCTCATCGGGCTCATCTCCAACGGTGACGAGTCCGCCTACAGGGAAGAGGTGGCCCAGCTGGTGTCCTGGTGCAGCCACAACAACCTGCAGCTGAATGCTCTGAAGACAGCGGAGATGATTGTGGACTTCAGGAAAGTCACATCCCCCCTGCCCCCCCTCACCATCACAGGCTCTCCCATCACCTTTGCAGATTCTTTCCGCTTCTTGGGCACCACCATCACCCGAGACCTCAAATGGGAGCCAACCATCAGCTCCCTCATCAAAAAGGCCCAGCAGAGGATGTTCTTTCTGTGGCAGCTGAGGAAGCTCAAGCTACCCACCAAGATGTTAGTGCAGTTCTACACGGCCATCATCGAGTCCATCCTCACCTCCTCCATAACTGTGTGGTACGCAGGAGCCACTGCCAGGGACAGACTAAGGCTGCAGCGCGTCGTGCGCACTGCTGAGAAGGTGATAGGCTGCAAGCTCCCATCTCTCCAGGACCTGTACATCTCCAGGACCCGGAGGCGTGCTGGCCGGATCATAGCCGATCCTTCACATCCTGGTCACGTGCTGTTTGCCCCCCCTCCCCTCAGGTAGAAGGCTTCGGTCCATTCGGACTAAAACCTCTCGGCACATGAACAGCTTTTTCCCCTCTGCCATCAGACTGCTGAACACTAAGTGACTTTTGACTCTCGTGCACTATGTACAGCAGCTCAACCAGACTCATGTCATTCATCACTGTTTTTCTGTTGCATTATTGACTGCACTATGTGGTACTTCACATTATCTGTTACATGCTAATTTTTTAAACTGCCTTGACTAGTACTACTCATTATTACTAGTATTATTATTATTATTACTTATTATAACTTATTTTTCTACACTTATTGCACGTTTCTAGTCCTTTAGTTTTTTAGTTTATCCCTTTTTCTCATTATGTTTTTAATGTTGCAGCATGGCACCGAGACAAATTCCTAGTTTGTGTATCACATGAACAATGGCAATAAACCTGATTCTGATTCTGATTCTGAAACTTAAAGCTAACAAATCCCCAGGAGCAGATGGCTATACAGCAGAATGGTACAAAACCTTTAAACAGCAACTATCTCCTCTCCTCCTGAAAACATTTAACTACGTCCTCCACACAGGGGAAATCCCCCCCTCCTGGAGAGAAGGGGTCATTGCAGTTATACCTAAACCTGAAAAGGATAAACTAGAATGCTCCAACTACAGACCAATCAGTGTATTAAATCAGGACTATAAGCTTTTTACCACTATCCTTGCCAAAAGGTTAGAAAACATACTGACAGACCTAATTCACTTAGACCAAACAGGTTTTATAAGACAGAGACAGACACAAGACAACATTCGACGCACTTTACACATAATTCATCATATAAAAAAATATAACTTAAATGCAGTCATATTGGGATTAGATGCTGAAAAAGCATTCGATTCGGTTGACTGGTCTTTCCTATATAGAATCTTATCCAGTTTCAATTTTCATAACAACTTCATTAGAACTATACAGGCATTATATAAAAAACCAACAGCTAAAATAAGGATTAACGGTAATTTATCATCATCTTTTGAGCTGGAAAGAGGATGTCGTCAAGGCTGCCCCCTGTCTCCACTGCTCTTTGCAATCTTCATAGAACCTCTGAGCCAATGGATAAGACAAAATCAAGAAATTCAAGGTATTACACTTGGTCAGAAGGAACATAAAATAGCACTCTTTGCTGATGACATTTTAATATACCTAGGGCAGCCAGACACTTCTCTACCAGAACTAATCTCAGTTTTTTCAGACTATGGAGATTTATCGGGGTACAAATTAAACATGCATAAAACCCAAGTCTTAACATTCAACTATGACCCAAATCATTATTCACTAAATGAACTCAAAACTAACTGGGAGTTGGAATCTATGAAATATCTGGGGGTCAATATCCCGAAACAACTCGACAAAATTATAACACTAAACTATGATCCACTGGTGACTAAAATAAAATCTGACCTAGCAAGATGGAATTTGATACCATTCTTAGGTACTGCACAAAGAATTGAAGCAGTCAAAATGAATATACTTCCACGTCTTCTATACCTTTTCCAAACAATACCGGTAGAACCTCCCAAAAAAACATGGCAGGAGCTGGACAGAAGGATCTCAAGATTCATATGGCAGGGTAAGAGACCTAGAATCAGATATAGAGCCCTACAGCTAAACAAAGACAAAGGTGGGCTCGCGCTGCCAAATATCAGGGACTATTTTATAGCTGCACAAATTAAAACTTTAGTAGAGATATGTAACCCAGTCTACACTGCACAATGGAAGGAGATGGAATGCCAAATAACAAGTGACATCCCCCTACAGGCGATAATAGGGAACAATGCCTTAACTAAACTCTTGAATAACACCAACCCGTGGATAGAGACCCCGCTAAAAATTTGGTTTAAGATAGTCAGAGAGAATCAAGCTAAAGAGCCCTATCAACTTCTGCAATGGATTGCCTATGATCAAGACTTTACCCCCAATAAAACAGACACTAGATTTAAAGAGTGGAAAGAGAAAGGGCTGATAAAATATTACGATTTTTTTAAGGGGCAAACTTTAAGAAGTTTTGAAGATTTGGAAAAACAAGGTCTAATAAATCAAGATCTTTACAGGTCCTTTCAGCTTAGACACCACATAAACAATATATTTAAAAAGGAGGATTTGGAAAGGGCCCAGTCAGGTGTTCTGAAGGTCTTCTTAATGGCATATAAAGGGATCCCAGGGATCAGATACATTTCTAAAATATACCAAGGTCTTCAAGACTTAAAAGGAGACAACACATCTTATATAAAAGAGAGATGGGAAAAAGAGGGGAATTTCACTTTACAATTGGAAATATGGGAAAAGCTAAATAAACAGCAATGGAAAAGTACCTCTTCCCTGCAGTGGAGAGAATTTGGATGGAAAAATTTGGTAAGATTTTTCAGAACACCTGCACAAAACAAATTTACCCTTAAGGGGTTGAACTGTTGGCGCTTGTGCGGTGAAAAGACTGCAAATCATTTTCATGTGTTTTGGTCATGCCCAGTTATCCACCAATATTGGACCAACGTACAGACAATATTGGGGAAAATATTCAAAATAACAGTTCCCTTTTCTTTTGTAACTTTGTATTTGGGTTTACTACCGGACTCACTGGAAAGACGAGGAGATAAATACTTATTCAATGTTTTAATATTGGCAAGTAAAAAAGCCCTAACTAAAAAATGGATGCTGAAGGACTGTCCTACACCTGAAGATTGGATTAACGTGATTCAAGACATTTACTCGATGGAAAAGTTGACATTCGCACTGAGACAGGACATGGATGGGTTCATGAACTTTTGGCAACCCTGGATCGCATATGTGTCTTCCATTAGATCTAATCTTTGACAAATACCATTTCAATAATGGTCCCGCTCTTTGTTCTAACGCTACTCAGATGCTCTTTTACTTTTAATTACTTAATTTTCTGTTTGTTTGTTTTTTGCTGTTCTGTTTGTTTGTTTATTCGTTTGGTTTTTTTGTTTTGTTTTTAATTCTCCTTAATTTCACTTTTTCTTTCACTTAAAAAAAAGGGGGGGGGGTTGTAATAACTATCCTACCAATGTTGTCAAATAGCAAAAAATAAGGGAACATGTGATGAAAATGTAAACAATGCAATGCTGTAATGACCTGTATACCCTTTACAAAAACTTAAATTAAAAAAAAAAAAAGGTTGCCATCTAGACAGAAGTCCACTGTTACACCGCTGGTGTCCTCAATCTCCTTGTGGAGAAGCTGGGTGACACAGAGCAGGAAGATGTTAAAAAGTACTGGTGCTAATACACACCCCTGCCTAACCCCTGTACAAACGGGGAAGGAAGGAGATTCCTGTCCTCCTATAGTCACCCGAGCAGTCATACCATCATGAAATTGGCAGAGGATATTGACAAACTTGCTGGGGCAGCCAAACTTAAGAAGAACTTCCCAAAGGAGTTCTCTATGGACAGTGTCGAAAGCTTTGGAGAGATCGACAAAGGCCATGAACAGGTCCTGGTGTTGCTCCCGACATTTCTCCTGCAGCTGCCGAGCTGTGAAAATCATGTCCACCGAGCTCCTGCCCTTCCTGAAACCGCATTGCGATTCAGGCAGCACTGATTCTGTGATGTTGTTGATCAGCCTGTGAAGCATCACCTTCGCCAGGACCTTACCAGCAACAGCAAGGAATGAAATACCCCTGCTGTTGCCGCAGACAGCCTTGTCACCCTTGTTTTTATAAATGGTGACAATTGTGGCGTCTCTCCATTGTTGTGGGATGTTGTCATCGGCCCAGACCTTGGTGATGTACTTGTGCAGGGTTTTTGTACACAAGTAGCCTCCTTGTTTCAACAGCTCGGCAGGGATGTTGTCATTACCAGGGGACTTGTTGTTTTTGAGAGAGCGGGTAGCTGATAGAACCTCCAGGAAGGTTGGGGGCTGATCCAGGTCTTGCATCGGAGGAAGTGTAGGCAAGTCGTTGAGAACAGTGGGGTCTGCATCTGAGTCCTGGTTAAGCAGGGTACTAAAGTGTTCAGCCCATCTCAGCAAGATGTTAGGCTGATCCTTTAGGATTCTCAGCCCATCTGCTGTTTTCAGGGGAGTGATGCAGCGATTTGTTGGGCCGTAAATCTTCTTGACAGCATTATAAAAATTATGCATGTCATTTTTATCGGCAAAGGCCTGGATTTCATGTGCCTTTTTTGTCCACCACTCGTTCTGCATTGTCCTAGTAGCCCTTTGTACATCCCGCCGAGCTCTCTGCCACTGATGCCTGATGATAATGGATGAGGGGTTCGTTAAGGTTGCCTGATGTGCTCTGTGCTTGTCCTCCAGCAAGTCATGGATGGTGTCCAAGTTGTCATCAAACCAGTCTTGGTGGTTCTTTCTCTTATAGCCAATCGTTTGGGCTGCTGCCTCACAAAGAGCCGAGCTGATGAAGTCCCACTTCTGGTCCATGGTCTTCTCAGGCAGACTCAAGAAATGCTCCACCCCACCCCCCACCTAGTTTCTCAACCAGGGAGCGATGAAAGTCATTTCTTGCATCCAGATTTGCCAGACGGGAGCAATCAAGTTTCCTCCTTTTGGGCCCTTGTAGTTGCAAGGGGGGGCGCACTTGCATGTGGACCTTGGCCACGATCAGCTGGTGATCTGTCCAGCATTCTGCTCCTCTCATGGCACAGGTGATGTGGACATCTCTGATGTCACTGCGCCTCATAATGATGTAGTCAATCAGGTGCCAGTGTTTAGAGCGAGGGTGCATCCATGATGTTTTGTATTTGGCCTTTTGCTGGAAGATGGTGTTGGTTATGGTCAGGTTATGCTCAGAGCAGAGAGTGAGCAATCTCACTCCATTTGCATTAGCCTGGCCAACTCCGTGTCTGCCAAGCACTCCACTCCATATCTGGTTGTTCTGACCAACTCTGGTGTTAAAATCTCCAAGTAAGAAGATCTTGTCATTCTTGGGGATCCGGCGAAGAGTTTCATCCAGTGACTGGTAGAAGGAATCCTTGGCCTCAATCTCCGATGGCAGGGTCGGTGCATAGGCACTAAGAAGTGTAGCAAAGCAATTCTTAACCAGGGGGATACGGAGTGTCACCAGTCTCTCATTAATGCCAACAGGTGTTTCACTGAGTCTTGGTAGAAGGGTGTTTTTGATGGCCAGTCCTACACCATGCAGATGTTGTTCTCCTGAGGGGTAACCCCTCCAGAAGAATGTGTAGCCCATCCTTTCCTCTGTTAAAGAGCCCTCATCAAGGAGCCTGGTCTCGCTCAGTGCCGCAATATCAGTGTTGTAGCGACTCAGTTCAGCAGCAACCAGAGCTGTTCTCCTATGGGGTATATCAGAACCTCGATCCAGGAGTGTCCTTACATTCCATGTTGCCAGTTTTAGGTTGCATGTTCTCTTTTTATTGTTTCGACCGCAGAGGTGGAATGACCCAACAGGTGCAGTAACCTGTTCAAGCGAATGATGGGTGGGCAATTTTTAGGCCACTTTTTCTAGGCCCCTCCCCAGTTGGGGTGAGCAGTGCTGTCCTAAATAGGGCTGCTCAATCACACAGGGGTCTGCCGAAAACAGCTGCTACCCCAGCTGTTAGCGACCATAATAGCCTTGTGCTGCTGATGTGCAGGGTTATAGCTAGGAGCTCCCAGTAACATTCATACCTGCTCCTGTCGCCACACACCCTGTCGCCGCCAGACTTCAACCAGATGTCCAGGAAGGTAAGGCCCACCATGGTCAGAGGTAGACACCTGCGCATTGAATTATTTCGAGTGCCATAGGTAGCGCGCTCTTCCCAATAGCACTGTCTTCGCAATGATGAGGTAAACCCGGTGGCGTGGGTAGGCCCATGACAACCAGTCCCTCAGCATGGCTGCAGGAGGCTGCCGGGTCCTTGGTCTTTTAAGTCCCGCCTTTTGCGCACCACCAGCGCATTGCTTTTCTTGTCAGGGGTTGCTCCCTTAGCCTTCACCTTAATAGATTACCCACAAGGCAGTGGGACTATTTACCCATAGTTGGGGCAGGGGTTGACGGGCGTCAGGGCGTGTCCACACAGGGTGGGCCTATACGCCGCGTCTCTGGGGCCCCCTGCTGCTCCAAGATCCCCTCCAGTTTAGCCTGGGACCGCAGGGTACCCAGTTACCATGTGTGGCCACGAGGAGGCACTGCAGGGGTCTTGGTGGTGGAGAGGCTATGTACCAGCAGGAGGAGACTTACGCACTTGGCTCCTCTTTTCACCCCCAATGGGGGCTAGCTGGTGGCGGTAGCTGTAAGCAGAGCAGCAAGCAGAAAGCAACATGCAACATATGCCATGCAACATGCACTATCTACAAGCATCTCTATGTTACTATACTACTGCGCTAGACGCTTCACACACACCCTGTGTAACCCTGTGTCACACACAGGGGTGTTTTTTACACACACACACAATTATGTAATACCGTGCTATGGACAAGCCTACTGCGGAGGATAACAAGCAACCGCAACAACTGCGGTGTTCACTTTTTTTTGTGTGTGGCTAAATCTCGTTGTTCACTTACAGTGGGGTAAAAAAGTATTTAGTCAGCCACCAATTGTGCAAGTTCTCCCACTTAAAAGATGAGAGAGGTCTCCAATTTTCAGCATAGGTATACCTCAACTATGAGAGACAAAATGAGAAAAAAAAAAAATCCAGAAAATCACATTGAAGGATTTTTAATAAATTAATTGGTAAATTCCTCGGTAAAATAAGTATTTGGTCAATAACAAAAGTTCATCTCAATACTTTGTTATATACCCTTTGTTGGCAATGACAGAGGTCAAACGTTTTCTGTTAGTTTTCATAAGGTTTTCACACACTTGCTGGTATTTTGGCCCATTCCTCCATGCAAATCTCTTCTAGAGCAGTGATATTTTGGGGCTGTCGCTGGGCAACACAGACTTTCAACTCCCTCCAAAGATTTTCTATGGGGTTGAGATCTGGAGACTGGCTAGTCCACTCCAGGACCTTGAAATGCTTCTTACGAAGCCACTCCTTCGTTGCCCGGGCGGTGTGTTTGGGATCATTGTCATGCTGAAAGACCCAGCCACGTTTCATCTTCAATGCCCTTGCTGGTGGAAGGAGGTTTTCACTCCAAATCTCACGGTACATGGCCCCATTCATTCTTTCCTTTACACGGATCAGTCGTCCTGGTCCCTTTGCAGAAAAACAGCCCCAATGTATGATGTTTCCACCCCCATGCTTCACAGTAAGTATGGTGTTCTTTCTCCTCCAAACACGACAAGTTGAGTTTTTACCAAAAAGTTCTATTTTGGTTTCATCTGAACATATGATATTCTCCCAATCCTCTTCTGGATCATCCAAATGCTCTCTAGCAAACTTCAGAAGGGCCTGGACAGGTACTGGCTTAAGCGGGGGGACACGTCTGGCACTGCAGGATTTGAGTCCCTGGCGGCGTAGTGTGTTACTGATGTAGCCTTTGTTACTTTGGTCCCAGCTCTCTGCAGGTCATTCACTAGGTCCCCCCGTGTGGTTCTGGGATTTTTGCTCACCATTCTCGTGATCATTTTGACCCCACGGGGTGAGATCTTGCGTGGAGCCCCAGATCGAGGGAGATTATCAGTGGTCTTGTATGTCTTCCATTTTCTAATAATTGCTCCCACAGTTGATTTCTTCACACCAAGCTGCTTGCAGATTCAGTCTTCCCAGCCTGATGCAGGTCTACAATTTTGTTTCTGGTGTCCTTTGACAACTCTTTGGTCTTGGCCATAGTGGAGTTTGGAGTCTGACTGTTTGAGGTTGTGGACAGGTGTCTTTTATACTGATAACGAGTTCAAACAGGGGCCATTAATACAGGTAACGAGTGGAGGACAGAGGAGCCTCTTAAAGAAGAAGTTACAGGTTTGTGAGAGCCAGAAATCTTGCTTGTTTGTAGGTGACCAAATATTTATTTTACTGAGGAATTTACCAATTAATTCATTAAAAATCCTTCAATGTGATTTTCTGGATTTTTTTTTTCCTCATTTTGTCTCTCATAGTTGAGGTATACCTATGATGAAAATTGGAGACCTCTCTCATCTTTTAAGTGGGAGAACTTGCACAATTGGTGGCTGACTAAATACTTTTTTGCCCCACTGTATGTGCCCCTATTGATTAAAAAATAAATGGTTAAATGTTAAGTGCATTTTTATTGCCAACAGCATGTTTGCACCCAGTACTGATGGCGGCAGCACCCGGTACTGTGGAAGCTTCCATAGGAACTGCTGGCAGCGTCAGTAACGTGGGGCACTCTCTCTCCAGAGGCACTCCAGCAGGCAGTTAGTGGGGGAAGCGTTTGGACTCCTTGCTAAATACAGCGGTGACAGCGAGCACTGAAAGGGCACAAAGCATGTTAACCCTTTGAGTGTGAGAATTTGCATGCCCCTGGTGGCAGAATGCGGCACTGTGCCTGCCTTCTCACTCTGACATGATCGCCTGCATTGGGAATTTGTACTGATTGTACTGATTTGCCAGTTTCAAAAGGTGGCAGACATCCTTTGGAGGACTCAGTGGATGACACGTAATACACCAAAGAAGAAGAACTCCTCGTTTCCTTTTCCTGTTTGTAGCAGTTAGCCCAGAAAGCTAATATGGCCACGATCGTCACCGTCACTTTTGTTGGCTTTGTACGCAGAAAATAGCCGCGGGATACAAGCGAAAGTTATGTGGGGTAATCATAAGAATTTGTAGATGTGGTAGAGATTTTAAATTACCGGCAGAACGCAAAATATGAACCATGATGGGTGAAAACGCAGCGGCCTCACCACCCAGCCAGCCAGCCCCCCTTTGTCAAAGGTAATTGAGAAATTTTTGTGTTTTTGTAAATGTACTGATTTTCTTGTTCATATATTTTGAAGATAAGATGATGAGGTACCGCTGTACAAAAAAACGGTGCCAAAAGACTGAACCATTTTTTGTGTAAATACGTCCAAAGTCCAGTTTTGACTGAGTTATGGAATTTAAAGAGGTGCCGCGACATTATGCAAATTAGATGTGTAAATTTATTCCTGTCTGAAACTTTGGATCATAGTTTACATCTTTCTAATTGACAGCAAGCCATTATCTATTACCACTTTCAAGTTATAGTGTTGGAAATCTGAACTATTTTATTGACAAAAAATATTTACCACTCTTGACCGCTAGGGGTTATGTCGCAGTTCAGCAACATACACACTCATAGGGTTAATTCCTTTTGAGCGGAGTGTGAGCTTCGAGAGCGAAACAACTACTGCATCGTGCATTGCTTGTTTGAACATGATTTTTTGGTCAGCGGCAAACACCCAAAAATCAGGGAGACAAGAGCTGCGCAGGGTCCTGTACAGAGGCTGTCTTGTTTAAATATGCTGAATGTCACTGCAGTCTCCAGTCCACACACCTTGTAGTTGAAATACTGGAGTTACCGCCACTGCTTTATGAAAATGATCTTTTTTTTTTTTAACAGAATCAGCAGTTCATGCTTAGTAAGATCGGAGCATCACACAATTGTCACACACGCACATAACGTTGAGAGTGGAGCTGAGTTTCTCACAGCTTCCATCTTTTGCCACATAAGTTATGAACCCTGTTTAAATTATGAGACTCCCTTATATATACAGTATGTATGTATGTATATATACACACACACACATATATATATATATATATATATATAAGATAAGATAAGATAAGATAAGCCTTTATTAGTCCCACAACGGGGAAATTCCAGGATTGCAACAGCACAGGGATAGCAACACTCAGAGCAACAATCAGAAGGCAAGAAAAAAACAAGCAAGCAAGAGCGGCTAATATACATATGTACATATTACTATAAAATAAATATATACACACACACAGACACACAGTGCAGAGCATTGTAGCTGGATGGAATAAATATATGAGTATATGAACACACAGTGCAGGGAAAAGCCAGTGTGAACACACAGTGCAGAGCATTGTAGCTAGATGGAATAAATATGTAAATATATAAACACCCACAGTACGGAGCATTGCAGCTAGGTGGAATAAATATGCAAGTATATAAACAAACACAGTGCGGAGCAATGTAGCTAGATGGAATAATATGTAGATATATAAAAACACAGTGCGGAGCATTGTAGCTAGATGGAATAAATATGTAAATATATGAACACACACAGTGCAGAGCATTGTTGCTAGATGGGATGAAACAGCATAACCGTCTACTTAGTTATCCTACATGGTATGATTATGTGCCCATACATATTCTCACCCTCCATAGCGACCGGTATGTTCCTAGTTGTATGCCGGAGGGGACCATTGTGTAAGTCTATTGCATCTTTTGCATTCAAAAAACTATTAGTTTGTTACGTCTTTTTGCTATCTCTGCGAGCAGCCCTGCTTAGGTTGTACAGTCTGACAGCCGTTGGTAGGAAGGACCTACGAAACCTCTCGGTTGTGCACCTGGGATGATGTAGTCTGCTGCTAAATGAGCTCCTCAGTGCATCCAGTATGTCCTGCATAGGGTGGAACTCGGACTCCAGCAGAGATGACAGTTTAGCCACCGTCCTTCTCTCTCCTATCTCCTCCATCGGATCAAGGCGCTGCCCCAGGACAGAGCTAGCTTTCTTAATCAGTTTGTTCAGTCTCTTCCTATCGGCTGCAGTAATGCCACTGCCCCAGCAGACCACTCCAAAAGTGATGGCTGATGCCACCACCGTGTCATAGAATGACTTCAGCAGCGCCCCTTGTACACCAAAAGACCTGAGTCTCCTCAGCAGGAACAGCCTGCGCTGTCCCTTCTTGTAGAGTGCGTCAGTATTGTGTGACCAGTCTAGTTTATTGTTCAGATGAACACCCAGGTACTTATAGGATGTCACCATCTCGATGTCTGTTCCCTGTATATTTACTGGTGCTGTGAGGGGCTGCCCATGCCTGCGGCAGTCCACCACCAGCTCCTTAGTTTTCCTCGCGTTGATCTGGAGGCAGTTCCGATGGCACCAGTCCACGAAGTCCTGGATAAGCCCTCTGTACTCAGCTTCATCTCCATTGGAGATGAGGCCAACGATCGCAGAGTCATCAGAGAACTTCTGTAGATGGCAGTGTGTTGTGTTGTGTGAGAAGTCTGCAGTATAAAGAGTGAACAGGAAGGGAGCCAGCACCGTTCCCTGGGGGGCCCCCGTGCTACTGATGATCATGTCGGACACACAGTCCCGGGTTCTTACAAACTGAGGCCGGTTCGTGAGGTAGTCCAGGATCCATGATGACAGGTGCTGGTCCACCCCTGCTCGCAGCAGCTTGTCCTTCAGGATCATCGGTTGGATGGTGTTGAAAGCACTGGAGAAGTCAAAGAACATGATCCTCACCATATTCCCGGGCTTCTCCAGGTGGGACAGAGAACGGTGAAGGAGGAAGATCACCGCATCCTCCACCCCAATGCCATGCTGGTAGGCGAACTGGAGTGGATCCATCGCTGGTTCCACCAGGGGGCGGAGGTGAGCAAGGAGCAGTCTCTCCAGGGTCTTCATCAAGTGGGACGTCAAGGTCACCGGTCTGTAGCTGTTCAGGTCTTTGGGGTGGGAAGTTTTTGGTACAGGTACCACACAAGATGTTTTCCACAGCTGTGGTACCCTCCCCAGTTTCAGGCTCATGTTGAAGATATACGTCACAATCCCACACAGCTGGTCTGCACAGGACTTGAGGAGCTTTGCGCTGATGCCGTCCGGTCCCGGCGCCTTCCTCGCTTTGATCTTCCTCAGCTCCGTCCTCACCTGGGTCCTGGTCAGGGTCAGGATGGGGGGCTGTGTGTTGGGAGTGGGGGGGTGTTGGTGGAGTGGGGAGTGGGCAGCAGGACTTGATTTCTTTAGAGGCAGCAGTGGTTGTTGTGCAGACAGGGGGGAGGGCGGTTGGTCAAATCTATTGAAAAACAGATTCAGGTTGTTCGCCCACTCCCTGCCCCCCGTGGCCTGGGGGGAGGTATTCTGGAGCCCCGAGATGGTTTTGAGGTTTCTCCAGACCCCGCTGATGTCGCTCTGTTGCAGCTTGTCCTCCATCTTCTTCCTGAAGCTGTCCTTGCCTTCTCTGATCTTTCTCCTCAGCTCCCTCTGTACGGACTTCAGCATCTCCCTGTTCTCCGACCTGAAGATCCTCTTCTTCTCTCTCAGAAGTGTTTTTATCTCAGGGTTGATCCAGGGTTTGTTGTTTGAGTGACGCCGTATGGTCTTGGTGGGAACGGATTTGTCCACACAGAAGCTGAGATAGCCCGTGAAGGTGTGAATGAGGCCATCGATGTCCTCACCATGTGGATCGCAGAGCTGCTTCCAGGCGGTGGCTTCAAAACAGTCCTTTAGAGTGTCCATTGTCTCCTCAGACCATAACTCCACAGTGTGCATGGCCGGAGGTTGTCTGTGCACTAGGGGTTTGTACACCGGCCGGAGATGAACCAAGTTGTGATCCGATCTCCCGAGTGGGGGGAGTTGTGATGAGGTGTACGCCTCCTTAGTGTTTGCGTAGAATAAATCCAGTGTTTTATTGTCTCTAGTGTGGCATGTGACATACTGGGTGAACGTGGGTAGAATGGGAGATAGTGAAACATGGTTGAAATCGCCTGAGATGAGGAGAAGAGCATCTGGGTGTTCTGTCTGCAGCCTGCTGGTTACTGAATGGATGACGTCACGCGCTGTCCCAGCGTTCGCCGTCGGATTTGCATAAACAACAATGCAGATCACGTGTGAGTGTTCTCTCGGGAGATATGTAGGCCTCATGCTAACAGCTAGCAACTCAATGTCTTTGCTGCAGTGTTGTTGTTTAACAGTGATATGTCCCGGTCTGCACCAGTTGTTGTTAACATACATTATCACTCCACCGCCCCTAGTTTTGCCACTGTCTGGTGTTCGGTCAGCTCGTATCATGTGAAAACCCTCCAGCTCAATGTTAGCATCTGCTGCTAGTTCAGTTAGCCACGTCTCAGTAAACAAAAGGAGAGAGCACTCCCGGTATGTGCTATCATAACGGGAGATAGCCGCTAGCTCATCTAACTTTCCCAGTATCGACCGTACATTTCCCATGACAACAGATGGAAGGGAGGGTCTGTACCTTATATTTTTTGTCCTCCGCCTTACTCCAGCCCGGCAGCCGCGGTGTTTTCGCCTCAGTTCTCTCGGTATGTCGAGTTTTTCCAATGGGACCGGGTGGCGGTTGAATGCTAGCAGCTCTTCCCTGCTGTATTGTATCCTGCTATAAACAGTGGCTCCGTCCACCGGCTCAGGAGACATTTGGGACGATCTGTGTGTCCGTGATATAAGTGGGGTGAAAAAAAAAAAAGACGAATCAAAAGAGAGAGGAAGGGAAAAAGACTCGGAATCGAGCCGCTGTTGTAAAAGGCAGCCTACTCGTGTGGCGCCGAGAGAAAAAAAAAATAAAAAATATATATATATATATATATATATATACTACTCACAAAAAGTTAGGGATATTTTGCATTCAGGTGAAATTTATAGAAAATGTAAAAAGTTCACACTACAGTGATATTATATCATGAAAGTAGGGTATTTAAGTAGAAGCATGCAAAGGTGATTTCCTCATTTTAAACAATTTATTGAAACAAAAGCCAACAACACTGGTGGGTATACCACAACAAAAAATGTCAATGTCTCAATAACTTGTAATGTGCCCTTGAGCATCAATTACAGCTTGACGATGATTTCTCATGCTGTTCACAAGTCGACTTATTGTCTGTTGAGGCACGACATTCCACTCTTCTTGAAGGGTGGCCCTGAGGTCAATGAGGTTGTGGGGTGCAGGGTTACGAGCCTCTACATGGAGACTCAGCTGATCCCATAGATTTTCTATGGGATTCAGGTCTGGAAAAAGTGCAGGCCACTCCATTTGAGGTACCCCAGCCTCCAGCAGTCATTCCCTAATGATGTGACCTTGAGCTGGAGCACTGTCATCCATGAAGATGAAATTTGGCCTGTGTTGTTCATGTAGGGGCACAATGACTGGATTAATGATGTTATTCGGGTAGTATCGGCTTGTCACTGTACCATTCACAAGGCAGGTCTGTTTTGACTAGACAGACCTGCACAGAGTGTAATGCCACCACAATAGTGGCTGATGCATAGTGCTTTCCTTGATGTCTCCAACATCATTGGTGGCCATCATTTCTGCACAACGTGAATCGACTTTCATCAGAGAACAGCACTGAGGCCCACTGGTCCTTTGTTCAGTGTAAATGCTCCCTGGCCCATGCAAGACGACGAAGCCTGTGTCTGGTGTGGACAGGTACCATTGCAGGTCATCTAGCATGTAGACCAGGCTGATGTAAACTGTTTCATATGGTCTGACGTGACACTTGGGTGCCTCTCACCTCCCTTAAATGTGCCTGGAGTTGAGTGGCATTCATTATCCGGTTCTGCAGGGCACTGTTCACAATGAAGCGGTCATCAGCATGGGATGTGGCCAAAAGACGTCCACTTCTATGCCTTTTTGTGACGCTTCCAGTCTGTCTGTATCTCTGTGGCAACCTGCTGATGGCACTCTGTGAAACTCTAAGCTCAGTGGCCACTTCCCTCTGAGAACATCCTGTTTGAAGCCTCCCAATGGTGAAGTAATGTTGATCAATTGTTAGGTGTCATCTTGGTCTCATGATGTCAGAATGTGAACAGCATGATTAAGAGGACTGTTTAAATACCAATTCTAATTGAACCAGAGAATTTATTTGTCGATTCATGGATCAAACACCTGTAACCTGCCATTAAGCACCTTGTTACAGAACAGCAAGTTATACAAAAAGTCCTGAAACATTGAGCAGTTGTACATGAGCATTCAAAAGATTAGAGAAGGTCAAATTAAGTTCACCTGGAAAGGTTATAGTGCATTTTAGGTGCATCCTGAAATTATATATATCGTCAGCCTCCGTCGGTCTATGATGACCATGGAAGAGAATCCTAAACGTCTACTCTGCTGGAACAGCACCGCCTGTGGCTGAACAGGCCAATGCGCGAATGGCAGTCCCTGTCACACAGGTCACACTTGGGGGTGGTCTCCGTGCTGCTGGAGCTGTGGCGGTTCTTCCTGCGGGTCCTTTTTTCATCTGCTGCAGCAGTCAGTCTCTCTTCACCCGGCTTGAGCTGTCTGGTCAGGGTGCCTCTCCATTTGGAGCGGTCCGTTGCAAGGTCCTCCCAGCGCTCTGTGTTGATCTCCAGGGCCTTCATGGCTCTCTTGCAGACGTCTCAAAAGCACAGCTGTGGGCGGCCAACGTCTCTCCTGCCAGTCGCCAGTTCTCCGTAGAGGACGTCTTTGGGGATTCTACCATCCTCCATACGGTGAACGTGGCCTAGCCAGCGGAGCCTGCGCTGCCTGAGTAGAGTGAACATGGAGGGAAGGCCGGCGCGGGACAGAACTTCTGTGTTGGGCACTTTGTCCTGCCAGGATATGTCCAGGATGCAGCGAATGCAGCGCAAGTGGAAGGAGTTCAGTCTCTTTTCCTGCCGGGCGTATGTTGTCCACGTCTCACTCCCATAGAGCAGTGTGCTGATGACGCAGGCGTTGTACACTGCCATCTTCGTCTTGACAGAGAGTTTGGGATTCTCCCACACTCGTGTGGTGAGGCGAGCGAGTGTGGAGGCTGATTTTCCAATCCTCTTGTCGATCTCTGTATCAAGGGAGAGGTTGCTGCTGATCGTGGACCCCAGGTACGTGAACTGATTCACGACCTCCAGCTCGTAGTTGTCGATGGTGATGGTTGGTGGTGCTTCCGTGCCTTGCGCCAAGACGTTAGTCTTCTTCAGGCTGATGGTAAGCCCGAAGTCCTTGCATGCCTGGGAGAAGCGGTCCATCAGGGTCTGAAGCTCCTGCTGTGTGTGGGTCGCGATTGCAGCGTCGTCTGCGAACAGCATGTCTCTGATTAGAGCCTCGCGTACTTTGGTTCTGGCTTTCAGGCGGGCGAGGTTGAAAAGCCTGCCGTCAGATCTTGTATGCAGGTAGATTCCCTCTGTTGCTGTGCTGAAGGCATGCCTCAGGAGCATAGCAAAGAAAATCCCAAAGAGGGTTGGCGCAAGTACACAGCCCTGTTTCACTCCACTGTGTATGTTGAATGGCTCTGAGATGTTGCCATCGTGCTGCACTGTCCCCTGCATGTTGGTGTGAAATGATTCGATGAGGCTTTGCAACTTTGGTGGGCATCCTATCTTTGGCAGGATCTTGAAAAGGCCCTCTCTGCTGACCAGATCGAATGCTTTGGTGAGGTCGATGAAGGCGACGAACAGGGGCATGTTCTGTTCTCTGCATTTCTCCTGGAGTTGGCGGATGGAGAATATCATGTCTACCGTCGATCGCTCAGCGCGGAAGCCACACTGAGACTCGGGGTAGACACGTTCGGCAAGCTTCTGTAGACGAACGAGAAAAACTCGTGCGTAGACTTTGCCAACAATGCTGAGGAGGAAGATGCCCCTGTAGTTGTTGCAGTCACTTCTCTCCCCTTTGTTTTTATAGAGGGTGATGATCTTGGCGTCCCTCATGTCCTGTGGTACGGCACTTTCCTTCCAGAACTGGCAGAGGACGTCATGCAATGGCAGCAGTAGGGCGGTCTTGCAGTGCTTGATCAGGTCGGGGGGTATGCCGTTGTTGCCGGGTGCCTTGCCAGCGGCCAAGCTATCAATGGCCTTGCTGAGTTAAGTCGATGGTTGGCTCGGCGTCAAGTTCGTCCATGGATGGCAGGCAATCGATGGCATCAAGGGCTGACAGTGTCACGGTGTTCTGTCTGGAGTAGAGGTCGGAGTAGTGCTCCACCCATCTCTCCATCTGCTTGTTCTTTTCTGTGATCATCTCCCCACTGGAGGATTTGAGGGGGGCCGTCTTGCTCTGAGCCGGACCAAGTGCTTTCTTGATGCCATCGTACATACCACGGATGTTCCCTGTTATGGCAACGGTTTGAATGTCTTGGCTGAGCTGAGTCCAGTACTCGTTGGCACAGCACCGAGCAGTCTGCTGAACTTTGCTTCTCGCAGCCCTGAGAATCTGGAGATTCTTCTCGTTTGGGTACTTCTTGTACTCAGCAAGAGCTGAGCGCTTGACTTCAATGACAGGGGTCATCTCGGTCAACTTGGCATCAAACCAGTCCTGTGACTTCGAGGTCTTCCTCCCAAAGGTAGCCAAGGCTGTGCGGTGGATGGTGTTTCGCAGCTTTTCCCACTTCTGCTTTGCTGATTCTCCTTCTTGTGGTACACCAAGTTCCTTCTCAAAGGTGGAGGCAAACCGCTCAACAAGTTCTGGTTGGGCCATCTTGCTGGTGTCAATCCGTGCCTTTCCAGGCTGTCTAGCACGATGGAATTTCTTCAGCTGCAGCTTGACCTTGCAACACACCAATGAATGGTCTGTGTCGCAATCTGCACTCTGGAATGAACGGGTGATTAGCACATTCTTCAGTGAGGTGCGCCTGGTCAGGATCAAGTCCAGCTGGTGCCAGTGCTTTGAGCGCGGATGTTGCCAGGAAACCTTGTGTTGGGGCTTGGTCTTGAAGAATGAGTTTGTGATGCACAGATCGTGATAAGTGCAGAACTCAAGCAGCCGCTGTCCGTTGTCGTTCATTCTGCCCACGCCAAATGGTCCAAGACAGGAGGGCCAGGAGTCATGGTCAGCACCCACTGTGGCATTGAAGTCTCCAAGGAGAATGAGTTGTTCAGAGTTGGGGATGGTCCTGACAGTTGTTGCGAGATTCTCGTAGAACTCATCTTTTGCCTCTGGTGTGGCTGTCAGTGTTGGGGCATACATACTGACGAGGGTGACTGGGCCTTGAGTGGTGTTGAGGCGGAGGGTGAGGAGTCGTGCAGAGCCATTGCTGCCCGGTTCCACCATCTTCAGCAAGGTGTTCTTCACTGCGAAGCCCACTCCGTGTTCCCTGTGTTCGTCACTGCTCTTTCCCTGCCAGTAGAACGTGTAGTCCTTCTCTCTCAGTGTGCCTGCGTCAGCCAACCGTGTTTCCTGGAGAGTGGCGATATCCACTTCCAGTCTCTTCAGCTCATTATTGATGATGGCAGTCTTCCTGGTGTCGTTGATGTCCTTGAGGTTAGCAGCGAGTCCTGTCATCATAGTGCGGACGTTCCAAGTTCCCAATTTTAGAGTTGGTCTCTTTTGTTTTTTTGTCTTGCCTGGTGCGAAAGTTCTCAGCCTGCTGTTCAGACTTCTCCTCATCCCCATGCACCCAATGAGGAAAGCAGGCTGTGGCGGGACAACACCTTATTGGCTGGGGGCTGCCCAGCTTGAGGCGAGCGGTAGCTGTCCAGTGAGATCCGATGATCCCTCCCACCGTCGGGAACAACCCCTGGTGCCGCGCTCTATGCCAATTGAGCGGTGGCTTATAACCGGTAACTGTCATTCCCCGTGTTTTGTCTACACCAAAGGCGAAGCTGGAGTGTCCTCTCCAGTGATCCGGTGTTCTACCTTCCAGCGTTGGGCGTTGGTAGGATTCAAGCCTGGGCAGGAAGATATGGAGGACAAGATGTTGCCCATGCAGCATGTCCCCCCTCTCCACGTCACTGATGAATCCAAAGGAACAGCAGGGCTGCTACAGTTTGGCACCAGCGCCATCGCAGGAGCTGCCAGAACGATGTTGAGCACAACAGAGAACTGCCTTAGGGACTCTGACTCCAGATTTTTCCTCAGGGTTGACTCCCGAAGCCTTTCCTATGACCGGGTGTGCAAGGCAGCAGAGGTTTGAAATCAGGGTTTACCTTCCCCTAGATGGGCTACCTTCCCAGGTTGACGAGCCACCATCTACCCGAAACATCTGGTTTTAAGGCACCAGAGATCCGCCCTCGCCCCTTCTCCTATTAGTAAAAGTAGTTCCGCCGGGCTTAGAGACTAAACCACACGGGCAGGCTAGGAGCTGGACTTAGTTGTCAAAGGCTTTTCAAGACGCACGCCATAAGGAGCATTTTATAAGCACTGGGAGCTTAACCCCAGTGCCGCTCCTGGCTATGACAACCTTGGAACCAATTATATATATATATATATATATATATATATATATATATTGTTCGAGTACCCCGCGACATGACCCCATCAATCGTAGAAAGGCTGAAAGCAGCCAACCCTCCCAATCACACCGATGTGCCCCCTATGAAAAGAAAATGGGGGATCCTGCTTCAACTGTCCCAAGAATGCAGAAAGTACCACAAGGGGGTCAGCCAGGGTCACAGGGTCATCAGAGAGCACACACTCCTGTGGTCAGAAAGGACGGTAGCAGACACGGCGGCTGGTGAAATACAGAGGACTGAATGCAAAGCATTATTGAAAGCATATGCCATGAAATGTAATAGCTTGTGTGTAATCAGTAAAACGAATGTATACTTATTGATTCAGAAGTATGTAATCAACAAAATAATAAGTGTAATCAAACTGTGTAACCATTATGTACTTTTTTGATATGCACAATGAAAGGTCTATGTGGGTTCAGAGTGTGAAATATGTTCTGCAAACCTGTTGACTGGAAGACGTAAGAAAAAGGGGAAGTGAAAGTAGCAGAGACAGCTGAGTTGATTTATTTTGGTGATGGAAAGTGATGAAGTGAGCAGAACGGAGGGACAAAGTGCTGAGATAAGCAGAACCAGACAGTCATGAGTGCAGTGGGGTGCGTGGCACATGGCTGTTACTGGAAACAGGGGGAGAGACATGTGCAGAATGAAGTAATTGTTATATAAAAGTTAACATTAAGCCAATCACAGAAGCCAAAGAGCCTATGGGGAGATGGCTGGCCAATCACAATTGAGTGTAAAACTGTTATAAAAACTCTGTCTGCAAACCCTGAAATGATCATTTTCGGCGGACTCCAGGACACCACTCATCCCATGGCAGAAGACTGAAGAGAAGGGAGACTGCTGCTAAGAAGATGAACCAAATACCATCTCAACTCTTCAATTTCTGACAACTTTAAATTTTCTGCGGCAAGAAGGGAGAATTCAACACTTGGGTGAAGAAAGGAAGAGGAAGTGGAGGCCAACCTTCCCCTCCCCAGCTCACGGGTTCCCCCGCCTGCTGCTCTACAGACCACGGGTCCCGCTGATGGGAGAACAGGAGTCGGAGCCTCAAGAGTCCTTTGGCCGGGCCTCGCTCTTCCAAGCCTCTCCCTCCCTTCCCTTTCTCCCCAAGAAGAGGAGCGTCGAAGGAGATGACCAGCCATTAATCATCCTTTTTAATCTCCCCAGCAAGGCTTTTTTAGACATTTAACCCCAAAATTAGCTAGATGTTTTTACCAGGTTTTATTATCCAAAGGGTTTCTTTCATTTTGGACTCTTTCAGATTTTTTATATTTTTGATTGATTTTAAATTTTGATTATCTCGACTGATCATGGTGATTTTGAACTTTTATATTTTTGAATGATTTCAATTTTTGATGAAATGAAATGACTGATTTTACAAATACCATCTTTTTAGATCAAGGTTTTTCAATCAGTTTGGGTTTTTGATTTTGATTCCCCTTTTTCCTGATTTTGGGTTGATTTTGAATTTTATTATTTTGATTTTATTGACTGTTTTTATACAAGTATATCCTTTTTTGGCTGAGCTTTGCAGACCTTCAATAAATACTCCAGCATATTAAAAGACAGTATGGGAGTTTGTGAGATCACTGATTCAGTGTCCATCTTTTCTGGTTTCTCAAGAAGGCATTTTTCTACAAGATGTGTTGCATTTTTTTATGAGTTTTTAAAAGTTACCCTTTAAGGTGTTTTTAAAACAGACCTCCTATAGATCAATTTTCCTGATCTTAAACATCCACCCAGATTTACCAAGAGCAAAGTAAGACCATGAGGGGCTGTCGTTAATACCAAGGGGGTATTCCAGGTGTCTGACTGGACAGGTCACTCAGTCAGGGGTCTGGTATACAGGTAAGCAGAGGTCGCCTGGTAGATGAAGACAGTGGAGATGGGTTAACCCTCACAGTCACCAAGCACTCACACACATGTGACAGAATTTCCTATGAGGAAAATTCCTCTAGGAACTGCAAGCTGGTGAGCGTAACCTCAATCTTGAGGTACAAGGTCAAAGGGTCTTCGACAATATACAGTGGGGCAAAAAAGTATTTAGTCAGCCACCAATTGTGTAAGTTCTCCCACTTAAAAGATGAGAGAAATCTCCAATTTTCATCATAGGTATACCTCAACTATGAGAGACAAAATGAGAAAAAAAAATCCAGAAAATCACATTGTCTGATTTTTAAAGAATTTATTTGCAAATTATGGTGGAAAATAAGTATTTGGTCACCTACAAACAAGCAAGATTTCTGGCTCTCACAGACCTGCAACTTCTTCGTTAAGAGGCTCCTCTGTCCTCCACTCATTACCTGTATTAATGGCACCTGTTTGAACTCGTTATCAGTATAAAAGACACCTGTCCACAACCTCAAACAGTCAGACTCCAAACTCCACTATGGCCAAGACCAAAAAGCTGTCAAAGGACACCAGAAACAAAACTGTAGACCTGCACCAGGCTGGGAAGACTGAATCTGCAATAGGTAAGCAGCTTAGTGTGAAGAAATCATCTGTGGGAGCAATTATTAGAAAATGGAAGACATACAAGACTGCTGATAATCTCCCTCGATCTGGGGCTCCACGCAAGATCTCACCCCATGGGGTCAAAATTATCACGAGAACAGTGAGCAAAAATCCCAGAACCACACGGGGGGACCTAGTGAATGACCTGCAGAGAGCTGGGACCAAAGTAACAAAGGCTACCATCAGTAACACACTATACTGCCAGGGACTCAAATCCTGCAGTGCCAGACGTGTCCCCCTGCTTAAGCCAGTACATGTCCAGGCCCGTCTGAAGTTTGCTAGAGAGCATTTGGATGATCCAGAAGAGGACTGGGAGAATGTCATATGGTCAGATGAAACCAGAATAGAACTTTTTGGTAAAAACTCAACTTGTATGTATGGGCCATAAACAAAGGGAAACAGCAAGTCAAAAACAAAGAAAACAAACAGGAAACAAGACACAGAACAAAAGCCGAAATCAAAAACAAGGACATCAAAACCATACCATACTGTACATCCGAGGGATAACAGAACCAATTCAAAGGATCATGAAAAAACACAAGATAAACGCAGCAGTAAAACCACACACAAAATTAAGACAGTTATTCGTACACCCCAAGGACAAAATAGAACAAGGCAAAAAATGCAATGTAATATGTGAAATATTATGCAGATCATGCAACAAAACCTACATTGGAGAAACCGGATGATCATTCATCACAAGGAAAAAAGAACACTAGAAGGAATGTGAAAAGGAAACACAAGGACGACTCACAAGCTCACAAAAAGAAAAGGCAGAACAAGCAATATTAAAATCAGCAATATCAGATCACTGCAAAAGAAATAATCACATCATGGACTGGGACAATGCAAAAATCATTGGATCGGAGAGTAACAGACAGAAACGTTGGATCAAGGAGGCCATAGAAATCAGGAAGCGGGGTTGGCTGACTGAGGATCAGACTGGGGTCGATGCTGTGATCGCGAGACGTTTCGAGACTATTGTGCAATAGTCCAAATGACGATGGCTGTCGACTGAGCTTAAAACAAACTTTTCCACAGGTAGTTTTTTTTTCTTTTTGTAATTAATTCATTAACTGATTGTCTGTGTTTATCTTTCTTTTTTCGTACGGAGCTGGAGGAACTAGAGAACTACATTGACGAGTTTTATTACCGTTGCTGTATCATGGAGCAGGAAAGTGTGTGTCCCGTCCCTGCTTCTCAGTCTAAACGACCAAGACCCGCAGATTCACCAAAAATAACACCTGAGAAATCACAGCAGGGCACCAAGGTTAGTGGCATCCTTTTCTCCATTGAGAATAAACTTACCAGCATGGATGGTAGACTGGTCCTGGTCGAGCTCCTTCATAAAGAGTTTCAGAGTTTGCGGGAGAGTTTAGAGTTCAGTCAAATACAGCTCATCTCTCTCGTAGAGGAAAATAACAGCCTAAAAAAGTCAGTAAACACACTAACCACGTGGCTTGGCGTTGTTGAGAGAGAAAACCGAAAAATGAAGGAAACAGTTCTCAGTTTGCAGTCACACACCATGAGCGATAACCTTGTTTTTTCTGGAATCGTTGAAAAAAAATAATGAAAATCCAGAACAGCTGGTCCGTGAATTTATCTCAACACAACTAAAACTATCCCCCCGAAGTCACAAATTCAATTACCTTCCACCGAGTCCACCGAATTGGGCAAAAAAATTCCCAGAATAAACGTCCCAGCCCTATTGTTGCCAAATTTTAGCATTTCAAGCAAAAAAATTTGGTACAGAGGCAGGGCAGGCAGCTTAAAAACACCAATTGTGGTCTAAATAATCAATTTCCACAGGAAATCTTGGAAAGGAGGAGGAAGCTTTTTCCCATTAGGAAACAAAACGTCCAAGAAGGTAAACGAGCTATTGTTTCTGTGGATAGACTGTATATAGACGGCAAGCTGTTTATGGATGAAACTATAACGCCCTGGTTATTCTTGAGGCAGTTTTGTTTTTGTTTTTTTAGCTACAGGTGGAAAAAGAGTGCGATTGTGCGCAGGTCTCTTACTCTTACTCGATCTCAGTTTAATTTGTTAACATTTGTCAAACTGTCTATTTCTTTGTTGTTGAGGTTGTTGTTTGTCTGCTGTAGTTAATTTTTTTGAAGTTGTTAAGTCATTGTTAAGTCATTTCACTACTGAAAGACAAAGACTTTATTAACTACTTTAATAAAGAGTGGGAATCATATCTGGAATATAATGATGTGCCAGGAATATCCCCAGGTGTTCTTTGGGAAGCAGCAAAAGCGGTCATGCGAGGTAAAATAATCTCCTACTGTTCATATAAGAATAAAAAAGAAAAAGCACTGGTACTGGACTTAGAAAATTAAATCACAGGAGACAACCTATGCCGTTTCTCCACAGGAACAGACACTTAACGATCTGAGAAAATTAAAGCTGGAATTAAAAGAAATTACAAACAAAAGAGCACAGTTTTTAATACAAAGACTGCATCTTGAGAAGTCTGAACACAGTAATAAATCAGGGCAATATCTTGCGAACCAGCTTAGATTGAATAATGAAAAAACAACTATCCACTCTATCAAGGATATGACTGGAAATATTACCCATGAGCCTGAAGAAATAAATAACTCCTTCAGAAAGTTTTATGAAAACCTCTACTCATCTCAGGTAAACCCATCTGACTCAGAGATAAATAAATTTTGGGACGATATTAACTTACCACGATTAAATAATGAACAGATTGCAGCTCTGGATGCACCTCTTCAGGTGTCTGAACTCCAGGAGGCACTTAAGCACATCCCAAACAACAAAGCTCCGGGACCAGATGGTTTTCCAGTAGAATTTTATAAAGAATTTTGGCCTGTGATGGCACCTACTTTCTTTAAAATGGTGAACCAAATTAAAGAAGATAATGTAATCCCTCCAAATATGAATTTGGCTAGTATTATCCTGCTCCTTAAACCTGGAAAAGAACCTACTGTCACCATGGGTTGAGATGCCGTCTCGGCACTCAGCCCATGTTTTCCCTCATCCCTGCTTCCCATTGAGCAGCGTCTCAGCTGGCCCCCAGCTGGCAGCATTATGGACAGCTGGGGCCAATTAGTCTTCATCAGCTGGGGCGCTGCCAATGAGGATAAATAGGAGCAGCCTCGATGACTCGGGGCTGCGGGAACGGACCAGACTGAGTGGAAGAACGAATCGACAGAAAGTAGTACTGGCATATTTTTGGATTGAGACTGATTCGGAATGGCATGTAGTAGTAGCGGGGGTCTGACTGATGACGAAGATATGGAGATGGGATGGAATTCAGTAAGGAGTAGGAAGAGTAAAGTAGGAAAGAGCAAGAATGAAGGAGACGTAAAGCAGAATGGCAAGCGGCAGCTATCAGGTGACGAGGAAAGACGCGAGGTGAGGAGGAAAATAGTAGCGGAAGGATTTAAAATTATCTTGAGGTTTAAACCAGGACAAGAGATTACAGCTGTGAGCCCACTAGCTCTAACCAATGGATTAAGAAGTGCTATAGGAGACATAGAAATGGCCAAAGTGTTAAGAGATGGAAATCTCCTAGTGAAATGTAAGAATGCAGAACAAAAGAACAAAGCACTCCAGCTGCAGAGAGTGTGCAAGAAAGAGATTGTAGAAAGGAAAGAAGTCACAGGGTTTGATGGTGTTAGGGGGGTGATATCTGGAATCCCAGTGGGGGAAAACTTGGAAGAACTAAAAAAAATGGTTAAAGGAGGAACAGTTGTGGGGATTAGACGCCTGCAAGCAGTCAGGAATGGGGAAAAGGTGGATAGCCCATCTGTAATGCTGGAATTTAGAGACAAGACCTTGCCAGAAAAAGTGCTGATTGGATACTTGAGTTTTCCTGTTAGGGCTTATATCCCCCCTCCTCTCAGGTGTTATAAATGTCAGAGATATGGGCATATAGCTAGTGTGTGCAAAGGAAAGCAGAGGTGTGGAAGATGTGGTGGTGAGCACAGTTATGGAGAATGTGGAAGTAACAGCATAATTAAATGCTGTAATTGTGGAGGGAATCACACAGCAGCTTATGGAGGCTGTGTAGTGAGAAAACAGGCAGTAGAAATCCAGCAAGCAAGAGTAGAGAAGAAGTTGACATACGCAGAAGCAGCAAGGGTCGTGAATCAACAGGAGAAAGAAGAACACACTGTCAATAACAAGGAAGTAGAACCACCAAATTGCCAGACTAATATCACAACAGATAAGCTTGTTCTTTTTCTAGCCTATGTCATCAACTGCTCGGAGCAGGCTAAGACTAGAACTGAGAAGATAAAGATCATTGTGAAAGCGGCAACAAAATTCTTTAATACCAAGGATCTATCCTGGGAAAAAATCCATACAGAACTGAGTCAAGGAGAGGGAGCTGTAGAGGGGGGCCAACAGGTTAACCCATGACAACCATCCTCCAGTGGAACGCAAGGAGTCTGATTGCAAATGGGCAGGAATTTAAAGGATTTCTCCAGGAACTGACAACAAAACCAGATATTATTTGTGTGCAGGAGACATGGCTTAAACCATCACTAGATTTCACAATTAAGGGATATTCTGGAATACGTAAAGATAGGAAGGATGGGGGAGGTGGGGGTTGTGCAATTTTCGTTAGACAAGGGGTGAAGTATAGGCAACTGATCACAGTACAAGAGCTGGAAGTAATTGTCATCGAGATATGGACTAAAGAGGGCAGTATGAAAATAATCAGTTTCTACAATCCATGTAAGCAACTAGTCAAAAGTGAGTTGGAGACAATTCTCCAGGACTGGAGGGGGAGAGTGGTCTGGTGCGGGGATTTCAATGCGCATAGTACATTATGGGGGAAACAAGATGACACTAGCGGAGAGGTTATAGAAGAGATCATGGAGGACAAGGAGTTAGTGTGTTTGAATGATGGTTCAGGCACTAGGGTGAATTTGGCGAGGGGGACAGAATCTGCTATAGATCTCACCTTGATCTCACAAAGCTTGGCTGGCAGGTGCAGGTGGAGGGTAATAAGGGAAAGCACTATAGGAAGTGATCACTTCCCAGTAGTGGTTGATATTGGAGTAGGAAATGATATTGACCAAGAAGGAAGAGACAAGAGGTGGGCATTTGATAAGGCAGATTGGGGAAAATTTTCAATTTTAAGTGAGAGGAAACTGAAGGAAATAAAAGTAAACCAGACAGTGGAAGAGATGAATGCAGGAATCACAACAGCAATCATTAAAGCAGCAAAGGAAACTATCCCAAGAAGAGGTTGGGGAAAAAGGAAAAAACTAGTTCCTTGGTGGACTCCAGAGTGTTCTAAAGCAGTTAAAAATCGGAACAAAGCTTTTAAAGTTTTAAAAAATGTATTGAGTATGGATAACTTGATCAGTTATAAACAGGAGCAGGCTAAAGTGCGGAGAATAATTAAACAGACCAAAAAAGAGTTTTGGAGGAAATACTGTGAATCATTGGGAAGAAGTACCCCCTTGGAGAAGGTATGGGGAACAATTAAAAGGATGTCTGGGATAAGGAGGGAGCTAAAGTATCCAATTATGGAGAACGGGGACAGTTTGATAGTGGACGACAATGAAAAGGCAGAGCATTTAGTTAAAATCTTCAGTAAAATAAGTAGTGCAGAAAATTTGAGCTTTGAGGAAAAAAATGGAAGAGAGCAGACAAAATTAAATAATGCAGAAGCGTTGCAAGCTGAGGGAGAATTTGAGAATGGGCTAAATCGGGAGTTTTCAATGGCTGAATTAAATCATACGTTAAGGAAAATATGTAAGACAACTCCAGGGAAAGATCAAGTGACGTATAAAATGATTAAAAACCTGAGTGAAGCAGGTAAAAAGACATTATTAAAGTTGTACAACAAGGTTTGGGAAGAAGGGATATTGCCTACTTCATGGAAAGAAGCGGTTGTTGTCCCAATATGCAAGCCAGGTAAAAATCCAGGTTTAGGTGAGAGTTACAGACCGATCGCTCTAACATCCCATGTTGGTAAAACTATGGAAAGAATGATTAATAAAAGGTTAACATACTATCTGGAGTCTAGAGAGGCATTAAAGAATTACCAAAGCGGATTTAGAAAAGGGAGAAGTACTACTGATTCTGCTGTCTGTTTGGAACATGAGATTAGGAAGGCCCAAGTGAATAAGGAAAGTGTGGTAGTGGTGTTTTTGGATGTTGAGAAGGCATATGACATGATGTGGAAGGAGGGGCTGATTATCAAACTACATAAGCTAGGCATTAGAGGGAGAATGAAAAGATGGATTAAAAATTTTTTGAGTGACAGAAAAATTTCGGTAAGAATAGGGAAGCAGCATAGCTCAAGCCAAATAATAGAAAATGGAACTTGTTTTCAGTCATGATCAATGACATTTTTTCTAGAGTTAGGAGTTTTGTTGGTGTCTCTTTGTTTGCAGATGATGGTGCTATGTGGACAAGAGGGAAAAATCTATCATTTATTGTTAAAAAGTTGCAGCAAGCGATTAACGAAATTGAGGCTTGGGCAGTGGAATGGGGATTTAGGTTTTCGGTGGGAAAAACAAAGGCTATGGTCTTCACAAGGAAGAGAACAAACAATCAAGTAAATCTTAAAATATATGATCAAAACATAGAAAGTGTGGAGTGTTTCAAGTATTTGGGAGTGTGGTTTGATAAGGGTTGTTCTTGGAAGATTCACGTTGAAAAAATTGTGGCAAAATCTAAGAAGGTCTTAAATATTATTAGATGTTTGAGGGGAAGAGAATGGGGAGCAAGTAGAGGTGCTTTAAAAACATTATACGCAGCATTAGTTAGGTCAGTGTTTGATTATGGGTGTGTTATATATGGATCAGCTTCAGAAACATTATTGAAAAAATTGGATATAATTCAATACCAAGCTCTGAGGCTATGCTGTGGGGCCATAAAAACTACTCCAGTAACAGCACTCCAGGTGGAGATGGGTGAAATGCCTCTGGAGTTAAGAAGAACCCAAATAGCAGCCACATACTGGGCCAACATCAGAGGATTCAGTGACAGTCACCCAGTGCACAGTGTGCTGAAACCTTGCCAAGAGAAGGAAAAGAGACAAATGAGAAGCTTTGGATGGACAATAAAGAATAAAGTCAGGGAGCTAAGGGTTGCTGATAAAGCAGTATGTCCAACAGTCCCTCTCTCTGCAGAAACACCATGGAGTCTGGAAGAAGTAAAGGTGGATTTTAGATTTTTAACAAATGACATAAGAGGGAGGATAAACAAGAAGGAGGTCAATAACTATTTAGACGGTAGCTATCCTGACTTTATAAAGATTTATACGGATGCATCTAAATCGACAAAAAACATTGTGGGAATAGCATTCATCATTCCAGAATTAGATCTCATGAAGAAGGAAAGGGTTAGTGATGACCTGGCTGTGTATACTGGGGAGCTTCTGGCAATCTGCTTGGCATTGGGCTGGGTGGAAGAAGTAAAACCCAGAAAGGTTTTGATAGGGTCTGACTCTAGCAGCGCAATGGAGAGTATTGGGCAAATGCATTCAGAGTCAAGACAGGATTTGGTGATGGAAATTGTACATTCAGTAGGGAGAATCTCAAAGGCAGGAGTGAACATCAGATTCATTTGGATCCCGGCGCACATTGGAGTGGAGGGGAATGAATTAGCAGATAAATATGCAAAAAGGGCAACTAGGATGAGTCAAGTTAGTTGGAATGTGAAACATAGCAAAGCAGAGGTCAAGAGCATTATCAAAAGGCAAATTAAAAAGAAGTGGCAGGAAGACTGGGACAAAGGAAGTAAAGGACGAAGCCTGTATGGCATACAAAAGAAAGTAGGGGGAGCTAGAGAAGGACAAAGGAGCAGAAAGGAGGAGGACATCATATCCAGGTTAAGATTAGGTCACACAGGGCTGAATAGTACATTAGTTATCATGGAAAAACACCCAAATGGAAAATGTGATTATTGTGGAAATGATGAAACAGTTGAACATGTATTTAAGCACTGTCCAAAGTATGAGGTTGCACGGTTAGCATTGGTGGACAGTCTATACAGGAACAAAACCCAGCTCAGTATAAAAGACATTTTGCAGAGAAGTTCAGGGGATGCGGTCTATAAGGCAGTTTTTAGGTTTATGAGGGCAACAGGACTAATTTCAAGAATATAGGAGAGTAATGCCATTCTGAATCACACTCCATTCCAGAAGTTGGCGGTAATGCACCTACAAGCTGTTTGCTAACCGCCATAAAACATCATAAGAAGAAGAAGAAGAAGAAGACTCGGGGCTGCGACATAAACACATTGCTAAGCTGAAGCCCCTTCGTCTGGTGTCAGCTTATACTCCTCTTGCAGCATTCCTGTGTTTGTATCCCGCTGTGAGGATGTACGTCTTGCTACCCCCACGTCCGGTACGAGCTGCTTACCTCTGCGCTGTGCAACCTGTGAGTGTACCTCTGCATGAGTATCTGTGCTCTCCTCATCCCTTCCCCTTTACCCTGAATAAAATATCACGACTCACTGGCTTGTCCCTGGCTCTGATTGCCCGGCTCCCTAGAGCCGGATATGACAGTATGTCGCAGCCAGAAGAGTTGCCGGCGGCCGTGAGTCGCTGTGGAAATGTACCTTTCTGTCCGGGTGTCAGCGCTGCTAGCATGCCGTTTCCCAGGAGTCACTTCCGGCGCCAGGGCGACGAGCTGAGGTCCATCTCGGAGGCTGTCGACGGGACGCTCTTCACCCTGCACGACGCCTCCAACGCGAGACGCTGGCATCCGGGCCGTGCTGAGGAACTCCTGGACTGTCACCCTCACTCTCTGTACCATCTGGAGGACAGTGCCAGGATAGACGCTGCAGGTACACAGCGAGAGAAGCTCCACGGGGTGGATGGAAATCCCGGCAGGGAGTCGAAGTGGGCGACGTCTTTCCCCGCTTCGGAGTCCCGTTCCTGCCGCTATTCCAGTCCGGGAGTTCGCACCAACCAGAGGACTTCCCCCGACCTGCGCCACGTCACTCGGGATTCCCTTCAAGGAGCCGCAGCTGACAGCAGTTATGTCCGAGGTCGAGTGGCTGTCGCGAGCTCTACTGTGTTTCCTGTCACCACCTTCAGGCATGTGGCGGCGGCAGGGAGATTGATGGTGTGGACTTCAGGGCTACGAAGCTTTCCCGTGCTCGGCGCCTTCCTCGCCTCGTTCTCTGATCTGGAGCGGCGAATCCTGGGTTTCCCCCTCGCTTCGTTCCCTGGGAATAGCCGCCATCACATCGCCGAGTCACCTCTGCACGAACCTCGTCCGGATCCAGTTCTGGGTCATCGTCAGGACCGTTCCTCCCACGCAGCTGTCACCTCTTCGCCTCGTCAGTGTGGAGATTCTACAGCCTCGTCCCCTGAGCCTCGTTCCCCCGCTGTCATTCCTGGACATTCGGGCTGGCTCACCCCGGCTGTTTCCCCCTCCTCCTCGACGCGCTTCCTGACCGCTGTGTGTGCCTGGAATCCCGGCCTGGTGAGCTCTCTGCTGGAGACAACGCGAGCGATCCTCAGACTAACTCCCGGGGGGTCCTCCGTTATCGCCGGGTGGGGAGAGGAAGAAGCAGAATCCACTACAGCAGGCGGTACTCAACCTCCAGGGGGCAGGCAAGTCATTGTTTTTTCACACCTGCTTAATGATTTGCTCTGTCACATCCCTGGAGGAGAAGTTCAGGGTTCGCAGCTCCCTGAACTCTCCCCACCTGCTGTAGCTTGTATTCCTAATCCCGCATCCTCTGTGTCTCTCTCCGCCGAGCGGTCCCCGGCTCCGGGTCAACGTGGTGGGATATGGAGAGGGCCTGTGGTTCCGCAGCTACATTGCGGACGGAGGAGGGGGACTGACTGCTGCGTGGAGTCTACGCCGACGACTGAGCGTCCCCGGGTCTCCACGGAGGAGCGGTTCGGTCCGGCGGGACGAGATTCTTCTGGCTTCACGCCGAGTGGATCGTCGGCGGGGTTACCTGAGCTGGAGGGATCTCAAGCTGCGCTGACCATCGTGCTGGCTGCGGGGCCCGACGCGGCTAGATGGGAGCCTGACAACGACCTCCTGACGACGGATCCTGGATCTTCGCAGTCCTGGACGGCGTCAGAACCCGAGATCAGACGAGTGCTCTCCTTTCTTTTCTCTCTTTTTATCTCCGAGCACTTCAGCCTATCTCCAGGGGAGACGAGCCGGGTACAGCCGTCCGCTGCGTCTGAACTCGTCTCGCCGGGTTCTGGCGCTGCCGGTGATCCTGATCCCGGTTCTGTTTTCTCTTCTGAGCCTTCTTCCAGGGTCACCGGCAAGGAGTTGCTGTTCCTCGTGGTGCTGGAGGGTCCGGGTTCAACGTTGGAGGTCGGTTCTGGTGCAGTATTCAACGTAGGTTCGCCCGAGACCCAGTCGGGGTCCAACGTGGGTTCGCCTGAGGCCCGATCGGGGTCCGACGTGGGTGCTGCCCCAGTATTGTCCAGGTCCGGTGAGGAGGTGGCCGTTTTCCTGCGGCCTGACGCCCGCCGCCCTCGTCATCGGCTCTCCCCTGAGCCTCTTCCACCGGGATCCGCTCTGATCCTTCGCCCGTCTCAACGGTCCTGGTGGTTGAGTGATGCGGGTCGACGACCCGACCCACAGAACTTTCGGTTCGGTGATCTGGTTCCCCCCACTGGTCTGTGTTTCCCTCTGGGCAGCCTGGTTCGGCTGCCGGTGGACTGGATTCCTGGGATCTGGGTCCAGAGTTCGCCGTCCGAACACTTCTCTTTCCCTGATTCGCCAGCTGGACGATGGGCGGGGAGATCTCCGGAGCCATCTCGGCCATTTTTGGACTCTGCCTGCCATTCACCTCGGGTGTCACTTTTTCTTTTGTTATTAAGGTCACTCGGGTGTAATGTTCTGTCCTGTTGGTGGATTTGTTTTTATAGTGCTGTGTTTTCCATCGCTCATGCT
Source organism: Pholidichthys leucotaenia (assembly GCA_020510985.1). NCBI lineage: Eukaryota > Metazoa > Chordata > Actinopteri > Cichliformes > Pholidichthyidae > Pholidichthys > Pholidichthys leucotaenia. The sequence goes on along the minus strand of CM035836.1, from coordinate 253,890,038 downwards.
CAGCATTTTACTTTTTGTGCCATGTTTTTAGCCTCGTTTTTTGTATTGTAGAGTTATGTTTTGTTTTCCGTAACACCATGCTCTGCAGTTATCCATTTATTCCAGTCACTTTCATTTCTTTAGGTGACTGGGTATTTATATATTCGTGTGTGTGGGTTTTTCTTTGCCTGCACTCAGTATTTCTTTTTTGTCCTGTTGGTTCATTATAGAGTCATGTGCTTTGTTTTCCGTAACACCATGCTCTATAATTGTCATTTGTTCCAGTCACCCTCACTTTTCTTGGTGACTGTGTGTGTATGTACTTAAATTAGCGCTGTGTATAGGTTCCCCTTTATTTAACCGTACTCAGCATTTTTTGCCCTGTACCTTTTTGGTGGTTCTTTTTTCCTTGCTCTGGGTCACGCATGGTTGGTACTCTCTGGGTAGTATGTAACCGGCGTGCTGACCCAGTTCTTCTCCCCATCTGTACCTGGGTTAATTATTCTGTTTTGTCAGTATTGTATTTGGGTTTTTCTTTCCCGCTACCCTACATTGCCCCATTGGTGTTGTCCTTCCCTTGGCTTCTTCCCCTCCGGTCCGCCTCCCTTCCTCCCACCCTAGGTGGGGTGGGGTGGGGGGGGGCTGGGATGTTCCTGGTCGTTCAGGAGCCCGACCTTGAGGGAGGGGCTCTGTCACCATGGGTTGAGATGCCGTCTCGGCACTCAGCCCATGTTTTCCCTCATCCCTGCTTCCCATTGAGCAGCGTCTCAGCTGGCCCCCAGCTGGCAGCATTATGGACGGCTGGGGCCAATTAGTCTTCATCAGCTGGGGCGCTGCCAATGAGGATAAATAGGAGCAGCCTCGATGACTCGGGGCTGCGACATAAACACATTGCTAAGCTGAAGCCCCTTCGTCTGGTGTCAGCTTATACTCCTCTTGCAGCATTCCTGTGTTTGTATCCCGCTGTGAGTATGTACGTCTTGCTACCCCCACGTCCGGTACGAGCTGCTTACCTCTGCGCTGTGCAACCTGTGAGTGTACCTCTGCATGAGTATCTGTGCTCTCCTCATCCCTTCCCCTTTACCCTGAATAAAATATCACGACTCACTGGCTTGCCCCTGGCTCTGATTGCCCGGCTCCCTAGAGCCGGATATGACACCTACGCTTCCATCCAGCTACCGTCACATCTCACTTATGAATGTCGATCTTAAAATAATTTGCAAAGCTCTCGACAAAAGACTGGAAAGGATAATTCTGTTTATTTTTATATATATATATATATATATATATGTGCCCTTCAGAGGTAAAGTGGGCTATCCCACAAAACCATTATTTTGAGAAAATGGTAACCATTATTTTTTCTCAAAATAATGGTTCCCCAAGAGGAAGCAGGGTTTGGGGACAAGGGGGATGACTCGCCTATCACAGGGGCTGAGGTCGCCAAGGTGGTTAAAAATCTCCTTGGTGGCCGGGCCCCGGGGGTGGACGAGATTCGCCCCGAATACCTCAAGGCCCTGGATGTTGTTGGGTTGTCATGGTTGACACGCCTCTGCAACATTGCGTGGAGGTCGGGGGCAGTGCCTTTGGCATGGCAAACCGGGGTGGTGGTTCCTCTCTTCAAAAAAGGGGACCGGAGGGTGTGCTCCAACTTTAGAGGGATCACACTCCTCAGCCTCCCTGGGAAGGTCTATGCCAAGGTACTGGAGAGGAGAGTCCGGCCGTTGGTCGAACCTCGGATTCAGGAGGAGCAATGTGGTTTTCGTCCTGGCCGTGGCACATCGGACCAGCTCTTTACCCTCTCGAGAATTCTTGAGGGTTCGTGGGAGTTTGCCCAACCAGTTTACATGTGTTTTGTGGACTTGGAGAAGGCATTTGACCGCGTCCCTCGTGGATTTTTGTGGGGGGTGCTTCGGGAGTATGGGGTATCGGGCTTGTTGTTACGAGCTATTCGGTCTCTGTACGACCGTTGTGAGAGTTTAGTTCGTATTGCCAACACTCGGTCGGAGTCATTCCCAGTGAGAGTTGGACTCCGCCAGGGCTGCCCTTTGTCACCGGTCCTGTTCATAATTTTTATGGACAGGATTTCTAGGCGCAGCCAGGGAATGGAGGGTGTCATGCTTGGTAACCACAGGATCTCATCTCTGTTGTTTGCAGATGATGTTGTCCTGTTGGCTTCATCCAGCAATGACCTACAGCTCTTGCTGGGACGGTTTGCCGCTGAGTGTGAAGCGGCTGGGATGAGAATCAGCACCTCCAAGTCCGAGTCCATGGTCCTCAGCCGGAAAAAGGTGGATTGTCCTCTCCGGGTTGGGGACAGGCTCCTGCCCCAAGTGGAGGAGTTTAAGTATCTTGGGGTCTTGTTCACGAGTGAGGGGAAAATGGAGCGAGAGATCGACAGACGGATTGGAGCAGCATCTGCAGTGATGCGGACATTGTACCGGTCTGTTGTGGTGAAGAGGGAGCTTAGTTCTAAGGCAAAGCTGTCGATTTACCAGTCAATCTACGTTCCTACTCTCACCTATGGTCACGAGCTTTGGGTAATGACCGAAAGAACGAGATCGCGGATACAAGCGGCTGAAATGAGCTTTCTCCGTAGGATTGCTGGACTCACCCTCAGAGATAGGGTGAGGAGCTCAGTCATCCGGGAGAGGCTCAGAGTGGAACCGCTGCTCCTCCACATTGAAAGGAGTCAGTTGAGGTGGTATGGGCATCTGATTAGGATGCCTCCTGGACGTCTCCCACTTGAGGTGTTTCAGGCACGTCCCACTGGGAGGAGACCCCGGGGCAGACCCAGGACTCGGTGGAGAGACTATGTCTCCCAGCTAGTCTGGGAACGCCTTGGTGTCCCCTCTGAAGAGCTGGAGCAGGTGGCTGGGGAGAGGGAGGTCTGGGCTTCTCTGCTTGGGCTGCTGCCTCCGCGACCCGGACCTCCGGAAAAGCGGTAGAAGATGGATGGATGGATGGATGGATATTTTTTCTCAAAATAATGGTTTTGTGGGATAGCCCACTTTACCTCTGAAGGGCACATATACACTACCGTTCAAAAGTTTGGGGTCACCCAGACAATTATTTTGTGTTTTCCAAGAAAAGTCACACTTATTTACCACCATGAGTTGTAAAATGAATAGAAAATATAGTCAAGACATTGACAAGGTTAGAAATAATGATTTGTATTTGAAATAATAATTTTTTCCAGATACTCAACCTGCTCAAAGGAAGGTCAGTTTTATAGCTTCTCTAACCAGCTAAACTGTTTTCAGCTGTGCTAACATGATTGCACAAGGGTTTTCTAATCATCCATTAGCCTTCTGATGCAATGAGCAAACACATTGTACCATTAGAACACTGGAGTGATAGTTGCTGGAAATGGGCCTCTATACACCTATGTAGATATTGCACCAAAAACCAGACATTTGCAGCTAGAATAGTCATTTACCACATTAGCAATGTATATTAGATATTAGAGTGTATTTGTGATTAGTTTAAAGTTATCCTCATTGAAAAAAAGTGCTTTTCTTTCAAAAATAAGGAAATTTCTAAGTGACCCCAAACTTTTGAACGGTAGTGTATATATATATACACTACCGTTCAAAAGTTTGGGGTCACTTAGAAATTTCCTTATTTTCTCCTTATTTTCCTTATAAGTATATATATATTCCTTCCATTGGTGTTTTTAAGAAGCAACTAAAGACCCTTGTTTTTAGCCTGGCTTTTTAACTATGTGCCGATTGTATTTTTATGTGCTTTTACTGTCTACTTTGTTTTTTGTTTTACTGTTTTATGTGCCTGTTGTAGGGAGCTTGAAATGAAGAAGCGATGTGATTTTATAAATCAAGATTTATTATCAGCTTCATCTCCCTAACATGTCTCATCTCGATGCAGAAGCAGAATGAGAGGTCAAGCGCAGTCAGACCTTCATACTTATACCCACACTCAACAAAAGACATTGCATATCAAAGCTGACATCCCGCATTAACATAATCCCCCTCCATTGTCCTCTCTCTCCTTCCCCTGACCCTGGGGGGTCAGGAAGTTCGATCCGGTCTCCACCGCTGTGACTCAGTCTGTTCTTTGATCTTCGCCGGTGGTCGAGACCTCTTGTCCTGTTCTGAGGTGTGAGGTCATTCTACATATGTAATCTCTAAACATTCTAATATGTCTATACATGTGTAGGTATGGAATATATGATTAATATAAGCCACAGCCCCCCCCCAAACGACTAAGAAAAGGACAATCAAATTAAGTTTACAGCTTAAGATAACCTCCATGACATATTGTACTGTTAAACATCTTGACAGGGAAAACAAGGAAAAAATCCTCTCAGCAGTCATGTTAACCCTCACGTTATGCAGTCTGATCCTGTTAAGAATTCAGTGGTAACAACAACAGTATAGTAATGTCACAAATCTGCCTTTAAACTGTCACGGCACAATCTGACAACCTAGTTAACACTCTTTGTCAATTTTGCATCAGTCCATGTGTCGTCTGGGTTTTAATCTTCTCCCGAAACTGCTGTAGGTCCGCTTTAGCATCCTGGCGGGACCATCCTGTAAGGAATCTGCAGCTTGGGGAGGAGAGTGGTTATTTGTTCCCTGTAGGGGGGCTGAGTCTTTTCTCTTGGGGGGGTCTACCCCGCCGAGGTGCTCTCGCCACCCGTGCAGGCTCGTCGCTCAACAAGAAAGCAGGTTTAAGTCTGTCAATGCTGACTGTTTCTTTTCTGTCCCCTAAATCAAGCACAAAATGCTTATCACCAGGTTCCAGCACTCTGAATGGTCCATCGTATGGTGGACAGAGGGTTGATTTTAAAGCTTCGTGTCTAACAAAAACAAACTCGGCGTTTTTCAAAGCTTGGGGGACAAAAACCCGTGGAAAAGAGTGATGTGCGGGACCGGGGAGCGTGTCCGGTCCGGTGCTGCTTAAGGGCCTCAGGGCTGGAAGGTGCCCGGGCTCTGGATGTTCTGGTAAGAACTCACCTGGTAGCCTGAGGGGTTGTGCAAAAACTAATTCTGCTGGGGAAGCGTCTAGATCCTCTTTAGGCGCAGAACGCAACCCTAATAAAACCCAGGGAAGTTTATTCACCCAATCTGTATCCGTTAGTGAGGCCCTGAGGGCGGCCTTTAAAGATCTGTGAAAACGCTCGCATAACCCATTAGCCTGAGGGTGATACACGGTGGTGCGGTGAATTGTCGCTCCTAAACTGCTGGCCATGGCTGACCACAGCTCTGAGACAAATTGAGGCCCCCTATCGGACGTGATGTCTGATTGGACGCCGAAACGCGCCACCCAGTTTGTTAAAAAAACGCGAGCGACTTCTGCAGCTGTGGTTGATGCCAAAGGGACCGCCTCCGGCCAGCGCGTAGTACGGTCTATCATTGTTAACAGGTGTGTGAACCCTTGAGACGAAGGTAGCGGGCCCACAAGGTCGACATGAACGTGGTCAAACCCCCTGGCTGGGATTCGAAAAGGCTCTAGAGGAGCTTTTGTGTGTTTGTGTATTTTGGCGCGTTGGCAAGACATGCAAGTCTTTGCTCATTCCTTTACATTTTTGCGCAGGCCCGGCCAAACAAATTTTTCCGCGACCATTTTAACCGAGGCACGCACCCTGGGTGCGCGAGGGAGTGAACCAAGTCAAAAATGCGGCGGCGCCATGCAGCTGGAACTACCGGGCGAGGTCGGCCGGTTGACACGTCGCAGATTAGGGGGGGTACACCGTCACGCAAACCCCTTTCCTCCAGTCTTAACCCTGTTGGTCCAGACTGGAGCGCGCGCACGTCCGCGTCACTGCTTTGTTCCTCTGCCATGGCCGCGTAATCTATCCCTACGTGAATTGGGGCCGCGTACGCGTCCGCGTTGGCCAAGAGTTCTGCGGCTGCGGTAGTATAATCTGCCTCCTCGTGCTCTGACGATGTCACAGCGCGAGAGAGGCAGTCTGCTACTACGTTAAGTTTGCCTGCCACATGTCGAATGTCTGTGGTGAACTCTGAAATTGCAGCTAGCTGTCTTTGTTGCCTGCCTGACCATGGTTCTGAAATTTTAGCCATCGCAAAAGTAAGTGGTTTATGGTCTACAAAAGCCATGAAACGCCGCCCTTCCAGCCAGAACTGGAAGTGGCGGATGGATAAATGAAGCGCTAGCAGCTCCCTGTCAAAAGTGCTGTATTTGCGCTCGGTTTGGTTTAAAGATTTGCTAAAAAATGCTAACGGTTGCCAGGTTCCGCCAACATGTTGTTCCATGACTGCCCCTATGGCCAGGTCTGAAGCGTCTGTGGTTAACGCTATGCGGGCCGAGGGGTCAGGGTGAACCAACAATGTGGCATTCGCTAGAGCACTTTTTACTTCCGCAAAGGTGCTTTCGCGCTCCGGGGTCCATTCGACCGCGTTGGAAGGCTTTTGTTTTCTGAGCGCGGCATACAGGGGCTGCATGAGTTGAGCTGAGCGGGGGAGGAAACGGTTGTAAAAATTCACCATTCCCAAAAATTCTTGCAGCGATCTGACCGTTTGTGGTCGTGGAAAATTTTCTACCGCGCGCACTTTGTCTGGCAATGGGACTGCCCCTTTTGGTGAAACTCTGTGTCCCAAAAAATCAATTTGTGACACGCCCAATCGGCATTTAGCTGGGTTGATTATTAACCCGTGCTCTTCTAGTCTCTGAAAAACCGTAGTGAGGTGTTGTTCATGTTCTTCCTCTGATGGGCTGGCTACCAGCATATCGTCGAGGTAGACGAACACGAAGGGGAGGTCGCGTAATACAGCGTCCATCATACGCTGAAAGGTTTGTGCAGCGCCTTTGAGGCCAAACGGCATTCGCAAAAATTCAAAAAGACCAAAAGAGGTTATTACAGCAGTTTTAGGAATGTCTTCCACTCGAACCGGGACTTGGTGGTAGCCGCGGACCAGGTCTATTTTAGAGAAAATGCGCGCACCCGCCAGATGTAGTGAAAAATCTTGTATGTGAGGGATTGGGTAGCGGTCGTGCGCTGTCGCATTGTCTAATCTGCGGTAATCACCGCAAGGTCTCCAAGAACCGTTGGTTTTTGGGACCATGTGTAGTGGTGATGCCCAAGGGCTTTTTGAGCGCCTAATAATGCCTAATTTTTCCAGGCTGGCAAACTCGTCCCGTACTATGGCGAGCTTGGTCGCGTCTAAGCGCCGAGCTTTGGCAAACACGGGTGGGCCTGTTGTGGGGATGAAGTGTTCAGCCCCGTGTTTCGCTATTGTTGCTGAAAATTTTGGAACTGTGAGTGCTGGAAATTGGGTGAGGAGTTGGTCAAACTTACCTCCTGCTGTGGTGACGCTGGCCTGCACGGGTGGTGGAGAAACTCGAGCTGAGCAGGGGATAGAAGAAAATGATAGTGCATTAACCAAGCGTCTATTTGCAAGATCGACTAACAACCCATGTGCACACAAAAAATCAGCGCCCAACAAGTTAAAACTCACCGCCGCTATAATAGATGTCCATCTATAGTTGCGGCCGTGAATGAGAAGAGGCAGGTTCCTTTCACCGAAAGTGTCGATGATCGAGCCGTTGGCTGCCATCGCTCCGTTTCCCCGGGGTCCCATGGCCCGGTCTGCATTGGAAGGGGTGATGAAGCTCACCTGAGCTCCAGTGTCGATGAGGAACTGTCTCCCGGTGTGTCCGTCAGTCACATAAAGCAGCTTATTCGTCTCGCCGAGAGCCGCAGCTGTTAACGGTTCTCGGCTCTTGAAACTGCAGAGGGGCACGCATTTGTGCGCCCTCACGGCGAAACGCTGATGATAATAGCAGAGGTCGTTCCGCTTGCTGCGCCTTGGTCGCGTCGCTGCCATGTTGGGCGGGCTCTGCTCCGTTGTCCGCGGTTCTTCGCTGCTCTGGGCTTCCGCGCTGAGATCTGCAGATGCTGCTGTGGCCATCTGTTCGCCGCAGGAGTTGATGAGCCGCTGCACTTCTCGGGCCAGCGCGCGGAAGTCCTGCTGGGTGCTGCACCGCATGTTGGCCAGTGTCCCTCTCATGTGCGGCGGCAGAGTGCTGAGGAAGATATGCTGAAAGAGGAAGTTGTCGTTGTCTGCCTCCTTCAGCTGCAGCATGTCCTCCATGAGGGCCCTTGGTCTGCGTCCTCCGTGGCCGTAAATCGCCAGAATCTTCCCTGCTCTCTCCTCGGCTGAGGGGCCGAAACTCTCGATGAGGGTCGCCTTCAGTTCTTTGTATTTGTCGTGGGCGGGCGGTTGTTGAATCCCGCTCCGTGCGCATCTTGATGTGGCGGCATCGAGTCTGGCGACGATGTGGTAAAATTTTGTTTCATCCGCCGTTATGCCCGCCAGCGCAAACTGAGCCTCAGGTTGCTGGAACCACGAGTTCGGGTCGCTTTGCCAGAACTCTGGCAGCTTGACAGTGACGGCGCTTGTGTGGGCCGTCTCTGATGTGTCAGCCGGGTGAGAACGCCTTTCTTCTGCTCTCACGGCGGAGCTGGGGATGGTGCTCGGTTGAGCCCTCTCTGTAGATTCTGCCGTGAGGGAACGTCTTCCATCCGTTCCCCTGTCTGCATTGGCGACGGCGCTTGCCTGGGTCGCCTCTGATGAGTTTGTCGCGGAAGAACATCTTTGTTCCATCCTCACGTCTGGTCACCAGTGTAGGGAGCTTGAAATGAAGAAGCGATGTGATTTTATAAATCAAGATTTATTATCAGCTTCATCTCCCTAACATGTCTCATCTCGATGCAGAAGCTGAATGAGAGGTCGAGCGCAGTCAGACCTTCATACTTATACCCACACTCAACAAAAGACATTGCATATCAAAGCTGACATCCCGCATTAACATAATCCCCCTCCATTGTCCTCTCTCTCCTTCCCCTGACCCTGGGGGGTCAGGAAGTTCGATCCGGTCTCCACCGCTGTGACTCAGTCTGTTCTTTGATCTTCGCCGGTGGTCGAGACCTCTTGTCCTGTTCTGAGGCGTGAGGTCATTCTACATATGTAATCTCTAAACATTCTGATATGTCTATACATGTGTAGGTATGGAATATATGATTAATATAAGCCACACCTGTGTTTTTATTTTGTTTTGTACCATGTTAAGCACTTTGTGACTCTGTCTGTGAAAGGTGCTCTATAAATAAACTTATTATTATTATTATTATTATACACCCAGATCAAACAGGTTTCATCAAAGGTAGGCACTCGGCTGATAATACACATAGGCTATATAATTTAATAGACTACTGTAAGATCAATAACATAGAAGCTACAATCTTGTCCCTGGATGCAGAGAAAGTCTTTGACCGTGTTAACTGGAAATTTCTTTTTATGGTGTTAAACAAGTTCGGGTTTGGTTCATCTTTCATAAACTGGATTAAAACACTATATAGGTGTCCAGCTGTGTCTGTCCGAAAAAATGATCAGACTTCTCGAAGCTTTAATCTCCAGAGAGGTACTAGGCAGAGTTGTCCACTCTCTCCCTCACTTTTTACCATCTTTATTGAACCATTAGCAGCAGCCATACGACAAAATGTTGATATTAGAGGTATTCAAACTGGAGAAAAAGAACACAAGAAAAGTCTTTATGCTGATGATGTATTGATTTTCCTTGAAAACTCACAAAGATCTCTTGTTCAGACAGTGGTGCTCATTGATCAATTTTCATCATTATCAGACTACTCTATTAACTGGGGTAAATCAACAGTTTTACCTATAAATTGCAATTTCTCAAATACATCTACTATTCCAATACAATCAGGTAATATTAAATATTTAGGAATAGATATTTCCCCCAGGCTCTCAGAGTTATTGCGACTAAATCACATTCCCCTTTTAAAAACACTACAAGACAACCTTACGCGCTGGAGGACACTACCTTTATCACTAATGGGAAGAGTCGCAACCATTAAAATGATGGTCCTTCCTAAAATCAACTATTTGTTCTCAATGATTCCTACCCAACCATCAATGGCCTGGTTTAAGTCTCTAGACGCAAATATAAGTAAATTTTTATGGAAGGATAATCCATCACGGATTAGTTTAAAAACCCTCCAAAAACCGAAAGAGTGCGGAGGTTTAAATCTACCAAATTTTTTAAATTACTTTTTAGCCAATTGACTGCAGTTTGTTCAAAATGGACAAAATCAACCCCACTAGGAAACCCATGGTTAGATGCTGAACAAGCTCTCTGTGGGTCGCTAAATATCTCTGACTTACCTTTCATAAGTCCCTGTATTAAACGCTATGACTGTTTTAAAAGCGTTATCAGCTCCTCTCTGACGGCTTGGTGGAAATTTTTAAAAATAACAGGGTCTTCACTTGTCCCCTGTAAACTCACGCCCATTTGGAATAATCCTGATATCTTGCAACAAAAGAGGACATTAAAATTTCCACTATGGCAAGAGAAGGGAATAAATAACTTAAAGCATCTTATTCAAGGTGGAAATTTTATCCAATTTCAGGAACTAGTGTCACAGTACAACATCAGTGATAAAAAAAGTATTTTGAATATCAACAGCTTAAATCCTTAATAAAAGCATGATTTAATCTTAATCAGACAGATTTAGAGGTACTAGTTAAGGTGGCAGAGTTTCTAAATCTTCGTTCCCCTAAATTGATATAGAAAATACATGGACTATTATCAAAGCTGGATGAGTCCGTATCTCTTCCAATATCAAAATGGGAGACAGACTTATTGATTAATAAGGAGGAATGTTTCTGGACACAAATATGTTTTAAACACTTTTAAGATGACTAAAAACTCTAACTTACAACTTATACAGTATAATGTTCTACATAGAATTCATTACACAGGACAAAGGCTGTTCAAAATGGGCCTGAGTCACACAAATATCTGTCCTCACTGCACCAACAATGTCCCGGATAGCTATATGCATGCTATGTTGTCCTGTGTACCGGTTCAAAAGTTCTGGCAGAAGACATGTGAGGACTTGTTGGCATGGCTTGGGTATAGTGTCCCATCCTCACCCACACTTTGCATATTAGGTGATTTAAGTGAAATAAATATAGATGCAAGGATGTCACACATGGTTCTTACTGCCTGCATCGCAAAGAAAACTATCCTCATGAATTGGAAATCAAGAAATAACTTATGCATGACTTATTCTAATAACTTACTATTGGATTATATTAGCCTGGAGAGAATGTCAGCCTCCTCAAATAATCAATTGGCAGAATTCAATTCTCTCTGGTCCCCACTTATTAATTCTATAATGTGAGAGGTGGCGGGTGGTGGCTCGCTCTCCTTGGCACCTCTGGTGGCTGGCTGCGCCTCGACCGTGGGTGTCCGGGGGGCCTGTTCCGGGGTGGCCGTTTGTCTGTGGCCCCTGGCCGGCTGGCCTCACCTCTCGGGGGGAAGGGGGGGGGGGGGGTCTGGATCTGGCCCTGGGCCCCTGGTGCTGGGGGGATGTTCCCCCCCCCGGGCCGGGGTTGAGTGTGCGCCGGTGGTGCGGGTTGGCCCTGGTGCATCCTTGCGCGACAGGGTCGTGTTTTCCCTGGGGCCCTGGTGGCACCCTGGGGTAGATGCCTGCATCCTGGGTCGCCCTCCCCATCCACTGGGGTCTGCGGGTGTGCATGTGTGTGTGTGTGTGTGTATGTGAGTGGGGGCTTGTGTATGAGCAGATGCGGAAGTGGGTATGTGTGTTGTGAGTGGGCAGGTGGGGCTGTGTGTGGGTGTAGATGGACATGTGTGATGGTGGGTGGGAGTACGTGTGTGTATAGATACGGTTACCTGTGGGTGGATGTCTGGGGGTGGAGGATGTGTGTATGGCTAGGAGAACTAGGAGAACTTGGTTGGGTGGTAGAGGTTGGGCAGTCCATCTAGTGCCATGGGGGTTGGCGTTTCGGGGCCTGCTTGTCCCGGCCACCCTGCTGTTGTGTCACGGGGTGAGGCACTTTGTCGCATTGCCCCTGGTGTCATTTGCGGCGGGTGTGTGTTGGTACTTGGGGGTGGTTGGGGGGCCATTGGCGCGGGTTGATGGCTGTGTTTCCGTCAGGTTGCTCCGTGGTGGCTGTGGTTGCAGGGCGGCCTGCGACTGTCAGTGTGCGTCTTGGGTGGGTGGTCGTGGGCCTGCGTGGGCGCTTGGGAGTGTCGCTTGGCATGTTGGGCGCCGTGTGGGTCTGGCCCATTGTTCACTACTGTGACTATTGTTGTCCATGTTTGTGTGTGTAAGATGAGTGGAAATTGTTATGGCTGCCCCATCATGTTTGTGGTGCTGGGAGCACCGGAGCGCACTGCTGGTGGGTCCTGGGCTGCTTCCACTGGTGGCCCTCGCCCTGGGTTGGGATTTGGGGGCAGTGGGTGGCCTCATGAACCAGTTTGCAAGCTGCCTTCTGGGGGGGGCGGGGGCAGCCTCGCTTTTGGACTGCCTACCTTCCAGTCTTATTTCCCGCCCTCCCCCTCCCCCTGACTCTGGGTGGAATATACTGTACATCTTGTTTGTTACATTTAGGGCTTTGGGGTGGGGGTGTGCCGCACTGTGTCGGCAAAGGGGATACCTTTGCTGTGCGGTGGGGCTGCACTCACCTCAATTTTAATTGCATTTTAGACACTGAGGGCTTGGGGGCGATGGGGACCCTGTTGCCCATCGCAGTGGCTAGCGGTGCTCCAATCACTATCCCCCCAATTTTAATTGCACTTTGGTAGTCCACACATTTACATACAATTACATCATATAACTGACACCCACCCACCGTGTTTTGTATGGGGGGGGGTCTTCCCCCACCCCTGATGCCTTGCTCCTGCTGGGGGCGTGGGGGCCTGGTGGGGAGCCTGGGGCCTATCATGTTGGCAAAATCCCTTGGTGCTACTGAATGTACAGATACAACCAAGGGAGTGAGAGGGGGGTTGAATATAAGCGTAAGTGAGAGTAAGGGGGTGATGAATGGAGGTGGTGATGGTGGGTTGGTTTTGTGTGGCGCTTTGCATGTCGGGTGGCATCTCGGGGCGCCTGCGGTGGTCTGCTGATTGGTCGCTCAGGTGGACGCCGGGGGTGGGGGTCTGCTTCTGTGGCCTGTGCTGGTGGTCTCCCTGGTCACTGCCAGGCACTGGTGCGTGTTCAGGCTTGCTGCATCTGCTTCGAAGCCGCCTTATGAAACAAGGGTGAATGAGGGATGAGTTTGGGCAGGTACAGGAGTGAGAGAGAATGGGTTGGTCTGGGTGAGTGAGAGGGAGTTAGTGCATGGGAGCATGTGGGTGTGAAGGTGTGGGGAGGGGTGTGTCTGCGAGTTGGGAGGTGCTGGATTAAGGGGGGGTAGTGCCTCTTGGCAACGTGGGTCCCCAGGGTGTGCGACAGTGGCGCTGGGCTGGGCCCACTGTGGGGGTGCCTGGGGGCGCGGGGCAGTCTCCTCCCCGGGGGGTGGGGTTGCTGGCCTCCTGGTGCCTGGGGCCCGGGGGCGGGCATTGGCCCCACTGGGGGGGGGGGGGTCGGGCGGGTCCAGGGGTGTGGGCTTGCCGCGCCGGCTGCCGAGCAGCCTGGCCTTCCTTGATCGTCCCTCTGGGGGCGGATGCCTGGTTTTTCTGGGGCTTGCTGACCTTGGGCGTTTGTGCCCTGTGGGGGTTGGTGGTGCTGCCTTGCCTGCTTGGGGTTCTCGGGGGGAGAGCTGCTGCGACCGGCCCTCCGCCTCGTATGTTTCCTGACAAACCACTCACATGCACACACTTATTTTGCGTGCGTTCCCATATATATGCACGCAGACATACATGCACAAGTGTCTCTCCTTTAACAGGTGTGGAAACCAGACTCGTGTTGAGACATCTTCAGTGGAAGAAGCAGTTTGTCTTCTGTTTGTTTTAGCTGTTGGTGTGTTTGTCTTTTTGTCTGTTTCCCTCCCTTTTCTTTCCCCCTCCACACACTTCCTTTCCCTCTCCCCCATCCTGTTGGGTCTTCCATGGGTAAAATAATTGAAGTATTAAAAGTTATTACAGGAGGAGCTTACAACAATATACAATACACAGTCAGGTACTGTATAAGCTCCTCTTGGCAAAGTAAATCTGTTTTGGCACAATAAGGGTGACAGATCCCTGTTCTGTTTGCCTAGCTGCCTGACAGGACAAGGGGAAAAAAAAAAAAAAAGAAATCAGGAAGTGGGGAAAAGACAGCATGAATCGGGATGAGGGGGCATTTATGCTTTCCCACAGCTGGGACTACATTCTCCAGAGACCATCGGACAGCGGAAAGCGGGGCCGGCTTGGTGGATCTGACAGGTCTGCTGGGCTGGCCCCGCCTACAAAAGCCAGCTGATAAAATGACACCTGGCAGCAATCAGCTGACACTTCTGATGAAGACTGCAGTGAACAGTCGAAACATGTAAAGAAGGTAAAAATATCTCTCTATTTTTGTCTTTAATAAGAACAAAAAGCAAAGAACAATGCAACAATAAATACATCATAATCTGTCATCACTTTCTGCAGTCTCATATGCACTGTGGTGGTGTCTTTGGCTTCCATAGGGCTACACTTATGATACCACACTCCCTCTCATGTAATATCATTTAGTTGAAAAAATTAAATGACAAAAACCACGTAAAGGCATTCAAATCTTTTTATATTTTGCAAACTTTACAAATAGTGCAAATGTAACATAAAGCCACAAATGAAGTCTGTGAAGGCGTCCATTATGATGAACTCTAACAGAACGACAGACTTTCAACCACAAAGTGAAATCACTCAAAGAACACAGTTGTACTGAAGAAAAAAAAATGGTAAAGAGCTGAAGCTTCAACTCTGCTAATAAACTTGGCTTTTAATTAGGCTCTCATCACACTTTACATTCAGTAAAGACAGCAGGAAGAGGGCACACATCCACAGTCGACGTACACAAATGCTCCAGGACCCCCTCGGCTACCAGTTCACTGCACTTCCACCTGTGAGCTTCCTGTTAATTTACTGCTGTGGATGCTTATTCTATGCAACGGTTTAATTTAGTTCTTTGCTCATCTAGACATGGAGTTGGCAACCTGCAATACACAAAGAGCCATCTTAACCGATTTTTGTCTAAAAAAATCTGCATGGAGCCGCAACATCAGAGTCCAAACTACAGTAAAACAGCAGTTACAACTGCAGTTTTTTCTCATAAATTTGCAGCTTTTTTGATTGCAGATTTGTAACATTTTTCTCACAAAATTACAGTGTTTTCTGGAAAATTTTTGAACTTTCACAAAAAATTGTGAATTTTTCTCTTGCAAAACTGTGTTTTCCTCATTAAACTGTAATGTTTGAGCAAAACTTGTTGTATTTTTGGAATAAATGTGTTGGGGTTTTTTTTGTAAATCTGGCACATTTTTCCTTGAAAATACCCTTGTCAAGTAAAATTGAAGACTTTAATGTAAATCTGTGTCATTTTTCACAATTAAATTACAACTTTTTTCAGAGACTTTGGTCACATAAAACTGGCATTTTGGGGCAAATCTGTTACTTTTTTCAGGTAAAAATGCAGCCTTTGTCATATAAATATGCTACAGTTTTCTAACAAATTTGCTGCTTAAAATTGTCTTTTTTCAGCAGCTCTTTTCTGACTTTTTTCTTGCAAATTTGTGGATTTTTTTCGTCATAATATTGTAGCTTTTCCCATAAATACTGAATACTTTTGGAATAAATTTTCAGCTATTCTCATCAACTTATGTCATTTTCTTTGTAAATTTATTACATTTCACTGCTAAAACTGCAGCATTTTTAACATAAATTTGTTACATTTTTCTCTTAAAAATCAAACTTTTTCCAATTAATTTGACATTTTGGGGGAAATTTTTTGACTTTTTTCTTGTAAATCTTGTTTGTTTTCCTCAGCAAACTGCAACATTTTCTCTAAATTTCCAAGATTTTTTTTTTACATAAAATTTCTTTCTTTTTATTATATTTTTTCTCATGAATATGAAACCATTTTTCATATAAAAATATTTGTTGTTTCTTTTTTGGAAATTTGTGAGTTTTTTCTCAACGTTTCAGGGAGCCACTGGCTATGAGAGCCACAGGTTGCAGACCCCTGACCTAGACACTGGCCCAGGCTTTTTCTTAATTGTTTTTTCTTATGATGAGATTTATTTTTCTCCAATTCAAAAGTATTTCAACAATCTTCCATAGGGTACCCAGAAAGGTAGAAACGACCCTGATTTTGAGACGGTCAGATCAGAGCCGAAACAACAGCTGACTCACAGCTCCAACATTAATGCAGCTGACAGAGAAAATAAGCTCATTGAGTTTCAAAGGGAAAAGGAGTTCCCGCGCTTCATCCCCACACAGAGTAGCTGAAACAAAAGCTCCTCAGCTCAAGAACGTCAAAATAAAGCAGGACAAAACAGTCTGGAGCACACCGTCAGGGTCACAGCGGTGACTCCGAAGAAGACACAACAAAGGCTGTGAATGTGACGGTGTAGTCCAGGCTCTCTCATCCCCGCCGCACCCTCCTGGTTCAGCCGTCCTCACAGTTCTGGCCTGAATCTCCTCTCTCTTCCTGACGTCTAGAAGGCACGTCGAACAGCAGGTGAAGGAGGACCGTGGTCGGCTGCCCTCCTTGCTGCTTCTGTCACCACCTCGCGTGTGTGTGGAGGCTGCAGTCACTGCATCACACACTTCTCTTTCTGCTCTTTGGCGTACTTCCTCCTGCGCTGCTCCAGGCCGCGCTCCAGGCGCTCATCCTCCTCTAGAGCTCTGGGTTGGGAGGGACAAGAGATGAGTGATGTTACATGTGTTCTCTCTGAGCTCGCCACAGAACTGTACTTTTGTCAGCAGCTTTAATGCAGGATACTTTTTGTTTTACTTCAATAAATTATTAAAGAAAAACTTGTTCTACAACAAGGACACGGGAGGCATATTTAGTAAATTTCATGAATTTATCATATTATATGAAGTGGATTATATTAGAAAGGAAATGTGGAAAGTTTATTTTTCCCAGACTACATCATTTAGGAGGAAAAAGTTCCCAAATTGGTCATCAGTTCCTAAACAGGGGCACATACGAACTTAGTGCTTCTGAAGGAGCCCTCTTCCCTCTAGTGCTCCATCAGCAATAAAGCAATCGTAACACGAGTGACAAACCTGCCAAAATTGGTAGAGTTCAGTTCAATTCAACTTTATTTATATAGCTCCATTTCACAACAACAGTCATCTCAAAGCATTTTCAGCTGTAGGGGAAAACCCCACAACTGCAGAACAACCCCAGCAATCAGTCAATCCCCTGTGAGCAAACACTTGGTGACGGTGCAGAGGAAAAACTCCCTTTTAACAGGAAGAAACCTCCATCAGAACCAGGCTCAGGGAGGGGCAGTCATCTGCTGCCACTGGCTGGGGGGTGAGGGGATAGATTCAAGATTCAAAGGCTTTATTATCATGTGCACAGTTAAGAAATGCAACATTTCCTGAGCAATGAAATTCTTACTCTGCTCTCCGGACGAATGCCAAAGTAATAGATACACATCAATATTAATAAGGTAATAACACACCTAATACTAATGAGTACTAATAACACACATGAGGCAATTAGGACAGTTAAAGCAGTTAAACTAGAGGAAACAAGAAGAATGAAAATTGAAAATCCACTGGATGACTATAATGGACAATGGTATACCGGAGTGGTGGCTCAGTTGGTAGAGCATCCGCCCCACACCTGGGAGGCAGGGGTTCAAATCCCGGCCGGGTCATGCCGAAGACCATATAAAAGTGGAACTTCCTGCCGTCCAACTTGGTGCTCAGCAATAATGGAATGGAGGAGGGAAATCTGTGGCGGCGCCTTGCATGAAAGCGGCCCTCTGATTCTGCACTTGGGGTGTGTGTGATTAACACCGTAGATAGGTAAAACACAATCTAGTTCTGCTGTACATGATTGGTTGTATGGTTGAATGACAATAAGGGTGATTTAATTTAATATCAGAGATGATATGAACCTGAGATGGCATAAGTCTATGTACAATGTGCAAATGAACAATGTACAAATCAGTCAATCAATCAACCTTTATTGTCATGATGCTAGGCATACAACTGTAGTGCAAGCAAGATGAAATTGCGTTTCTCTCGGCATCAGTATTGTAAAAAGAACATAATTGAAAAACACACTCACACACACACACACACCCCACCCCAACAGCCATTCACACATCCCTGAGACACATTTGGATTTTACAGTAATGTTAACTTATTACAGTTGCAGTTAAAATAACTGCCTATGTATAAAAAAAAACCCAATTAAAATGGCTAAGTGAATCTAAGTAGCTAAGAGAAATAAATACTAAAAACTGACTAAAACTATAATATACATATAATATACATAATGTCCATAAAGTGCAGTAATATGTGTAAAGGATTCCGGATCAACTGTTCAGCATCCTAACAGCTTGTGGAAGGAAGCTGTTGATCAGTCTGGTGGTTCTGCCTCTGATGCTCCGGAATCGTTTGCCAGATGGCAGCAGTTCAAAGTGTTTATGCAAAGGGTGAGAACGGTCCTTGACAATGTTCAGTGCCCTGCTCCTACAACGGTTCTGAAAAAGTTCTTGGACAGAGGGGAGGGAGACTCCAATTACCCTCTCAGCTCCCTTAACTATCCTCTGCAGGGGCTTTTTTGTCTGACATACTGCAGCTGGAGTACCATGTAGCAATGCAGTACGTCAGAACACTCTCCACCACACCTCTGTAGAAGGTCCTGAGGATGCAGATGGGGAGAGAGGCCTGTTTGAGTTTCCTCAAGAAGTGCAGTCTCTGCTGGGCCCGCTTCCTGATCCCCAAGGAATTCTTGCTCCAGGTCAGGTCCTGCAAGATCTGCACTCCGAGGAACTTGATGTTCTCCACTCTCTCCACTAAACGGCCGCTGATGCTGAGAGGGACGTGTTCAGGCCGTGACCGCCGGAAGTTGATAAGCATCTCCTTCATTTAGCATCCAGTGTGAGAATTTCTCTGTAATGATAATACCCAGTAGACTGTACAATGATAATTTAGCAGCAGAGATGATATGGACATGAGAAGGGGTGAGACTATGTACACTGTGCAAGTGAGCAATGTGCAAATTTAGCAACTAGTGCGTGAATTCCTATTTGCAAAGCTATGTCCGGAGTTTATTCATTCAGGAGTCTGATGGCAGTGGGAAAGAAGGAGTTCTTCAGTCTGGTTGTCCTGCATTTCACACTTCTGTACCTCCGGCCTGAGGGTAGAAGAGTGAACATTCTGTGCTGGGGGTGGGTGGGGTCCTGGAGGATGACAGCAGCTCTCCTATGGACTCTGCGGTGATAGATGCTCTGTAGAGAGGGGAGTGGAGTCCTGATGATCTTCTCCGCTGTCTTCACCACTCTCTGCAGGTGTTTACGGTCCAGGGCAGTGGTGCTGCCTTACCACGCAGTGCAGTTGGTCAAGATGCTCTCGATGATGCAGCTGTAGAAATTGTTGAGGATCCTGGGGGACATGCCAAACTTCTTCAGCCTCCTCAAGATGTACAGCCGCTGTTGAGCTCTCTTAACCAGCTCTGTGGTGTTATGTGCCCACGTAAGGTCCTCACTGATGTGGATGTCCAGGTATTTAAAGCTGCCCACACTCACCACCTCAACCTCCCGGATGAACAGTGTCTGGTCCTGCTGCCTTGCAGGGGTTGATATTCCTCAGTGCTTTGTTTACCTGGCCTGGTGAGGCGTTTACTGGAGGGGGAGGGTGCAAGTCTCCTCTCTGCACTATAGCTGGTGGTCTCAAAGCGGGTGTAAAAGATGTTGAGATCGTTCGGCAGGCTGTCTGTGGAGCTAGTGGTGCTGCTGTTGGTCCTCTTGTAGTCTGTGATGTGTTGCAGGCCTTGCCACATACGCCCCGGGTCAAGAGTGGAGCAGAGGCTGTCCAGCTTTTCCCTGTACTGCCTCTTGGCTATTATTATAGCCTTCCTCAGTCCATATTTTGCAGCTTTGTACTCAACCTCATTGCCTGATTTAAATGCAAGAGAACGAGCACACAGCATCTGATGTACCTGACTGTTGATCCAGGGCTTCTGGTTGGGGAACTTCCTGACTTGTATGGTGGGTACGATGGTGTCAACACATGTGCTGATGTACCCAGTCACATACTCAGTATGGTCCTGTATGTTTACAGAAGAGTCCTCCCGGGTGGCTGCAGCTTTAAACACATCCCAGTCTGTCTGGGCAAAACAGTCGTGCAGGATGCTCCCAACTTCTGGAGTCCAGCGTTTAATTTGTTTAATAACAGGGTTTGTTTGTTTCAGTTTTTGTCTGTAAGCTGGGTACATAAACAGTGAGATGTGATCTGACTGTCCAAAGTGGGGGTGGGGTGCCGTTCTGTATGCACCGCGTATGTTGGTGTAAACATGATCAAGTGTGTTCTTATCGCGGGTGGGAATGTCCACATGCTGGTAATATTTGGGAAGTACAGTCCGTAAACTGCACTGGTTAAAGTCACCAGCAACAATAAAAACAGCATCAGGATGGGTCGTCTCTACTGTGCTGATGACGTCATGGAGTTTGTGTAGTGCTGCTGTGTAGCTGCTTTGCGGGCAGATGTAAAACATGGCCAAAACCACAGCAGTGAATTCCCTCAGTAGATAACAGGGACGACATTTCTGCAGTAAAAACTCCACATCAGGCAAACAGTGCTTGTAAACAGTCTGTACATCTCCACACCACAAGTTGTTTATAAACACACACACACACCCCTTTGTCTTACCCGAGGCTTCAGTTCTGTCTGCCTGGTGTGTTGAGTGAGTGTAGTTGAATGGCGCACTCAGGGACTCTGTCTGAGAGCCAGGTCTCACAGAAAATTAGGGCGAAGCACTCTCTTATCTCCCGCTGGTCTTCAATCCTTACTCTTACTTCGTCTAGCTTGTTTTCCAGAGACCGTACGTTACCTAGCAGGAGACTAGGCAGCGGTGGATGGCTAGCATGAGCTTTTAGCCTAGCATGTAGCCCTCCTCTCTTACCTCGCCTACGGCACCACCTCCGACATGCTCTCTTGGGGTCAGCATGCTCACGCGGGCTCGGTGCTTCGGGGCCTTCCTGGGGTGGTGCTGATCGCTACGTGGTTGCACGGTACATTGCAGATCGGGTGGTATGAAGCCAGTAAATTCCGTATGACTGCTTGTCTTGGCGATGTCCAGTAGTGTCAGTTGGTCGTATGTTAGCAGTGCATGACTTTATGCACTGTAGAAAGAGCAGCAAACATGCAAAAAAGGAGAAATAGTCGGCATTCAAGAACGGAACGAGCAAACACGTGTGCCTCAGTGGGTGCCATCTTGCGTTTAAGAAGAAGAAGAAAAGAGCAGACATACAGAGAGCAAACAGCACGATGGGGACTCAATCTATGGGGGAGAACAAACAGATGGTAATGACCAGCAAAAATATTTCATTGAGAGTGAAGAAAGAAGTGAAGCCCAGTGCATTATTGGAGGTCCCCTGGCTGTCTAAACCTATTAGCAGTATAACTAAGGGAGGGTTCAGGGGCACCTGATCTCTCCCTAATTATAGGCTATATCAAAAAGGAAGGTTTTAACCCTTTTCTTAAAAATAGAGATCGAGTCTGACTCCTGAATCCAGATTGGCAGCTGGTTCCACAGGAGAGGAGCTTGATAACTGAAGGCTCTGCCTCTCATTGTACTTTTGGAGATTCTAGGTATTACAAGTAGTCTTGCATTTTGGGAGCGTAGTGCTCTGTTGGGATGATAAGGTAGTATCAGATCTTTTAAATAAAAAGGGCCTGATTATTTAGAGCTTTGTAAGTGAGAAGAAGGATTTTAACCTTAATTCTAAACTCTATGGGAAGCCAATGAAGGGAGGCCAGAACCGGAGAGATATGATCTCTCTTTCTAGTACCTGTTAAAACTCTTGCTGCAGCATTTTGGATCAACTGAAGACTTTTTAAAGAAGTTTTGGGACAACCTGATAATGCAGAGTTACAATAATCTAATCTAGAGCTACCAAAGTGCTGCAGGACTGTTTTTCAAACACTCTATGGGATTTATTCAAGAATGAGGATCTGGAAATGTACACAGACTGTATTACACTACATTATCTCCTGTATCAATCAGGTGACTGTGGAAAAACGCATCAGGGTTTTTCCTAACCAGAAGCCTTGGATGACAAAAGAAGTCCAGGCACTCCTCAGAGCTCGTGATACAGCCTTCAGGTCAGGGGATACAGATCTGTATAGCACTGCCCGGGCTAATCTGAAGAAAGGCATTAAGGAGGCTAAACAGACTTATAAGAAGAAAGTTGAGGACCATTTTTCTGATAATGATTCGAGACGAGTATGGCAAGGCTTTAACCATATCACAAACTATAAGGGCAGCAGCATCATTTCCAGTGACATCAGCGCCTCACTGGCAGAAGAACTGAACTGCTTTTTCGCACGGTTTGAGGCAAATACACCTCGCCCAGACCCACAGATGTTATTGAATGCCAGCTCTGATGTGCTTATCCTGCAGGATCATGAGGTGAGACAGACTCTGAGAGCAGTTCACCCAAGAAAGGCTACTGGTCCCGATGGAGTGCCAGGAAAGGTGCTCAGAGCATGTGCAGATCAGCTATGCTCTGTTTTGACTGACATTTTTAACTTGTCTCTCAAGGCAGCCGTTGTTCCACAGTGTTTAAAATCTGCAGTCATTATTCCTGTACCAAAAAAAACATACTATTAGCAGTCTGAATGACTATCGACCAGTAGCATTAACACCCATTGTTATGAAGTGCTTTGAGAAAATGGTATTGAAATATATTTTGCCTAGTCTCCCCCCAGACTTTGATCGGCACCAGTTTGCCTACAGGCGGGGCAGATCCACTGAAGATGCTATTGCTATAGCTCTCCACTCTGCATTCAGCCATTTAGAAGACAAGGGGAGCTATGTAAGAATGTTGTTTGTTGACTATAGCTCGGCATTTAATACAATTATTCCCAACATTCTCATCCCCAAATTGCTTCAGCTTGGTCTGCCTACTCACACTTGCAGCTGGATTAAGGACTTCCTAACAAACAGAACACAGACTGTTAGACTCGGACCCCATTCCTCCTCTACACTCATGCTTAACACAGGCTCGCCACAGGGCTGTGTGTTGAGCCCCACTTTGTATTCATTGTACACATATGACTGCATACCTATTCATCCCACAAACATTATAGTGAAGTTTGCAGATGACACAACAGTAGTGGGGCTCATATCAGGAGGAGATGAGTCCGCATACAGAGATGAGGTCCAGAAACTGGTGAGATGGTGCTCAGATAATAATCTGCTATTGAATACAAAAAAAACAAAAGAACTCATTATTGATTTTAGGAAGCATAGCAGTGAACCGCCTCCTCTATATAAAGCCAAGGAGCGTGTGGAGAGGGTGGAGACTTTTAAGTTTTTGGGTGTTCATATTTCTCACAACCTTACCTGGGCAGTTAAAACTATAGCTACGCTAAAAAAGGCTCAACAACGTCTACACTTTCTGAGGCTCCTCAAGAAGAATGGCCTGAATGCACAGTTGCTGGTTTTATTTTATTGCTCTGCTATTGAGAGCATTCTGTCATATGGCATCACGGTTTGGTATGAGGGCTGTTCAGCCGCAGACCGCAAAGCCTTCCAGAGAGTGATCAAGACTGCGCAAAAAATCACTGTCCCATAAAACCCGGACTACCAGGTTTAATCATAGTTTTTTCCCAGCAGCAGTACGTATTTTGAACGGATTTATGTAACATGCACAGACTGCTGATATTTTTTGTTATTTTAGGTTATTTTGTAGCAACAACCCTGTGTGCATAAGCTGGTCTTTTGTATTTATCGCTCAGTATGTTTTTCATTATTGCTACGTATATATTGTATTCAACTTTTAGGTAATATTGTTTCAAGCATTATTTATTGTTGTAATCATAAGAATGTTAAATGCATGAGTGAACTGTGAATGTGATAGTTTGTTTATAGTTTGTTTTTAGGGAGTAGCATCTCAATTTCGTTGCATTGTTCATTAACAATGGAATGACAATAAAGGCACTTTGACTTGACTTTGAAAAGCGTGGATCAGTTTCTCAGCATCACTCTGAGACAAGACGCTCCAAATCTTGGCAATATTACGCAAATGATAGAAGGCAGTCTTAGAAACAAATTTAATATGTGAATTAAAGAACAGATCTTCATCAAAAATAACTCCAAGGTTCCTCACAGAACTATTAAGAGAAAGAGTAACCACATCCAAACTAAGAGTTTGATTTGGAAAGGTATTCCTAAGGTTTTTTGGACCAACAAGAATGACTTCAGTCTTAACTGAATTTAGTAGCAAGAAATTACAAGTCATCCAGGCTTTGATTTCCTTATGACAAGCCTCTAATTTGGTTAATTGATTACTGTCATCTGGCTTTATTGACAAGTATAATTGTGTGTCATCTGAATAACAATTAAAATGTAGATTCAAGATTCAAAGGCTTTATTATCATGTGCACAGTTAAGAAATACAACATTTCCTGAGCAATGAAATTCTTAGGCTGCATGTCCACCAAACACGTTTTTTCAGCTCTGGGCGGTTATTTTCCATTCATTCTCTATGTAGTCTAGCGCTTACAGCGCCCATGGCGCTGAAACGCTCTCGGCGGTGGCCGTTTTTTGTCACAGCACTCAGGGCGTTCAGCGTTGAAAAATGTTCAACTTTTCAGAGTGCAGCTGAGCTCGTCAAAGTCAGACCTTTCTAAGCAGCCAATAAGAATTGAGGAAGAGCGGGACATACTGGAAGAAGACAACTGATATGATTGCGGAGGAGAGGCTGACACTCGCTGTATCAGACAACCCGGTATTGTTTGATCTGACGCTAAAAGGCTATCATGTTCAAAATTTAAAACTGACTCCTAGTCAATCTAAAATACTCTTTGAAGTGGGCACCACCAAGTCGCAACTCGTGCACAAAGACTCTCCCACAACGACTCTCAACGACTCTCACGACTCACAACTCACGACTCACAACTCACAACGACTCTCCCAGCCGATTTCTCGACCTGTTGATGTCGTGCATCCAGACTCTGATTTTCTTTTCCGTTTCATCAAATTTGTCATCCAGAGCTGCTGCCAATGCCAGAATGTGTTTTCTGTCCATTGTTATTTAGAGACTGCTATTAAAAAAATCTGTAGAAAGTCTGACAATAAGAAAAGCGGGAGTGGTGAGCTGTGAATGACAAGCTGTTGCTGGGAAGTAGGACACAGACTTTTTCTTCCCAGAGCGCAGCACACAAACGCTGAAAAAAAAAAAGCTCAGGGTGGGTGAGCGACAAAAAATGCATTTGGTGGACACGCAGCCTTACTCTGCTCTTCAAACGAATGCCAAGGTAATAGATACACATCAGTACTAATAAAGGTAATAAAGACACCTTAATACTAAATACTAATACTAATAAACACACATTAGGCAATTAGGACAGTTAAAGCAGTTAAACTAGAGGAAACAAGAAGAAGGAAAATTCACTGGATGACTATAATGGACAATGGTATTTTAATATCAGAGATGATATGTGTCATATCCTGAGCGCTGTTTTGTCCGCGCTCGGGATACACATCATTCCTGTCAGGCTTTGACAGCAGTGTTGTCATTCTGACTCCCCGGGCTCTGATTGGTCAAACGCTCGGGAGTTCCCTGCTGTCAGAGCCTGAGCAGCTGTGCCGCATTTGCGGTCGTTAGCAGCCGGCTTTAAATGCCAGTGCCAGCGGCTGCATCTGGCGGCTGTCTTGTCAAGCATTCTTGTCAACGTTTGTGTCAAGCATTCGTGTCTTCATTCGTGTCAACGTCTCTTTGTGTTCATCCACGATTCTCCGCTGATGTAAGTGTGTTTATCGTTGTAGTTACCGTTCGTGTTCCTTGCCTTTTCCTTGTCTGACGGTGAGCGAGCGTCCCTCGTCTCGGCCGTCATCAATCATTGATCTGTGTAATGTTCATAGTTAATCTTGCCGCTCAGCCCATGCGGCTAGCTACCTTGTCCTAGCCTTGAACTGTAAATAAACCTAAGTGCAACTTAACTGCTCTGTGGCGTCTTATGCTGGCTCGTGAGGGCCAGACGTGACAATATGAACCTGAGATGGCATAAGCCTATGTACAATGTCAAAATGAGCAATGTACAAATTAACACCCAGTGTGAGAATTTCTCTGTAATGATAATACCCAGTAGACTGTACAATGATAATTTAGCAGCAGAGATGATATGGACATGAGACGGGGGGAGACTATGTACAATGTGCAAATGAGCAATGTGCAAATTTAGCAATGTATGCAGTGCTTTCTAATAATGTTGCCTTGCAGAAGCATATACAGTATAAGCTAAAAAGAATAGAGCCTAGCACAGATCCCTGTGGAACTCCGTGACTGAGCTTTGAGTTGGAAGAAAACTCATTATTGACATTAACAAACTGGAACTTATCAGACAAATAAGATTTAAACCACTGCAGCAAAGTTCCATTAAGTCCAACAAGGTGTTGTAGTCTATCAAGTAAAATATTATTAAAAGAATAGGGTCTAGTAGACTAGCTGAAGGCTTGGATGAGGAAATTATTTTATCTAACTCTAAAAGGTTAATTGGAGTAAACTCATCCAGACAGATATCAGTTGAAGGAGTTGTAGTTGTTACTGTATTTAAGTTAATGGTGGGAAGCATCTGAAATTTTATTATTGAAAAAGTTCATAAAGTCCTGACTAGTAAGCCCTAAGGGAATGCTAGGATTGACAGAGTCCTGACTCTTTGTCAGCCTGGCTACAGTAGTGAAAAGAAACCTGGGATTATTCTTGTTCTCTTCTTTTAATGCAGAATAATAACTTTTTCTAGCTTTCCTTAGTGATTTTCTATAAATTAGAAGTTGATTTCTCCAAGCTAAATAGATTTCAACTAATTTAGTGGAGCACCATTTTCTTTCTAATTGATGAGTCTTCTGTTTTAAGCTACGGGTTTCTGTATTGAACCAAGCAGTCAGAAATCTCTGATTAGAGATGTTCCTTAGGGCATACTGAGACATTTCAGAAGGGGTGCCCTTACCAACACCTTCTGTCAGCAGAAATACAGGTGTTTGTTTTTTCAAAATGGCCACCATAGTTTTTGAATGTTGAATATCCCAGCTCATACAATAGCTACAATGTTAAATTGTCTATTTGTATGTTTTGAAGGGTAAGGAATACAACAGAGTGATTTCCAACACTCTAAGGCTAATACTTAATAATTTTTGGTCTACTTATAATAATTATAGACAATGAAAAATGGAAAATTCTGCTAATGTTAGTGTTGAAAACTGCAAATTAAAGAAACAGAAGTAAGTAACAATTCAGACTGCCTTATCTATGATAGTTGGTCGTTTTTTTGTACTGAGCCCATGATGAATGTGACGTCATGTCATTGCATCATGCTGCCGACATCATGTTTCTGAGGCATGTGTATTCTATCCATCACAGTATCACTTTTTTACACACATTTTCCTAAATACAATATTTTTGTCATTAAATTTGTCTATTAAAAGTCTATTAAATTTGTTGATGATCTGTTTTAACCTGTCCTGTGCAGCAGTTTGGCAAGCAGAAGGGATACAAGATTTACTTTGCCAAAAGGAGCTCTGCTCGTATTTGATATATGCTGTATATAAATAGTATTTATAGACTCCTCTTGCTACATAATAAGTTTAATACTTTATTTATGTTGTCTAACTTATGCTGGACCTGACAGGGAGGAATGGGGGAGGGAACTGAAGGGATATGAAATGGTTTGAAGAGGTGGGGGTGAAGGAGAAGAGAAAGAATAACAAATGAAGAGAAAACACAAACAGTTGCTGCTTCTGAGAAGATCTCTGCATGGGCTTGATATCGCTACATGAAAAAAGGTTCATTGTCAATGGACAACATCCCAAGGTGATGAATTAGAAATACTTATTTAGCATTTCAGTTATCATAATTGACCTTGTATACACAGTCTCTACTATTTAATTTTTGGTACAGGCAGCCCTCCTGCAGCATGCTAACAGAGCCGTGGATCAGGCAAGCATCTGTGCCACAAGCATTCAGACCCAGCAGAGTGTTCGTATCCCAGAAGGCTTTGGGTAGAGCTGTGGAACCACTGTGGCTAGGCAAGAAACTGATTGACCGACCATCAGGATATAGAACCGACATAATCTTGTTCACCATGGTTAATTCAGTTCTTCCCTTCTTCCTGTTCTGTGTGTGTGTATATGAGAGCTTTCACGTGCTGCCCCTTTAAGATATATCACGTATGGCCGCGTGACACAGTAGCAGTAGCAGCAGAGTCAGCGCTGTCCAGAAGCAGCGAGGTGAGGTGATGGCACGGTCGTGGCTGTGTGAAGGTCTCTGATGGTGTAAGTCGTGTGACCCACGGGCCTTCAAGAGGTATGTGTGGACACTGACTTCTGCGCCAGACAGTGTTTAGTTCAGTTGTATGTGTGTGGGGTGACACTGACTGTTCTTTACTATATTATGTTCATTTATGGCCAAATCTCCACAGAGTTATATTCACTGATGCCTCATTCTTGTAGCTTAATGAAGAGGCTTGCAAGTGAACTATAAGGGAGAAGAAAGGAGTGAGTAAAAACAGAGGGAAAAAAAACTGAAACTGCCTTGAAAGCTTCAAACAACCATAATATGGATTTAATTTCAAACTGCCCAGCCCTAGTACAGCATTTCTAAAAGTTGGCACTACAAATACACACTTATCAGTCCATTCTTCATTAAAGCTGCGGTTTTCTGCATCAACTTTCTGTTTAAGGCTCTTCCAGAGTGCCATTTTTCATGTATGAAATACATTCAGAAGGCCTTTCTCCTGCCAGGGTTCTCCACAGACTACAACACTGCATGTGACAGTCATGAACAGCTGGACAGCCTCATAATATGAAGCCTAAAATACCACATCTGCCCCCTAGTGGCTAGTTGCAGTACACATAATATGAGTCTTTAACACTGACAAAGGCAAATAACAAATTTGGAAGAAAAATTAATACGTCAAATAATAATATGTTACTTAGAATACAACAGAAATTTAACTTTATGGCTCTTGGACAAATGTCGTTGATGACCCCTGGCTTACAGGGTCCATAGGGCTTAAGGAGAGCTTTTACTGTTGGGTGTGGTAACACAATATAGCATAAAAAATACTTTAAATCATATGTAAACAAATATGTTAATTATGAAATTTAAAATGTTTTTGAATGGACTAATGTAGCAGCTTTGAATGTTAGAGGTATGAGGTTTAGACCTGATCTAGATAAGCTGGGACATGTCCAGGCATGAATATACAGCATGTGTGTGCGTATGTTTATGTGCATGCAAGAGTGAGTAGACGGGAGGAGAGTGTATATGTGTGAACTCTTCACAGTCATTTCTCACTAGAGTGTCGTGCGTCACAGAGCAGGCCTTTTGGATGAGCTAATGCAGCGAGGAGGGGGAGATCAAGCAGCATAAAAGGGACAACAAACAGGTGGAATCAGGATCCACCATGAGACAGGAAGACCGTGTCACAACGGAGCTTCGTCAAACACACAATTACTTTCGAAGGATTCTGCAGCGGCGAAATTGGCCCCACACCTAGACACTGGATAAGTAACCAGTCAGGGTGGGGTGAGGAGGTGGCTGCTGTCAGTGTGCTAACTTACTTTTCCCCATTCTATTATGCTGATCACCAAGCTAGAAGGCAGAAAGTACCATTTTTATCTGATCTTTGGTATGAAGTGGTCAGGGCAGGAACCCACGACCCTCCTGGGTGCGGAATGGATTCTCTACCACTTGATCACCACTCTGGTAAAAAGGTAAAAGGTCAAATTCACAAGGTCTTTCACTGTCTAAAAATGAAGCTAGGGTTGCCAAACTTAGTACACAGGTTGACCTTGGGACCTTTTGACCTTTGGGGTCCAAAAATCAAGGGCACACAGTCAGCCAGCATAGATATAAAGCATGTCACAGACTTGCATTATTTATGTCTGCTTATACGTTTTAAAAGACAAGAAATGCAGGTCTGCATCTCTGACTGCAATACCAGTTTTTCTATTAAACAAAGATGCTCCCTACACCTGGAGGATAGTCCCCCTCCTAGCAGCGCAGTGTCTCACCCCCTCTCCTGGGCGTCTATATTGTGGACCAGCTCATCTCGCTGGTTGACCAACGACACGAGCTCCTGAAGCAGCAGCTGCTCTCTGTGCTTGTGGGCCTGAGTCTTCTGCCACTCTGCAGCACAAAGAAGCAGCAGGAGATGGAACAGCATCAGCAAGAGTATGCACAGGCTTTATTTCCACATGGGTACTTATCTGAGTGAAGTTCATACCTTCAATTGCCATCATGTTCCTCAACTCCTTGTTTAACAGCTCAAACCTTCTTTCCAAGTCTTGCTCTTCCAGTCTGTCAATAAAGACATGACCATCATCACATGAGAGACATTTCTGTATACAGCGAGGAAAATAAGGATTGAACACATCAACATTTTTCTCATTAAACATATTTCTGATGGAGCCATTGAGCTGAGATTTCCCACCAGATATCAGTAACAACCCAAGTAATCCATACATATAAAGAAATCAAGGCAACTGTGTTCACAAAACAAGTTGTATTTAATAAAGTGGAATGACACAGGGAATAAGTGTTGAACACATGAAGAAAAAGAGGTGCAAAAAGGCTTAGAAAGCCAAGAAACCAGCTGGAATCCATCAGAATTTAGGAAGCCATCCCATCCCCCATCAATGCAAATTAATTTCAACTGGTTAAGTCCTGATTGATAGCCTTTAAAAAGATCTGTGAATATCAGATTATCACACCACAAAGAAGAAAAGCAAAGTAGAAAGTAGACGTAAAGTAGAAGCAAAAAGCTCTCTCTACACCTTCACAACCTTACTGTTGCAAAACATAATGATGGCATTGGTTACAGGTGCATTTCTAAACTGCTGAATGTTCCAGTGAGCACTGTTGGAAGCCATCATTTGTAAGTAAGAACATCATTTTACCATAAGCCAAGATTTCTGAAAGAGAAGTCAAAAGAATTATCAGAAGTGTTATCCAAGAGCCAAAGACCACTTGTGGAGAGCTCCAGAAAGACCTGGAGTTACCAGATACTGGTGTTTCAAAGAAAACAATAAGTAATGCACTCAGCCAACATGGGCTCTATGCCTGCTCACCTTGCAAGACTCCATTGCTGAAGAAAAAGCATGTTGAAGCTCGATTAAAGTTTGCTGCACAACATTTGGGCAAGCCAGTAAAATACTGGGAGAGTATAGTCTGGTCAGATGAGACCAAAATTGAACTTTTTGGATGCCACAACACACAGCATGTTTGGAGGAGAAATGGCACTGCACATCCCATCAGGGTGTTGGGGGTGTTTTTCAGCACATGGTACAGGCAGACTTCATAGAATTGAAGGAAAGATGAATGGACAAATGTACAGAGACATCCTTGATAAGAACCTGCTGCCATCTGCCAAGATGCTGAAGATGAAATGAGGGTGGACATTTCAGCAAGACAATGATCCCAAACACACAACCAAGGAAACTCAACTGGCTCCAGAGAAGGAAAACAAAGCTGCTAGAATGGCCCAGTCACTCACCTGACCTGAATCCAATTGAAAATCTATGGAACAAACTGAAGACCAGAGGTCATAGAAGACACCCACAGAACCTTCAAGCTTTGAAGACAGTTTGTGTGGAAGAATGGGCTAAAATCACTCCTGAGCAATTCCTGCGCCTGGTTTCTCCATACAGGAGGCGTTTGGAAGCTGTTATTACCAACAAAGGCTTTTCTACTAAATATTAAATGAATTTCACCAAGCGTGAAATTGTTGGTACCCCTCTGTTCATGAAAGAAAAACCCACAATGGTCACAGAAATAACTTGAATCTGACAAAAGTGGTAAAAAATAAAAATTCTATGAAAATTAACCAATGAAAATCAGACAATGCTTTTAAATTGTGGTTCAACAGAATAATTTTAAAAAACAAACTCATGAAACAGGCCTTGACAAAAATGATGGTACCCTTAACTTAATATTTTGTTGCACCTTTTGAGGCAATCGCTGCAATCAAACAATTTTTGTAACTGTCAATGAGACTTCTGCACCTCTCAGCAGGTATTTTGGCCCACTCCTCATGAGCAAACTGCTCCAGTTGTCTCAGGTTTGAAGGATGCCTTCTCCAGACGGCATGTTTCAGCTCCTTCCACATATGTTCAATAGGATTTAGATCAGGGCTCATAGAAGGCCACTTTAGAATAGTCCAATGTTTGGCTCTTAGCCATTCTTGGGTGTTTTTAGCTGTGTGTTTTGGGTCATTATCCTGTTGCAAGACCCATGACCTGCGACTGAGACCAAGCTGTCTGACACTGGGCAGCACATTTCTCTCTAGAATACCTTGATAGTCTTGAGATTTCATTGTACCCTGCACAGATTCAAGACACCCTGTGCCAGATGCAGCAAAGCAGCCCCACAACATAACAGAACCTCCTCCATGTTTCACAGTAGGGACAGTGTTCGTTTCTTGATATGCTTCATTTTTGCGTCTGTGAACATAGAGCTGATGTGCCTTGCCAAAAAGTTCCACTTTTGCCTCGTCTGTCCATAGGACATTCTCCCAGAAGCTTTGTGGCTTGTCAACAGACGAAGGCTGCAGTGCAGTTGAAACATGTAAAGAAGGTAAAGACATCTTTCTATTTTATTTTTTGTCTTTTATATGAACAAAAGATAAATAATTAAAAGAAGACAAAATGAACCTATTTGACGTATCAAGTTATTTCTGTGACCATTGTGGGTTTTTCTTTCATTAACAGAGGGGTACCAACAATTTTGTCATACTTTATTAAATATAACTTGTTTTGTGAACACAGTTGACTTGATTTCTTTGTATGTATGGATTACTTGGGTTGTTACTGATATCTAGTGAAAATCTCAGGTCAGTGGCTCCATCAGAAATATGTTTAATGACAAAAATCTTGACGTGTTCAATATTTATTTTCCTCGCTGTATATGATCATAAACCTTTAATATCATGTTACATAAGACCTTTAAACAACCAATGCTAAATGAAAAAAGCTTCCAAATTTGGAACATTTCTTGTAAATTTGCAACTTTTTTCACATAAGTTTGCAACTTTTTCTCTGTAAGTTTGCAGCTCTTTATATAAATTTGCAAGTTTTTACTTTTAAATCTGCAATTTTTTTCTTATAAATCTTTTTTCACATGAATTTGCCATTTTTTACCTGTAAATTCACTAATTTTTTCATCGTAAGTCTGCAACTTTTTTTTTGTTAATTTGACTTTTTCTTTTAAATTTGCAACCTTCATATGAATGCTGGTTAAGTTTTTATTTTTGTGTAATGCCTTAAATTTCTTCTCTTCATCTAGAGCAGGGGTTGGTAACCCGCAGCCCTTCAGCCCCCATGCTCCGGCTCCCTCAAAACATATGGAAAATTAATGAAGTTCATTTTAATTATTTTATTTTTCAAATAATTGTTTATTGGACACATTTGTCAACGGAAACACATACTTTCATGAACGTAAAATATATTTTTAAAATGATTTATTATGTTGTCAACCATGCGTCACGTCCAACAGCGGCTCACACACAGGGAGCCTCTGAGCCGCAGCTTCCTGCTTCTCCTCCCCACCCTTGGAAAGACACGAATCAATCCAGAAAAAGTAAAATCACAGAGGACAATAGAGAGTTTAATTCTGTGTGGACAGATTAATTTGCCTTCATATACAGTGCATCCGGAAAGTAAAATGGTAAATGGTGTTCACTTATATAGCGCATTTTACTCATTTTTGTATGACCAAAGCGCTTTAGAGATCCTGCTATCCACACAGTCACACACTCATGGCGACGGAGCTGCCATACACAGACGCTGACCCGACCCACCAGGAGCAACTGGGGGTTCAGTGTCTTGCTCAAGGACACTTCAACATGCAGACTGCAGACAGAGTGGGAATCAAACCACTGACCCTCCGATCAGTAGTCGGCCACACTACACCTGCTCCACAGCACTTCACATTTTCCACATTTTGTTATGTTACATCCTTATTTCAAAATGGATTAAATTCATTCATTCATTCAATACCCCATAATCTTCTCCTCTTCTAGCTTTATTTCCACATTCTGGTGGGGTCGCTGCAGCACACATTGATGTATCTGCCATATCCTTATAGGCTGAAGCTGAGTTTTACACCGGATGCCCTTCTTGATGCAACCCTGCCCATTTTTTTCCAGGCTTGGGACCGGCACAGGGAGTACAATGGCTTGTGCACCCACTGTGGCTGGGTAACCAACATTTCCCTCCTCTGTTCCATTATTGCTGAGCACCAAGCTGGACAGCAGGAAGTTCCATTTTTATATGGTCTTTGGCATGACCCGGCCAGGACTTGAACCCCAGCCTCCCGGTTGTGGGGCAGATACTGTACCTCTGGGCCACCACACCGGTACACAATACCTCATAATAACAAAGTGAAAAAAGTTTTGTTGAGATTTTTGCAAATTTATTAAAAATAAAAAGCTAAGAAACCACATGTACATAAGTATTCACAGCCTTTGCCATGAAGCTCAACATTGAGCTCAGGTTCATCCTGTTTCCACTGATCATCCTTGAGATGTTTCTACAGCTTAACTGGAGTCCACCTGTGGTAAATTCAGTTGATTGGACATGATTTGGAAAGGCACACACCTGTCTATATAAGGTCCACTGTTGACAGTGCATGTCAGAGCACAAACCAAGCATGAAGCCAAAGGAATTGTCTGTAGACCTCCGAGACAGGATTGCCTCAAGACACAAGTCTGGGCAAGGATACAGAAAAATTTCTGCTGCTTTGAAGGTCCCATTGAGCACAGTGGCCTCCATCATCCGTAAATGGAAGAAGTTCTGAACCACCAGGACTCTTCCTAGAGCTGGCCAGCCATCTAAACTGAGCGATAGGGGGAGAAGGGCCTTAGTCAGGCAGGTGACCAAGAACCCGATGGTCACTCTGTCAGAGCTCCAGTGTTCCTCTGTGGAGAGAGGAGAACCTTCCAGAAGGACAACCATCTCTGCACCAATCCACCAATCAGGCCTGTATGGTACAGTGGCCAGACAGAAGCCACTCCTTAGTAAAAGGCACATGGTAGCCCACCTGGAGTTTGCCAAAAGTCACCTGAAGGACTCTCAGACCATGAGAAACAAAATTCTCTGGTCTGATGAGACAAAGACTGAACTCTTTGGCGTGAATGTCAGGTGTCATGTTTGGAGGAAACCAGGCACTGCTCATAACCATGCCAGTGGTGGTGGCAGCATCATGCTGTGGGGATGTTTTTCAGTGGCAGGGACTGAGATAGTCTGAGACTGAGATAGTCAGGATAGAGGGAAAGATGAATGCAGCAATGTACAGAGACATCCTGGATGAAAACCTGCTCCAGAGTGCTCTTGACCTCAGACTGGGGCGACGGTTCATCTTTCAGCAGGACAACGACCCTAAGCACACAGCCAAGATATCAAAGGAGTGGCTTCAGGCCAACTCTGTGAATGTCCTTGAGTGGCCCAGCCAGAGCCCAGATTTCAATCCAATTGAACATCTCTGGAGAGATGTGAAAATGGCTGTGCATCGACGCTTCCCATCCAACCTGATGGAGCTTGAGAGGTGCTGGAAAGAGGAATGGGCCAAACTGCCCAAAGATAGGTGTGCCGAGCTTGTGGCATCATTTTCAGAAAGACTTGAGGCTGTAATTGCTGCCAAAGGTGCATCAACAAAGTATTGAGCAAAGGCTGTGAATACTGATGTACATGTGAGTTCTTAGTTTTTTATTTTTAATAAATTTGCAAAAATGTAAAAAAAAAACAAAAAAAAAAAAACTTTTTTCACGTTGTCATTATGGGGTATTGTGTGTAGAATTGTGAGGGAAAAAATGGATTTAATCCATTTTGGAATAAGGCTATAACATAACAAAATGTGGAAAACGTGAAGCGCTGTGAAGACTTTCCGGATGCCGTGTATGTGCAGACTGTCTATCAAGGCCACACATTTAAGAAAAAAATTCTAACCAACATTTAGCTCAGCGGAAGAAGGTATTATTAAATGTTTTTTTTTCCACTCTGCTGTAATTATTTCTGATTGACTTAATTTGTACCAAATGAATTTAAAGTTACATTATTTAGAAAGCTATTTAGAATAATTTTTGTTTTATTCCAAAATAAATAAAGAAGAATATCAGACAACCAATCCACTAGTTATCAAATTGAGAGTTTGGGGAACAGGTGAAGGGTAAAGATTTATATTATATTAATACATGTGAATAAGGAGCTTTATGAGGACACATAAGAAGAATGAAAAGTAGCTTCTTCTTCTAAATAGTCTAATTTATTAAAATATCAGGAACTAAAGCTGTATGATCACTGTTGAAGGTAGGAGATTGATGATATTTTTTCAGATTTAAACAATTTATGAATGTGCTGATAATTAAAAACACTATAAAAAATTATGGTCAGATATTCAGATACAGCCTTTTCAGCACAAAACAATTTGTAATATATTTGTAATACTTTTATTTCATGAATGAAGCTATATATAAAGCTTGACATTTTTTTCCCCACTGTTTTAGTATGAATTCATTAATGCCACATAATATTCATATGTATATAAAAACTTTATAAGCAGCATAATCTTTATTTTAAAGGTCAAATTGCCATAGCAGCCCTCAGCCATTTCTATTTTAGTCAGAGACTGGGAAAATGGCTCTTTGGTTGGCAGGTTACAGACCCCTGATCTAGATAATGACTCATTCGTTTTTATGAAGTTTTTTTGTTTTACGGGGGGGGGGGGGGGGGGTTAAAAGTTCATAGTGGTCAAATTACACCAAATGTGGTTTATTTTTCAACTGCTGCAACACCGATGGAAGAAGCGTGTGGACCACAGGGGAGAATATGTTGAAAAATAAACCACATTTGGTCACATTTTCAGCCCCCCCCCCCCACTCCCCCGTAAAGGGTTTGAACTCTTCTCTATTACAAAAATAGGGCCCCTAACCACAATCTTGCCTCAGGCCCCAACTACCTATCGTGTTCCTATGTATCTTTACTCTGGAGAAAATGTTGTGTCATTGTCCCCCCCACAGTGACATCAAACATCCGCTCACGCAGTTGTGCTGGTACTGGGTATCAGCATGTCTGTTTCACTGCTTTAATGTCATTTTTCAGGCCACACAGAACCCACATGTCTAACTACACATAGCATACTGGGGATAAAGAAGTGACAGGGTGGGGCAGACTTTGGGCAGATCCCCCACCCACCCCCTGCCCATGAAAGTAATACTGAGTATAGTGAAGCCAGGGCCAGCTGTAGCTATTTAAAAATTAAACCAAGAAAAATATGAACATTTACAAGAAAAAAGGTTTTTAAAGTTATGAGAAAAAAGTTTGAAATTTACAAGAAGAAAGCAGCAAATTAATTTTTTTTAAAAAAGATGCACATTTATAAGAAAAAGTTCAAAATTTATGAGGTAAAGGTGCAAATTTAGAAGAAAATAGTCACAAATTTACATGAAAAATGTTGCAAATTGCTGAGAAAAAACAATTCTGTACAGTATCGATACCTCAAATATATTGTATTCAGTTATATAACATGGCATAGAAAGGTTTGTTTCTATATTGGGAGGACAATTCTCTTTCTTCCAGGTTGAGGGGGGGCACCCCCCCGTGTCCCTCCTTGATTTACACCTGTGCTTTCTCAGAGATCTAATGCTGCAAATTGTACGAGGAATACTCTAACTTGGCTAATTAAATATAGAAATTATCACATTAAGAACTGACCCAAAATCAGTTATAATGATGCACTTTTGTTTGAGTTGTGATTCGGTGGGGTGTGTTCTTTGGTGCCATTGGGGGGTTGGTGGTTGCTCTGGGAGTCCAGCTGTCGTGCGTTGAGGTGGCTCTCTCCACCAGCTGTGGTGTGGTGTTCTGCTTCTTTGTGTAGGTTCAAGATTGCCGTTTCGCTGGGATGTTTACGTGCCGCTGGGGCACGGTTCTGGTGCGTTTGTGGGACTTCGAAGGCTGTTGTTTTCGGTCATGCTGTGCAGGCGTGTGTCCTTACATGTGGGGGATGCGGCCTTTTTTTGGGTGCACTAGAAGGTGAATGCTGGCTTCGCTGCCTTTTCCAATGTGCTTTGCTTCTGCCGTCATGTCGGTTTTTGGGGTTTGTGGTTTCTGCGGTGTTTCACCTCCACTTAACAGATCTTACGTGTGGCTTTGGTTTTGCCTGGCTCTTGACTGTCTTGGTGGTTCTTGGGTCCAGGGTACTGTCTGCTTTTGGGCTTGGTGACACCGTCAGCTGCCATGGTGGTAGGTGCTTGGTCACAGCTGGGCTCTCGCATGGATATTGGTTCATGCGGGAGTTTCATACTCATAAAAGGCGTCATATTAAAAGATCGATTTGCAGATTTTGTGACTCGATATTGCCACATTCAAATAAATGTGCAGGTTAGGTTAATTGGAGACTCTAAAGTGACCCTAGGTGTGAATGTGTGTGTGAATGGTTAAGGGATAGCGCCGTACCGTGGCTGCTTCATCCATCCAGGTGGAAGCCCTCAATTTCCCCTCTGGGGATCAATAAAGTATACAAAATCAAAAATCAAATCAAAAAATTTGAATCGTGCTTTTGAACCCACCCTTAGTTGAAAAGTTATTTGAATTTCTGGCAGATTCACAACTCATTGAATTCTACTGGGCACGATACATATTATAATGTGGTTTTTGTCTTGGCCATGGCAAATCAGACCAACTCTTCACCCTCTCAGGGATCCCTGAGGGTTCGTGGGAGTTTGCCCAACCAGTCCATTTGTGTTTTGTAGACTTGGAGAAAGTATTTGACCGCATCCCTCGTGTGTGGGGTGCTTTGGGAGTATGGGGTATCGGGCTTGTTGCTACAAGCTGTCCGGTCTCTATACAACCGTTGCAAGAGTTTGGTTCGTATTGTAAGTCAAACTCATTCCCAGTGAGAGTTGGATTCTGTCAGGGTTTCTCTTTGTCACTGATCCTGTTCACAGTATTTATGGACAGGATTTTTAGGTGCAGCCAAGGAATGGCCCCAAGTGGAGGAGTTCAAGTATCTCACGGTCTTATTCACAAGTGAAGGGAGAACGGAGTGGGAGATTGTTAGAGGGATCGGAGCAGCCTCTGCAGTGATGCGGACGTTGTACTGGTCTGTTGTGGTGAAGAGAGAGCTGAGCTCTAAAACAAAGCTGTCAATTTACCGGTCAAGCTACGCTTCTACCCTCGCCTATGGTCACGAACTTTGGGTAATGACCAAAAGAATGAGCTCATACATACATGTGGCTGAAATGAGCTTTCTCCGCAGGATCGCTGGAGCTCAGTTATCTGGGAACCGCTGCTCCTCCACATTGAAAGGAGCCAGTTGAGGTGGTTTGGGCATCTGATCAGGATGCCTACTGGATGCCTCCCACTTGAGGTTTTTCGGGCACGTCCCACTGGGAGGAGACCCCAGGGCAGACCCAGGACACGTTGGAGAGATGACATCTCCCAGCTGGCCTGGGAATGTCTTGGTATCCTCTCTGAAAAGCTGGAGGTGGCTGGGGAGAGGGAAGTCTGGGCTTCTCTGCTTGAACTGCTGCCTCCATGACCCAGGATCTCGGAAAAGTGGTAGAAGATGGATGGATGGATGGATATATTTTGTGTGCTAAATGTCCTTTAAAATTTGGTTTTACTTACGTTTTTATTAAAAAAAAAAAGACTAATTTTTATATCCAATGCATATATACACACTAGCGCGACAGACTTTAATTTCACTTATGAACAGTGTTGCATAGTTTATTACTGCACAACCAGTGTTGGTACAGTAGCGCGTTACTGTAACACCACTACTTTTGCAGTAACCTGCTGTGTAGCAAAATTATTGTTTAAAAATTCAGTAATGCATTAGTTACTGAAATTTGATCAGATGTGTTACTCGTTATTCGTTTTATTAATATGAATCGATATTTTTAACGCAAATAAATACAAACTGACCCTACGTAGCTAATGCAGCTGTCAGTCAGCATGATCTGTTCCAAAGAGCCTGTTCACTACTGCAGCCACAAATGGAGCTTGCTCCTGCTGGGAAAAGATGAAACTACTTTGTGTTTGTGGAAATAGACAGATTATTCTTCCTTTGTCAGGTTAAGGACAAAAACATATTGGTGGGTTGCAAGCTAAAGTGCTGGTTGAGACACTATTGATGGTGTGACTGGTGATGTTAATATTGCTGAAAAGTGGAAATGTCACTATGAAGCTATTTTCAACTCAGTTAAGAATGTTTCTATGAAGGATTCTGTTATGCGTGATGTTCACCTGTATGATGACATGTTTGATACCTTTGATATTTCTGTTTTTACTCCTGTTGAAGTTGTTTCACTGATTAAAGTTCTCAAGAAAGGCAAATCAGCTGGCCCTGATTGTCTCACTAGTGAATGCCTCATCAATGCTGATTTCAATTTGTGTATTCTGTTATCATTGTGTTTTAACTGTATGTTTGTTCATGGTTACATGTCAGATATGTTGATGGATTCTGTTATTACTCCCTTGGTGAAAAACAAGTGTGCTAGTCTGTCTGACATGAACAATTACAGACCTATAGCTGTTGCAAATGTTATATCTAAATTGTTAGAGGGTTTACTCCTGAATAGAATTGAGCATTATCTGTGGACAAACGATAATCAGTTTGGTTTCAAGTCAGCTCACTCAACTGATAAGGCTGTTTATCTACTCCATGAATTTGTTGACTACTTCAGAAGTCAATCCACTAGTGTTTATGTTACGTTTTTAGATGCTAGCAAAGCCTTTGATAAGATTAACCACTGGTGTTTGTTTAGAAAATTGATCGATCCAGGCATTCCTATTTATATTGTTAGCATCTTGTTATATTGGTACAGAAGGCAGTCTATGGTTGTTAGGTGGGGCAATGTTACCTCATCTAAATTTTGTGTGACCAATGGTGTTAAACAAGGTGGTATACTGTCACCCTTGTTGTTTAATGTCTATGTTGATGATCTCAGTGTACTGTTGAACAATACTAATGTTGGTGGCTCCATTGATGGTGCATTGTTAAATCACATTTTCTACGCTGATGATCTTTGTTTGTTAAGTTTGTCTACTGCAGCTATGCAACATCTCCTCTCGGTATGTGAGAAATCTGGTGAAAAAAATGACATCTTGTTCAACTGTACTAAATCTATGTGTATGGCATTCAAACCGAAGGGTGTCAAAACTTCGAATCCTGTTATGCCACTTTGTGGTAATAGTTTGAACTTTGTTGAAAAAGCCAAATACCTAGGTGTGTGGATTGAATGTGATAAGACCAATGTTGACTGCAATAGGCAACTCAGGAAATTCTATGCTCAAACAAATTTACTGTTGCGGAATTTCCATAGGTGTTCTCCTGATGTTAAATGTATGTTGTTCAAGACTTTCTGTACCTCAGTGCATTGCTCGCTTCTATGGTTTAATAGCAATGTTGCTGTTAGGAACAAAATCTGCATTGCATATACTAATTCCCTAAGAAGGATGTTAGCTATACCTCGTAGGTCAAGTACAAGCGAGATGTTTGTGTCCTTGAATATTCCGTCTTTTGGCGAGTTGTTACGAAAGAATGTTTATAGTTTTATGAGAAGGTTGCTGGCATGTAACAACCATTTTATATCCGTAACTGTTAATTCGTCACTCACACTTTACTCCAGTATTTGGAAGTGGTGGCGTTCTATTTTATAGAGTTCATTATTGTATTCTATTGTTGTTATATGAGCGCTGTGTGATTGCTGAATCTTATACACTTTTATTTTTTTTTTTTACACGTGTTTTGTATATACTATGAACCCTGAGTTCGAAATAAATGTTTCAAATTGAAATTGAAATTGAAATTGAAATTTCAAGCACAGGCATGCATCTGGACAGTTTGTGACCCAGCAAGAATTAAACTGACTGATTGTCAGATACGTCATTACTGACTGAAGACGTGACAACAGTCACTTTCCATGAGACAGCTGAGACAGTGATGCACTGAAGTTAAAACACATTTACTTGCTACCTGGATAAAGATTATTCAAAAATGGATTTTGATCTCCAAAAGGAATTTGAGGGACTGGATGTCATGTCTGTCAAAGCAGACATTTGGACCGTGGATAATGAACATTTTCTAGGAATCACTGCACATCGGATTATTTGTTTTGTTTTGTTTTTGTTATACTTTTTTGTTTGAAATAAAGTATGTATGTATGTATGTATGTATGTATGTATGTAGCTATCTATCTATCTATTAAATCCATAATATAAAGGCAAGAAATGTTGACAGCTTTATGCAGTGTTGCCAACTCACTCTTTTGGAGTGATTCTCACTCTTTTTCCCTCTCTCTCACACCACAAATCCTATTTCTCACTCCAAAATGAGGAAATTACTGGCAATTTCATGTTGATTTTCTTCAGATTTTTCCCACATTAAGAGCTGTCAAGGCAGGATAAAGCAGACTGAACATGTTCTAAAAACTCTGTCTGAAACAGTCTGTTTTCAGCCTGACACTAATAAGCCCGTAATGTAATCCATTACAAAAATGGGTTATTATGCTATGTGTGCAAGATGATTTAAGTAACATGATAGCTACTTTTCCAAGTAACTAGTTACTTTAATCATGCAGTAATTGGTAAAGTAACTCAGTTACTTTAGAAAACAACTAGCTAGTAACTGTAATTAGTTACTATTTTTTAATAACACTGATGATGAAACAGCTGTATAATAAAATGAAAGCCCACCTTCACAACATTATGTAACTAATTAGTCTTTTTCCCCTCACTTAACAAAAGCCACATTATCAAGTTTATCCACATAGGAAGTAATACTTCAGTTTACCACACATAGTCACTATATGGAAGCGTATTGCATTCAGTTGAAAAAGTAATAGAAAGCTCAGTTTTCATCAATTAGTGAGATAATTTTTCATAGAAAAAAATGCAAAAAAAAATGCAATCAAAAATTGAGATCATTTTCTCATTAATTGAAAAAAAAATTCTATTTAATTCAATATAGCCCATTTCCCACTAGCACCTACTCAGTCAGACTCGCCTGGACTCTACTCTGCTTGTAGGGTTTTCCATTAGTACCTAGTACCTGGTACTAGGTACTATTTTGGTACCTACT
Organism: Pholidichthys leucotaenia; assembly: GCA_020510985.1. Taxonomy (NCBI): domain Eukaryota; kingdom Metazoa; phylum Chordata; class Actinopteri; order Cichliformes; family Pholidichthyidae; genus Pholidichthys; species Pholidichthys leucotaenia. The sequence continues at coordinate 253,847,019 of CM035836.1, read as the reverse complement.
CCAGTGAGGTTCCATGCATGCTGAGTTGAAAATGTGACGTCAACAGACTGCAGGCCACTGACTGGCCAGGGCATAACATCAGTGGATGAGAGTGACATCTTCACAAGAGTCCAAATCACCATTTGTAAATTTGACCGTGAGTTTTTATTATTTAAGATAAGATAAGATAAGATAAGCCTTTATTAGTCCCACAACGGGGAAATTCCAGGATTGCAACAGCACAGGGATAGCAACACTCAGAGCAACAATCAGAAGGCAAGAAAAAAAAACAAGCAAGCAAGAGCAGCTAATAAACATATGTACGTATTACTATAAAATATATATATATACACACACACACAGACACACAGTGCAGAGCATTGTAGCTGGATGGAATAATATATGAATATATGAACACACAGTGCAGAGCATTGTAGCTAGATGGAATAAATATGTAAATATATAAACACCCACAGTACGGAGCATTGCAGCTAGGTGGAATAAATATGCAAGTATATAAACACACACAGTGCGGAGCAATGTAGCTAGATGGAATAACATGTAGATATATAAATATATAAACACCCACAGTACGGAGCATTGCAGCTAGACGGAACAAATATGCAAATATATAAACACACACAGTGCAGAGCATTGCCGCTAGATGGAATGAAACAGCATAACCGTCTACCCAGCTATCCTGCATGGTATGATTATGTGCCCATACACACTCTCACCCTCCATAGCGACCGGCATGCTCCTAGTTGTATGCCGGAGAGGACCACTGTGTAAGTCTATTGCATCTTCTGCATTCAAAAAACTATTAGTTTGTTACGTCTTTTTTGCTATCTCTGCGAGCAGCCCTGCTTAGGTTGTACAGTCTGACAGCCGTTGGTAGGAAGGACCTACGAAACCTCTCGGTTGTGCACCTGGGATGATGTAGTCTGCTGCTAAATGAGCTCCTCAGTGCATTCAGTATGTCCTGCATAGGGTGGAACTCGGACTCCAGCAGAGATGACAGTTTAGCCACCGTCCTTCTCTCTCCTATCTCCTCCATCGGATCAAGGCGCTGCCCCAGGACAGAGCTAGCTTTCTTAATCAGTTTGTTCAGTCTCTTCCTATCGGCTGCAGTAATGCCACTGCCCCAGCAGACCACTCCAAAAGTGATGGCTGATGCCACCACCGTGTCATAGAATGACTTCAGCAGCGCCCCTTGTACACCAAAAGACCTGAGTCTCCTCAGCAGGAACAGCCTGCGCTGTCCCTTCTTGTAGAGTGCATCAGTATTGTGTGACCAGTCTAGTTTATTGTTCAGATGAATACCCAGGTACTTATAGGATGTCACCATCTCGATGTCTGTTCCCTGTATATTTACTGGTACTGTGAGGGGCTGCCCATGCCTGCGGCAGTCCACCACCAGCTCCTTAGTTTTCCTCGCGTTGATCTGGAGGCAGTTCCGATGGCACCAGTCCACGAAGTCCTGGATAAGCCCTCTGTACTCAGCTTCATCTCCATTGGAGATGAGGCCAACGATCGCAGAGTCATCAGAGAACTTCTGTAGATGGCAGTGTGTTGTGTTGTGTGAGAAGTCCGCAGTATAAAGAGTGAACAGGAAGGGAGCCAGCACCGTTCCCTGGGGGGCCCCCGTGCTACTGATGATCGTGTCGGACACACAGTCCCGGGTTCTCACAAACTGAGGCCGGTTCGTGAGGTAGTCCAGGATCCATGATGACAGGTGCTGGTCCACCCCTGCGCGCAGCAGCTTGTCCTTCAGGATCATCGGTTGGATGGTGTTGAAAGCACTGGAGAAGTCAAAGAACATGATCCTCACCATATTCCCGGGCTTCTCCAGGTGGGACAGAGAACGGTGAAGGAGGAAGATCACCGCATCCTCCACCCCAATGCCATGCTGGTAGGCGAACTGGAGTGGATCCATCGCTGGTTCCACCAGGGGGCGGAGGTGAGCAAGGAGCAGTCTCTCCAGGGTCTTCATCAAGTGGGACGTCAAGGCCACCGGTCTGTAGCTGTTCAGGTCTTTGGGGTGGGAAGTTTTTGGTACAGGTACCACACAAGATGTTTTCCACAGCTGTGGTACCCTCCCCAGTTTCAGGCTCATGTTGAAGATATACGTCACAATCCCACACAGCTGGTCTGCACAGGACTTGAGGAGCTTTGCGCTGATGCCGTCCGGTCCCGGCGCCTTCCTCGCCTTGATCTTCCTCAGCTCCGTCCTCACCTGGGTCCTGGTCAGGGTCAGGATGGGGGGCTGTGTGTTGGGAGTGGGGGGGTGTTGGTAGAGTGGGGAGTGGGCAGCAGGACTTGATTTCTTTAGAGGCAGCAGTGGTTGTTGTGCAGTCAGGGGGGAGGGCGGTTGGTCAAATCTATTGAAAAACAGATTCAGGTTGTTCGCCCACTCCCTGCCCCCTGTGGCCTGGGGGGAGGTATTCTGGAGCCCCGAGATGGTTTTGAGGTTTCTCCAGACCCCGCTGATGTCGCTCTGTTGCAGCTTGTCCTCCATCTTCTTCCTGAAGCTGTCCTTGCCTTCTCTGATCTTTCTCCTCAGCTCCCTCTGTACGGACTTCAGCATCTCCCTGTTCCCTGACCTGAAGATCCTCTTCTTCTCTCTCAGAAGTGTTTTAATCTCAGGGTTGATCCAGGGTTTGTTGTTTGAGTGACGCCGTATGGTCTTGGTGGGAACGGATTTGTCCACACAGAAGCTGAGGTAGCCCGTGAAGGTGTGAATGAGGCCATCGATGTCCTCACCATGTGGATCGCAGAGCTGCTTCCAGGCGGTGGCTTCAAAACAGCCCTTTAGGGTGTCCATTGTCTCCTCAGACCATAACTCCACAGTGTGCATGGCCGGAGGTTGTCTGTGCACTAGGGGTTTGTACACCGGCCGGAGATGAACCAAGTTGTGATCCGATCTCCCGAGTGGGGGTAGTTGTGATGAGGTGTACGCCTCCTTAGTGTTTGCGTAGAATAAATCCAGTGTTTTATTGTCTCTAGTGTGGCATGTGACATACTGGGTGAACGTGGGTAGAATGGGAGACAGTGAAACATGGTTGAAATCGCCTGAGATGAGGAGAAGAGCATCTGGGTGTTCTGTCTGCAGCCTGCTGGTTACTGAATGGATGACGTCACGTGCTGTCCCAGCGTTCGCCGTCGGATTTGCATAAACAACAATGCAGATCACGTGTGAGTGTTCTCTCGGGAGATATGTAGGCCTCATGCTAACAGCTAGCAACTCAATGTCTTTGCTGCAGTGTCGTTGTTTAACAGTGATATGTCCCGGTCTGCACCAGTTGTTGTTAACATACATGATCACTCCACCGCCCCTAGCCTTGCCACTGTCTGGTGTTCGGTCAGCTCGTATCATGTGAAAACCCTCCAGCTCAATGTTAGCATCTGCTGCTAGTTCAGTTAGCCACGTCTCAGTAAACAAAAGGAGAGAGCACTCCCGGTATGTGCTATCATAACGGGAGATAGCCGCTAGCTCATCTAACTTTCCCAGTATCGACCGTACATTTCCCATGACAACAGATGGAAGGGAGGGTCTGTACCTTATATTTTTTGTCCTCCGCCTTACTCCAGCCCGGCAGCCGCGGCGTTTTCGCCTCAGTTCTCTCGGTATGTCGAGTATTTCCAATGGGACCGGGTGGCGGTTGAATGCTAGCAGCTGTTCTCTGCTGTATCGTATCCTGCTATAGACAGTGGCTCCGTCCACCGGCTCAGGAGACATTTAGGACGATCTGTGTGTCCGTGATATAAGTGGGGTGAAAAAAAAAAGACGGATCAAAAGAGAGAGGAAGGGAAAAAGACTCGGAATCGAGCCGCTGTTGCAAAAGGCAGCCGACTCGTGTGGCGCCCCTAGTGTTATTTCTGTGATAATCAATGAGATAAAGGCTACACACAAATCAACACCGTGGTCCAACGACGAGGTGTGGACTCTTCTGTGCTTGGTGGCTGATGACAGAATCCAGAGGGAGCTACGGGGCTGAAAAATTTACAGTGGTCAAATTTGACCAAACGTGGTTTATTTTTCAACATAGTCTCCCCTTCCGTCCACACACTTTTCCCATCAGTGTTGCAGTGCTTGGATCCCTGCGGTTGAAAAATAAACTAGATTTGGTCAAATTTGACCACTATGAACTTTTCAGCCCCGTTGATGGCGGAGCGACCTGAAATGAAAAAGTATACCAGGAAGTCTCCGAGCTGATGGCTGCTCACGGGGAAGATGGTAAGTGTTTTGTGATTTTAAGCATCTTTTATGTTATTTATCCCATTGGTGGCAAGTTCACTCTGAACAAGCAAGGATATTGTCATTGTCTCCTGTATGAAGACAATGAGATAGTTAGTTAGCTAGCTAGCTAGCCATCAACACTAACTCCATGCTTTGCTTGTATTTTGCGCTTGCTGTAGCAAGTATTCGCTTCTGACAGCAAAACATCAGCATGTCAACAACATGATGGGCCGCTTTCTTGTAATGAACCCACCCACCTTGAGGTGGTACTCAGCTGTAATGGAAAACAACCTAAATCATGTCATCCGAGTAGAGTCGGGGCGAGTTGAACTGGAAAAGTGCCATATACTTCCATATTAATACTTGGGAAACTTTTAACAAGTGGCAGAAAAATAATTTGGCACTTATTTTTGTTTTTTATGTGTCTATGTCCAATCATTCTTCATTTGACAAGCTACTCACTCTTATTTGAAGGTTTACAAGACCAGATTGGATCTCTTATTTTGAAAGATTGCTGGTAAGCCAGAATGGTTTACCTGCAGAGTGTAGACTGTGCTGCAAATCTGCAGCAGTAGTTTATTTATAACATTAAATACTTGAAGGTGTGAGTGTGCAAAAGTAATTTTGTGAAGAAAAGTCTGATCCCCTCACTGCATTTTAAAAATGTGGAGCGCCCTGGGTTTTTCTGATTGTGTGAGCATAGTGAGCTGCAGCAGCTGTGAAACCAACAGAGAGAGAGAATTACATGCTGTAACGAGGCAAATTTTATGCGATAGGTGTGATAGAGGCATTTTATGTATCGTGTGAACAAATGCACTGATACATGGAATATATTCAAGATATCGCCCAGTCCTAAGTTCCCCAGACTATTATCATGGGAGGATAGCTCCTCAGATGGTACAGAGGAGGATGGCTGCAGCTGTACCTGCTCCTACCGTTGGTTGGAAGACACAAACGTTCTGAGTATGGGACAAATAAAGCATTATTTTTACTAAATCAGCGGGCATGGTTTTTTTTTTAAATTGATGTAGAATTAAAAACATTTCTATACACATGAAATTTAAATGACCTTAACAAAAATGAATAGGCTGATAGAACGGGATGATTTTCTTCAAAACTCGGAAAATGAACTGGCCTCAAAAACTCAAAAAATCTAGCGCAGTGTGTTGCCTTGAAACTTTGCAGTGAGATGGACCTTGTGATGATAATCACTAAGCCGGTGAATGGCAGGTGTGTCTTACAGCAGCTGCAGATGGTCCTGCCTCCGGATCAAAGCATTCTTCTTGTTGACCAGTGTGAACCACTCCTGGATCAACCTCTCCTCCTCCACCTTGTCACTACCTGCAGGACAGAATCACATTACGTCACGCGCTTCCTTCACCTCTGTATTCACTGGCTTAGGATGGCCTCAGAGTGATTGACTCCACCTGTTTCCAGCAGCTGTCTGAGTTTCCGCTCCACTACGCCCGCTCTGTTATCTATGTGATTTTGTTCTGCTTCCAGGGCTTCCATCTGGTTCATCACATACTGGCTAGGATCCTAGATACATCAACACACACAGAAACATATACATTACACTAGTTTTTGGACTAGAAAGCATTAACTTACACAAGCACGACTACAGACTGAAAATAGAAGGGTTGCTCATTAAAGATTTCCCCTGACCCACTTCTGGTTATTGTAGGAGGCTCAGATGTCACTTGTATTAATAATCCATATCTCTATAGGACATGTGGTAATTTGCAGCTCTGAGCTCCTCAGAGTTTCTCTTTTCCAGGTGCTAAAGTGGATTAAGGTGTGACAATGGAGCCAATTGAATGCAGAGTGGTCATCAGGGTCCTGTAGTTGAGAGGCCGCACACCACGGGAGACGCTCGATGAGATGGAAGGGACTTATGGGGAGGATGAAGACCATCTGGTGTGTCTCTAAGTGGCACTCCCAGTTTCGCAGTACTCGGCAGATCTAGGGGAGGATTGGTTAGGGATCACTGTCCTCAAGACTAGCATTTAGGTCCTCCTGTGGCAGCTTGTTTTTCCCCTTTATTGGCAGCTCCTGTGGTCAAACCAGCACCAATCCCATCTGCTCTGCATTTTCATCAGATCCTGCTGGCAAGACGGGGGGGGGGGGGGGGGGGGGGTCTGTCATGTAGGCAGCCCTCAATTCTCATGTCACTGGCCAGCCACGTCGCCAAGGCTCTTTCACTCCAGTAGTAACCATTATCTCATCACTATCAGGCAAGTGGAGGCTACCATTTTGGAGGATGGCCGCATAACTGTTCACCAACTAGCCCAAGATATCAAGATCAGTGTGGGGTCTGTGGAACCAGACCGTCAATGATGGAGTAGTAGTACTCTGATCTCCTGACAGTCGACCTTGATCTTAAGTGCAGCCAAGCTGCAGGCCCATCTAGGATGTGCTTAAAGTCAAGATGAAATCATAAACGCCCAGATCTCCTGACCTTTGACCTTGGGCACATCTTGGATGCAGACCCATCTGAGGATCATTGGGAGTGAGTTTGGTGATCATCAAGGCAAATGTCTCAGAGAAGTAGTGATTCTCGTGAAATGTGGACGAATGGACAGACCAGACTGAAGATGGACGCCACGTCATCATATTAGCTCCTTTTGGCTTTGCCGGAATGAGCTAAAAAAAAATCACCCATGACCATTTGCACATGTGGAAGCCATCTGCTCAATGGACTCCCTGGTTGCTCACACTTTTCCAGAAGCAGGAACAAGTCACGTGTTCCCAGACTCTTTTAGCCGTGTGTCAAGATAACCAGGAGGACTTCTTCTACAGACTACTCATGCAGGACCAAACATGGGTCCATCACTATGATCCAGAGACTGAAGCCCAGTAGAAGCAATGGAAGTATTATGACTCACCACCTCTGAAGAAGGCACATGTCCAACCCTTGGCGGACAAGGTCATGCTCATGGTCTTTTGGGACTACCATAAAGTACTGATGATGGATTTCTTGGCAAAGGGTACTACAATTACCGGGACTTACTATGCTTCACTGCTGCAGAAATTGCAGAAGGTCATCAAAACTAACATGCTGATCAAAGGTGTCCGCCTATTGCAAGATAACACCCCGATTCACAATTCGCATTTTGGAAAGACCAAAGAACCATGTGAATTCCACCTCTTTCCAACAATGGAGTCATTTTTGAAGACCAAGCATTTCCAAGTTGATGAAACGTTGATTTCTGAGGTCAAGTCATGGGTTCTGACACACCCTGCAGATTTCCACAGGTGAGGTCTTCACAGCTGCATAAAGCAGCAGGAGTGTGACCCTTGGTGGTACCTATGTAGAGAAAGACTAACAACTGTGCCAAGTTTGGTTCCTCTCAGTCCATGGGAAATGAGTCAGGGGAAATCTTTAATGAACAGCCTTCAAGGGTGAATAACAACAACAAAGGAGCATTTTTCATAGAAGCTCCACACCTGCTTGTTAACCAACATGTGGCATCATTAAAAACAAGTGGTTGTTAACTGACCTGGCCTTCTGGTCTTTCCAGCTCCACTACAGTCTCTGTTCTCTCTGTGAGGTACAAAATAAAATGGCGAAAGATAAACAGACAGACAGACAGACAGACAGATAGATAGATAGATAGACTGGGAAATTACAGTGTAACAGCATCATGACACAGTAAGATGACCAAATCAAGAGGAATACACACAGCTTAATAGAACAGGAGTTACCCAGCGAAGTAAAAAATACTTTGATAACTTCTATAATACACAGACTACTACTAGGTTAAATAGATGATGATCCGTATGAATCTATGGATAGTACTGATGGTACAAAGAAGGATTATAAGGCGCCAGATGAAAGGTGAGGTACCAATTAGACTGTACGGTGCAGTATGGCAGCATTGTTATGAGTAAGATTTAACATTAGAAATATTAGAAACTTCCAAAATTTATCATGTTCACATAAAATTAAACTTAAACTGTTTGAATTTTCAAAACAAGATGATTCACTGCCAAGGCAATTTTCAAAATAAAACTAAACCTTACCAGTTTCTGACTTCCTCCTGTCTTCCTGCCCTGCAGTGGCCTAAAGACACAGAGAAAGTTCCTCACACATTAGAAATGACGGGCAAAAACAGGGCACAATAAGAGGCATCATGTGCACAGAGTTCATACCACAGTTATGTCTCCTTCCTCTACTGAGCTGCTCCTGCGCTGTGACCTTCTCTTCTTTACCAGATCTGCATCTTTGACATGAGAGAAGCTGGACTTGGACATGAAGTGAGTTCTTGGGGGAGCCACCGGAGACTGAGTCCCTACTGCCCCAGACATGGGCACACGTTTGGTTCTGGGAGGCGGAACCACATCCCTGCTAGTTTTACTGTCTTTCTCTGCAGTGGTGATGCTCCCGTTAGTCTCAAGAGTGATACCCTCCTCCTGGAGCCTCTGGGCACAGTAGCGAACGGTTGCCTCGGGGTCCTCTGGGCCCTCTATGTCCCCTGCTACTGCATAACTGGACTCACTGCTGTCCTTGTCTATGTGAAGCACACTGAGCTCCTGGCCGGTGAAATAGGTGCGGATCTGGTTGAGGTAGGTCATGATGATGAGACGGTCTGGCACTGCGAGCATGACCATGTCTGAAGGCTCTATCAGTCGGGAAATGCCAAGTTCGGCAAAGCCATCAAAGGCCTGTGAAAATAGATACATGGATTCTAGTGAGCCTCCCCAAACAACCAAAATGATATGCTGCTGACTCAATTAAAAATAGCCTCAATGGTCACCTTTTTGGTGTTGTATTTGATGTCATATGGGTCCAGCATTTCATAATTACTACAAAAGACACAAAAAAGGGAATAAACTAGTCATCCACATAAAACCACATGCATTAAAGCTGAATATGGACTGATACTTACATCTTCTCAGGGTGGAAGTGATGTAAGATGGCACAAAAGGCCAGGCCATTCCTCCAGGAAGTGCTGAAGTTGGTGATCTTCACTCCCTTGTGACCCTGTGAGACCTCCTGGCACCACTTCAATAGAGATTGACTGGATGTCACCAAAGTAAGATGAGGAGACAGCTCCTAAAACAGAAAAAAAAAATTAAATAAATGAAAAGTACTTGAAATATCAAGTGAGTCAGAACCTGGACAGTTTTTTCCTGACTAATCATGGGCATTTAGTAAGGGAGGAGGAAAGAAATCAATAAACCGTATCAGGATAGTTTGCAGCAATGATACTGTATCACTTCAGAGAAACCAGTATTGTGATAATTTATTAGAACTTATTTTAAAAAATGCTGCAAATACAAAATTAACTATTTGGCCACCAAAGTAATAAAAATCAGTTGACTTTCCTCACCACTAGATGGTGCTAAGAACTCACTGTCTGGTTAGGTCAGCACAGCTAAGGAGTGACAGGTGAGATCTAGTTGAAAGTTGGATAAGAAAGACGGAGGAAGGGGATATCATGATAGCACAATAGTTAATGTATCACAATATCATGATAATACTGTATCGAGGCCCAAATATCGTGATAATATATTTATCATCCTATATTTATTTTTCCTTCCTGCAATACTCTTAATTTTGGTGTGTGTTTTAAACTTGCTCGTTTGCAATAACTCGAGCTATCCGTTTCAAAGTGAAATGCCGGTTTCACGTTGTCGAAGACATGCAGAGTTTAAATGACATTAACAGCCGGTTTAACCACTGGATTATCTTAACGACTTTGAGCCTTTTGTGGTATGCTGATTTGGCCGTTTTATACAAAGGTGGACTCTCCAACACTTGAGACTTTTAACTGGAACAGCAACCCCTTAAGATGAAGCCAAAGTAAAATTTTTAACCCAATCGGGGTCCGACGAGGTCCAGTGGGGGTCCAGCGCAGGTGCAGCTGCGACCCAATCAGGATTCGAGGGGGTCCAAGTTTTTGGTTGTCCCCCTCTCAGGAGCCACCAGCTGGAGGCCGTTAGAGGTTTTTGTCTGGCAGACTGGCGCTCTCCTGTCTTGTCGTCTTTAGGCGGGCGGCTGCATGCAATTCCTCCACGGTCCTGGTGGTTGTGGAATGCGGGTCGGCCACCCGAGGAACTGCTTCGTGCGTTCGGCGTCTTGGGTTGGTCACCCGATAACCTGTGTCTGCTACGGGGTGGCCTGGTTCGGCCACCAGAGGACTTGTTTCTGGGGGCCTGGAACTGGGGCAGGCCGCCTGATCATGTACTGTGTTTGTGGGACTATCTGTGGGCCATCGGAGGCAGGGAGGTCGCCGGAGCTCTGCCTGGGGGGCGTTGGATCTCCGTCGATCATCTTTTTGCTTTGGCCCATACGGTGTCTAGTCATGTCAAGTTATGTTTAGCAATTTTTTGTTGTCTCATGTATCCATAGTCAAGTTATGTCAAAGCAATTTTAGATTGCTTCATGTGTGTTTGCATGTATTTCTTGTTTTGTTTGTGTTTTTTGTTTTGTTTTCTTTTTCCATAGTTACCGGGTGTTAGCATGTATTTCTTGTTTCTTTTTCCATAGTTACCGTGTGTTTGAGGTTGTTTGGGTTTAATTCTGACTGAGTTTCATGTACTGGGGTGGTTTGGGAGTATGATTTTGGCACTTTAAGTTTGTGTTTGAAGAGATCCTTACTTTGAGTTCTACACCACGTGGGGTTATGTACTTTGGAGTTAGACGGGTTGTCTGTGGTCCCTGTGGGAAAACGTTTGGTGTCAGGTGTTTATGCTCTGTATGATTTTGTATCCCTTGTATTTTAGTCCTGTCTTGTTTTTTTCTGTTTTTTTTTTTTTCTCGTCATTGCTCTGGGGGGAATTGATGGATATGTCGGTTGATGTATTCTTTTTCCTTTTGGTTTGGGGCCTTGTTGGGTTTTGTTTGGCTCCCTCCTTGCCTGTTCCTCGATTCACTCGCCCTGTGGTTGGCGGGGGGGGGCTGGGTGTTGCAAGACGTTCGGAGCCCGTCGGTTGAGGGGGGTCTACTGTCATGACCCGAGCACTTTGTCATCGTGCTCGGGCTATTCCTGTCAGGGCTTGACAGCGGCGCTGTCATCCTGGCTCTCCGAGCTCTTATTGTGACAGTGCTCGGGGAGGCTTCTGCTCAGCTGTCAAGTCCTGAGCAGCTGTTCTGCATTTGCGGTCGTTAGTGGTGGACTTCTTATACCCACGCTAGCGGCCGCATCCCTGCAGCAGTGTCAGTCTTTTCTCCGTCAGAGCTACGGATGCTTTGGACTATTTCCTACCTCGTCTGCCTGTGGTTGACCGTCGCTTCCCGTGGACCAGTAAGTGAGCTGTTAGCCTTACGCCTCCCGGTGTGAGTTGACCTGTGTGTGTCTCTGCCTCAGCAGCCTGTGTAATCATTACTCCACCAACCTTGCCTGTCTGTGTATGACCGTCTCCTCCTGTGGACCTGTAAGAGAGCTGTTTAGCCTTACGCCTCCTGATATGTGTAGACTTATATGAGTCATTGCCCAGCAGCTTGTGTTGTCATTTTTCACTGTAAATAAAACTCACTGAACTCACTGGTGACTGTGTGGCGTCTTATGGTGGCTCGCGAGAGCCACCGCATGACACTCTGTTTGAATTGTCCTCAGAAGGGAACATGTAAATTGACAGAGGTGTGAAGTTTGGCCCAGCTGTTCCCACTGATGTCATGGGGGGTGATCTGTTGGGTGTCGGGGTGTCATGTGTTTACTCTTCCTAGGTTAACTGGATTATTTCTGCTGCTAGGGATCACCTATCTTCTTTTCCTTTTCCCTGCTGATTAATGCAGATCTGCAGGATTTAACACCTCCGAACATCACCGCTTAGTTCCTCCTCACAGCTGTCTTTTAAAAAAATGGCCAACACACACCAATTTATCACATCCTTTTTCCATGTAAATTAGAAACATTCTTTTGTAAATGTGAGGATTTTTTCATAAATTTGCCGGATTTTCCTGCAGAGTTAGAGCCATTCTACTCAGAAATGTGCAGCTTCTTACTTGAAAATTTGCAGCTTTTTATTATTCATAATTTTGCAGCTTTTTCCTCATGAATTTAGAACTTTTCTTACTCTTGAATTTGTAGTTTTTTAAAAAAAAAAAGCTTAAACTTGCAGCATTTTACTCAAATCTTATATCTGCAGCGTTTTAGGTTGTAAACAATTGGAAATTTACACCTTCTTTTGTCTTTTGGCTAAAGTTGCAGCTTCTTACCCATAAAATTCCACTTTTTTTGGTCAGAAATTGGCAGCTTTTAACTGAGACTTACATCCTTTTTTTTTGTGTCAGGTCAGGCATTGGCTTGCTTGCTACCGGATAACCGGTACTACCTGTCTCATGGGTCGGGCCGTCGGTGACTCAACCGGCATCCTCGCCCTTCCAAGGGCATGGAGGGTGAAACAAGGCATCCTGGCAGAACTAAAAACAATATCTGCCACAGGTCTGTGGTGGACCACTCCCAGTTACACAGGGTGAGACTGGACATCCTGGCAGATAAACACATCTGTCGCAAGGTCTGTGGTGGACTGTGCCATTCGGTGCATTGTGACATGCACTACACAAAGAGCAGAGATAAACAAACCTATCATCTGGTCAGTCACTGCAACAGATACTGGAGTCAGTTTGTCTTGGCTTGTCCTTGCCACTGATAATACCTTTATCTGCCAAGAAAGTGCTGCTAGTCCAGCAAAAGCTAGCAGTACTCAAATACTTTGCAAGCAGTTTCATGAAATGGTCAATCAGAAAGCAACTCATACTGGCTCGGACATCGCCCAGGCTTACAAGGTCCGTGCTGATCTGTTCACACTCCGACAGGCAGTGAAAAGTAAGCTAGGAGCAGGAACACAAAAGAAGAGGAAAACAGCAGCCTTGTGTGTAGCAGAATGGAATGTACACACTCTGCTGGACAGAACAACATCACAGCGCCCAGAAAGACAGACCGCGCTTGTGGCCCTGGAAATGAACAGGTACAATGTAGACATAGCTGCACTTAGTGAAACAAGATTGCCTGGATATGACAACTTGGAAGACCATGGGTACATCTTCTTTTGGAATGTGAGATCAACTCAAGAAAGGAGAGAAGCAGGAGTGGGCAGAGAAGCAGGAGTGAGCTTTGCAGTTAGAAAGGAGATAGCAGCAATGCTTGATGAGGAACCGGTGCCAATCAACGACAGGATAATGACTATGAGACTCCCACTACAGTGGAAGATGTATGCCACACTCATCAGTGTATATGCCCCAACAATGACAAACACAGAGGAGGTGAAGGAAGAGTTCTACAGTGATTTACGTGAGACAAGGCGTGTACCGACTGATGACAGACTGATACTCGTCGGAGATTTTAATGCCAGAGTTGGTTCGGACACTGAGAAATGGAAAGGAGTGCTAGGCAGTCATGGAGTAGGCAAGTGCAATGCTAATGGAGAACTTCTACTTGCACTATGTTCAGAGTACAACTTTGTGATAACCAACGCTCTATTTAAGCACAAGGACACACACAAGAAGACATGGATGCACCCAAGATCCAAGCACTGGCACTTGTTAGACTACATCATAGTCAGGCAGAGAGACATAAGGGATGTATTGGACACCAGAGCAATGAGAGGCACGGACTGTGGTACTGATCATGTTATGCTGAGATCTAGATTAAGGATTTGCAGACGAAAACAGCACTGCAGGATGGGTGCAAAGCCACCACGGAAGCTAAACACTAGTGCACTGAAAGGCCAAAAGAAGCAGGAAGAACTTACACAGGAAATGGATGAAAACTTGAAAGACTGGGACAGCAACAACTCAGAGAATGACATAGAAGAGAAATGGGCAACACTGAAGGACACGGGGTATCAGACTGCGAGTGATGTATTAGGCTACCCTGAGAGGAAACATCAAGATTGGTTTGATGAGCATGATGAACACCTGAAGAAACTACTAGAAGCGAGGAATACAGCTAGGCAGGAAAACCTACAGTGTAACACAAGGTCGAAGAAGATGAAACACTCAAAGGCTCAGAGTGAGCTACAGAAGTACACCAGAGAGATGAGTTCCATCAATATGGACTTCCTCCCCTTTTTTGCACTGCTGCTACTTTTCCTCCGGCTCTTTGTCTCTGAGGTAAACGTGATCGGCATCATGGCGGGCAGAATACATTATTCCAGGGACATGTTGCTGCATTTAAACACGGTTGATGCAGCGTCTGTGATTGAGTCTAAGCCGCAACTGCCGGACTTTATTTTGAGAGACGTTCATGGACACAGCGGTGAAAAGAGAGACGGGAGAGACGGGAGAAGGAAACGCGGAAAGTGTGGAGGCGTGAAATTGCGCCTGAGAAGACGTCAGTTTGGTAACATTCCTCTTCTTTCTATGATTTTTGGGAACGTACAATCTCTGAGGAACAAGGTGGATGAAATTCAAGGGAATGTACGCTACCAGAAGGACGTTAAGAACTGCTGTGTCATGGCTTACACCGAGTCTTGGCTTACTGCGCATGACCAAGGCGCAGACCTGTGGATTGACGACTTTGGAGCCCCACTGCGCTCGGATCGGCAGGAAGAGGTAACGGGGAAACGTCAGGGGGGCGGCGTATGTTTATATATTAATAAGCAGTACTGCACATCTGTCACGGTCAGAGAGCGCATCTGTACACCCGATGTGGAGCTGCTGTCCATATCGCTACGCCCCTTTTATTTGCCTCGCAAGTTCCCTCAGCTTTTCATCACGACTGTGTACATCCACCCGAGGGCAGACGCTGACTCCGCCTTAAGCACCATCTTTGATGTGGTCCAGCGGCTGCAGTCAATTTCTCCAGAGGCGCCAAACTTCATTCTTGGGGATTTTAACCATGTTTCTTTAAAGAAGACACTTAAAAACTTTTATCAGTATGTCTCCTGCCCAACCAGGTGAAAAAAGACATTGGACCTGTGCTATGGATCCATAGAGAGGGCCTATAAATCACTTCCCCTTCCTCCTTTAGGATCCTCAGATCACAACTGTGTACATTTGCTGCCCACATATAAAACTGCTCTCAGAAGAGGCAAGGTGGAGACGAGAAACATTGATGTGTGGACAGAGGATTCAGTGCACTGCCTCCAGGAAGTCTGTGCTTTAACTGTACAGACTGGGAGATGTTCACACTGTCCTGCGGGGATGATTTGGACTCTTTGGTGGACGTCACATGCTCATACATGGCTTTCTGTAAAAATAAGATCGTTCCACGTAAACGTGTCAAAATATATCCCAACAACAAGCCATGGGTTACAAAATCAGTTAAATCCTGCTTACAGAGGAAAGCACTTGCCTTTAAACAGGGGTCTGTTTCTGAGCTACAGGTTGCCACAAAAGAGCTGAAGGCCGAAATTTTAAGAGCAAAACAGAATTATAAATCAGAGTTGGAAAGCAAGATGGCAACAAAGAAACTTGGTTCAGCCTGGGCCAGTATGAAAACTATTGCAGGCCTTCAGAGCACAGAACGCAGCAATCGTATGTTTTTAGATGGTTTTAATTCAGACACAGAGCTGGCTAATGCTCTTAATTGTTTTTATGGTCGTTTTGACTCCTTTGATTTTAGCACAGAAACCCAAGATTTGAAACAGAAACTCAAAGACAATCAGCACTTTAATATTGAGGTGCAGGATGTTAAAAGGGAGTTCTGTGCTGTAAAAGTGAACAAAAGTCAGGGCCCTGATAATATATGTGGGCGCTTGGTAAAGTCCTGTGCACATGAACTGAGTCCTATATTTCATTACATTTTCAATAAGTCCTTACAGACACAACATGTGCCTAAGATCTGGAAAGAAGCCGTGGTTGTTCCCGTTCCAAAATCTAGCTGTCCTAAAACGGTCAACGACTTTAGACCAGTTGCTTTGACTTCAATTTTAATGAAAATTTTTGAAAAACTGGTCAGATGTGAGGTCCTAAAGCAGACTGAGCATGCATTGGATCCTCTGCAGTTTGCCTATAGGCCTCACAGAGGAGTGGAAGATGCCACTGTCACTCTGTTTAACATGCTTTTTAAACATCTGGATTTTAATGGGACACACGCCAGGCTTTTATTTGTGGACTTTTCCTCCGCCTTTAATACAATCCAACTTCATATTTTAGTTGAAAGGCTCCTGCAACAATTTGATTTGAGCAATAATCTGGTGGGTTGGATTCTGGATTTCTTAACCAACAGGATGCAGAGAGTAAGGGTCAATGGTACATTGTCTGACCTAAAGTGCTCTTCTACTGGCTCTCCTCAGGGGTGTGTGTTGTCACCACTACTCTTCATCCTGTACACAAACATGTGTCGGAGCAGACATGACAACAGACACATTATAAAGTATGCTGATGACTCCGTTATTGTCAGTCTCCTCCAGGATGGTGAGAGTGGCCACGGCCCAGTAGTTGATGATTTTGTTCACTGGTGTGAGGATTCCTACCTGCAGCTGAATACGACAAAAACTAAAGACATGATTATTGACTTTAGGAGGAAAACTCCCAGGCACACAGTCACCGTACTAAAAGGCCAGACCACCGAATGTGTACAATCCTACAAATATCTTGGGACGATTATTGATAGTAATTTAAAGTTTGAAGAGAACTGTGAAAGGGTGTGCAAAAAGGGTCAGCAACATTTGCATTGCTTGAGAAAACTTGCACGCTTCCAAATTGACCAAACCATAATGACAATGTTTTATCGGGCTTTTATTGAATCTGTTTTATCCTTTTCTTTAGTGTCATGGTTTGGTCAGATAAAACTGAAACAGAGGAAATCCTTGGATCAGGTAGTTCGATGGTCCAGTCGTTTGCTTGGTGAGTCACAGCTGAGCCTGACATCCCTGTACACCAGACAAGTACAGAGGATGGCTACCTCCATTTTAAATGATGACTCCCACCCTTTGCACTGCAACTTTCAGCTTCTTCCCTCAAGACGGAGGTTTGCTGTCCCAAAAAGTAAAACCCAGCGCTACAAAAACAGCTTTGTTCCTGCTGCTGTCAAAGAGTTGAACAAGTTGTAACAATATATTGCACATAATTTAGGTATCTATTTATTAACTCCATTTTATATTTACTTATTTTTGTAGGATGTTATTTGGGTTTTTAGACCTTTGAGTTTTTAACCTCTTTGACTATTTTTTTAACTTTTTAATATGACCCTTTTCTCTTACCTCTGGTTTTTCTCTCATCTCTTTGTCTTTTTATACCCTGATTGATGGAGCCTTGAGTATTTTTATCATGTTTATTATCATGTTTTATCATGTTTATAGTCAGCTTCATGTGTGCCTGTGTTTGTGTCTATGTTGAATGTAATTTGTGGCTTGTAAATATGGATGTCACCAGACTTGAAGAGTTGAACAAGATGTAACAATATATTGCACATAATTTTGATACCTATTTATTAACTCCATTTTATATTTACTTATTTTTGTAGGATGTCACTTGGGTTCTAAATACTTTATTGGGTTTTAGACCTTTGAATTTTTAACCTCTTTGACTAGTTTTTAACTTTTAATATGACCCTTCTCTCTTACCTCTGGTTTTTCTCCCATCTCTTTGTCTTTTTATACCCTGATTGATGGAGCCTTGAGTATTTTTATCATGTTTATAGTCAGCTTCATGTGTGCCTGTGTTTGTGTCTATGTTGAATGTAATTTGTGGCTTGTAAATATGGATGTCACCAGACTGCAAAACAAATCTACCTACGGGTACAAATAAAGTAACCTGAACCTGAACCTGAAGTCCAACTGGTGGGATGAAAAAGCGGAGAAACTTCAAACTGCAGCAGACAGGAAGGACATGAAAACATTCTTCACAGGTTTGAGAGAAATCTACGGCCCTAAACCAAGAGGATTGATCCAACTAAGGGCTATGGATGGTGAAACGGTTTTGGAGGAGAAAGACAAGATCCTGGACAGATTTGCAGACCACTTTGACCAACTACTAAACAACCCTGGAGATCTCACTGAAGAGGCTAAAGAAGCTCTAGTGCAGCGACCAGCTGTATCAAGTCTGGATGAACCACCAAATTTTGATGAACTAATGGCAGCTACCAGGACAACACAGGATGGTAAAGCTCCAGGAAGGGATGGAATTCCAGCAGAAGTGTGGAAATTTGGTGGTGTTCAGCTGACCAACTGCCTGCACAAGCTCATCCAAGAGATGTGGGATACCCAGAAAGTACCTCAAGACTGGAAGGATGCAAGTATTGTGCCTTTGTTCAAGAAAAGTGACAGGAAAGATTGTGGAAATTACCAAGGTATATCACTGCTAGCCACTGTTGGTAAGATTCTCTCACATGTACTACTTAACAGACTCAGTGAACACATCTCGCAGAATGTACTACCGGAAACCCAATGCGGCTTTAGAAGTGGAAAAAGCACAATGGACATGATTTTCTGCTTGAAACAGGTTCAAGAAAAGTGTATCAAACAGAACATGCCGCTTTATGTAGTCTTCATAGACTTCATGAAACCAGATGATAGTAATCAATTAGCCAAGTTAGAAGCCTGTCTAAAGGAAATCAAAGCTTGGATGACTTGTAATTTCCTGCTATTAAATTCAGATAAGACTGAAGTCATTCTTGTTGGTCCAAAAAACCTTAGAAATTCCTTTCCAAATCAAACTTTCAGTTTGGATGCGGTTACTCTTTCTCTTAATAGCTCTGTGAGGAACCTTGGAGTTATTTTTGATCAGGATTTGTCCTTCAATTCACATATTAAATTTGTTTCTAAGACTGCCTTCTATCATTTGCGTAATATTGCCAAGATTAGGAGCATCTTGTCTCAGAGTGATGCTGAGAAACTGATCCACGCTTTTGTTAGCTCGAGATTAGATTATTGTAATTCTTTATTATCAGGCTGTCCTAAAACATCTTTAAAAAGTCTTCAGCTGATCCAAAATGCTGCAGCAAGAGTTTTAACAGGTACTAGAAAGAGACATCATATCTCTCCGGTTCTGGCCTCCCTTCATTGGCTTCCCATAGAGTTTAGAATTAAGTTTAAAATCCTTCTTCTTACTTACAAAGCTCTAAACAATCAGGCTCCTTTTTATTTAAAAGATCTGATACTACCGTATTATCCTAACAGAGCACTACGCTACCAAAATGCAGGATTACTTGTAATACCTAGAATCTCCAAAAGTACAATGGGAGGCAGAGCCTTCAGTTATCAAGCTCCTCTCCTGTGGAATCAGCTGCCAATCTGGATTCGGGAGTCAGACTCAATCTCTGTTTTTAAGAATAGGGCTAAAACCTACCTTTTTGATATAGTCTACAATTAGGGAGGGATCATGTGTTTCTGAACCCTCCCTTAGTTATGCTGCTAATAGGTTTAGTCAGCCGGGGGACCTCCAGTAATGCACTGGGCCTCACTCCTTTTCTCACTCTCAATGAAATATTTTTTTTGCTGGTCATTAACATTTGTTTGTTCTCTCCCATAGATTGAGTCCCCATCGTGCTGTTTGCTCTCTACATGTCTGTTCTTTTCTTCTTCTCTATCCCCTCACCCCCCAGCCAGTCGCAGCAGATGACTGCCCCTCCCTGAGCCTGGTTCTGCTGGAGGTTTCTTCCTGTTAAAAGGGAGTTTTTCCTCTCCACCGTCGCCAAGTGCTTGCTCACAGGGGATTGCCTGATTGCTGGGGTCTTTCTGCAACTGTGGGGGTTCCCCCTACAGTTGATAGTGCTATGAGATGACTGTTGTTGTGAAATGGCGCTATATAAATAAAGGTGAATTGAATTGAATTGAATTGAGTAAAGCCTTCGATACTGTTTCACGACAAGGACTTTGGCAGGTACTCAAGAAATATGGTTGTACAGAGAAGTTTGTCAGCCTGATCGAGGCACTCCATACAGGTATGCAAGCAAACGTAGCAATGAGTGTTTCAGTATCTAAAGACTTTTCAGTAAGCAACGGGATGGAACAAGGGTGTGTTCTGGCACCTACACTCTTCTCGCTATATCTGGCAGCCATGCTTGAGGTGGCCTTCAAAGACATTTCAGAAGGAGTATACATTCAAACAGGGAAAGAAGCAGACTTGTTTAATGTGGCACAGTTTAAAGCCAAGTGTAAGACATCGATAAAGGTTGTAAGAGAAATGCTCTTTGCCGACGACAGTGCTCTAGTTGCACACAGTGTGGAAGATATGCAATCTTTAGTAGAGAAATTTGCAAGAGCAGCTAGCCAATTCAGCCTCCAAATCAACATCAAGAAGACAGAGTGCCTTTATCAACCACCAAAGTTCCAATTATCAACATCACTACCAGAAGAGATCAGCATTGGTACAGAGCCACTAGTCAAGTACAAGTCTTTCAAGTACCTAGGGAGTACTGTTTCAGAGAATGCTAGGCTGGAGGATGAACTATCTCTCAGAATGGGAAGAGCAAGCGCTGTGTTTGTAAACTTGAGGGAGAGACTGTGGAACAATCGACATGTGTCTACCCGTGTGAAATGCAAAGTGTACAGAGCGACAGTACTGGCTACTCTATTATACGGTGTTGAAACTTGGACTGTCTACAGAGTGCAGGTGAAGAAACTCCACGTGTACATGATGAGACACCTTCGAGCCATAATGAACATCTCATGGAAAGACAAGACAACCAACACAGAAGTGTTGAAACAAGCTGGTCTACCATCAATGGAGGACATGCTAATACAGATAAACCTGAAATGGCTCGGACATGTTGAGAGGATGGACCACCAGCGTCTCCCTCGGCAGTTACTCTACTCACAGTTATGCAAGGGCAAACGCAATCAGGGTAGACCAAGGCTCAGATTTAGAGACACTGTAAAAAGAAACTTGAAGAAGTTGGACATAGACAGGAGTTCCTGGCAGCGGAAGGCTAAGGACAGAGCTGTGTGGAGGAATCTAATCAGACCTAAATGAAACAGTCATTGTCGCCCACGACAGACTGCTATGATGATGATGATGATGATATCTATCATCCTATCTCTAGTATTTAGTGGTTACTACATGTGTAAAGCATAGTTGATCAACATCGAGTTATCTGTGGAAGTGTGTAGTGACTCCCCATCCCCCCTGTGGATTACCACCTTATGTTTTGTGAGTGCCAATGATCCCAGCAGCTATGTTGTCAGGAGCAACTTGCTGCTGGTAGGGTTTTCCAAGACAAACTGGTCCTGGATGATTGGCCAGACCAGTGGATCCCCATGAAAAAAAGTTTAAAACAAGGATTCAGTGTACTCTGCCCAGAATGGGGTTACTGGGGCCCTGCCCTGGAGGGGCTCAATGGCATGCGTGATCACGTCTCTGCCCATGGGACCCAGCCGACCTCAGCCCGAACGAGCCACATGGGTCCACTCTCCAGTGGACTCACCACCTGCAGGGAGAATCATTGGGATCATGGGTGCTATGTGGTCTGGGCTTCTCTGTTGGACTGCAATCCCCCACGACCTGGACCCCTAGATTACTGGTAGATGATGGATGGATGGATGGATGGGCAATGGAGTGATATTCTTTTAGGCTCGGTCTAAAATCTCTTTGATGGACAAAAACATTTTTCAATAAATGAAAAAAAAACAAAGATGCAAAAGGCTGTTTTTCTGACTTTTTGAGACAACAGAATACAAAAATACCATTCATTCATTCATCTTCTTCCGCTTAATCCTTTTCGGGTCGACAAAATTATCATCACATGCAAAAGCTTTGTTTCATTTAGATCTCAACAAATAACTTACAAAGGTACCTGACATCATCTTGTACTGACAGAATCTCAGTTCATTTTAATTTTATTTATATATATAATACCAATTCACAACACTGGTCTTTTCAAGGCTTTAAACTGCAGGTTACCATTCCAGAGAACCCTAACAATCAGTTGATCCCTTATGAGCAGCACGTGACAACAGTCAAGAGGGGGGGAAAAAACCTTAAACGAAAATGAATCTAGGTCAGAACCACGCTTAGGGAAGGGTAAACACTTGCTCTGACTGGTTGGAGGTATAGGAAAAAAAGAAAACAAGACTAATAGAAGTGCTTGGTGGGTGATGGGAGGATTCCAGCAGTCTGGATCTCACTTTCATCCATATTAGCACTAAAACTGCATTTATGTTAGTCACACCTCCTGTGCACTTCCATCTGCTGGTCTTTTCTGGGGCGTTGATGGATCACTGGTCTGGTGGACTGCAGTGTTTTGCAACATGCTGTCTTCAAGTGAAGATCCACTCAATCGCTTCTTGGAATGAGGCGCAGGTGCAGGTTGATCTGATCTGAGCTCTTCTCCCTCTGTTTGCCTAGGAACACAAACACAAAATGACAGCAAAGGTAATAAAGAATCAATTAATTGTACTTGCTACTGAGGATTTTCCAGACCATACCACTAATCACACCATATACAAAGACTATGTTAGATGATGAAAATTCAAGGAAATATCATTGAGGGAATGAAGAATGCCAAGATTGTCAGTAACGAGTGCCCCCCTCACACACACACACACCTGACTAACACAAATGTGTGTTGACTAGTCTTACCTTTGAGTCTCTGAACAAACTGCAGCTACATCTACAGACACAAAGCCAAAGTCCAACTCTTCATCCCTTCTGTTTATTTCCTTAAGGTTACTGCCTTTATCATCCTCTACATGCAGCCAGTCATCCTGAGAAGAAGACCTATCGAAGACCTCTCCTTCATGGACTTTTTCAATATCCTGCTCAGCCATTTCGTCAACAGTCTTCTCCACATCATCTGAAACAGCAGGTTCATCTGTAAAGCTCCAGCCTTCAGTGATTTCATCAAGTGCCTGCTCAGTTTCACTTTCGTCATGTGACTGTGTGAATTCATCTTCTTGCATTGCTGCTAGCACTTCCTTTTCCAACTCAGATGCACCATCACCTTCACTTTGGATAGGGGCAAAACTTGCTTCAGAGATCATACTTGAATTCATGGATGCTGATCCTTCCTTTGATTCTTTGATTGCAACAGATGCATCATCTTGATCTATCTGAGTTACTTCCATTTCTATGGGCAACACACTATCTACAACTGGGGTGGCATCGGAAAATGTTGCACTTAGACGTTTCTTGGCTCGAGGTAAAGGAACTGGCAAAACCGACTGTTCCTTTTGTTGGACTGTTTCTAAGTTAATGTCATTGGCTACAGCATCTGACTGACAAGAAGGTGGTGAACCAGAAATAGTACATTCATCTGGTAACAAACCACTGAGACGTTTCTTCACTCTTGGTTTTGGAACAGGCAAGCTTGCAGGTTCTGGTGTTCTCTCTGATGCATCACAGTGCTCTGCTTCAACACTTGCTCTGCTTCTTCTTAATTTTACACAGGACACTTCTGTAGCTGTAATAAGTTGATCAACAGGAGAAAGAGGGGGAAGGTTCTTACTCGAGTCCAGTTCTGACATTATGTTATTTCCAGAAGAAATGGATAAAGGGCCACTTTGCCTTGCCGTCTCTCCCTCTTCTTTACAGGATCTCTCTATAGCTGTAAAATCATCTGGGTAAGAACCACTAAAACGTTTCTTCACACGAGGTCTAGGGATAGGATAAGTTATTGGTTTATCCCTTGTGCTGTCTGGAACCTCTGCGAGGATCTCTAATGTTTGAGATACAACTGTGTCACCAGCTGTGTCATCAGATCCTGATGGTCGCTGTAGTTTTGAGTTGTCAGACTCATCTGGTTGTGCCGTAATCCCCTTGCCTTTCCTTAAAGGTAATTTCATGCCACACTGTGGAAGACGTATTTTTTTGATGATTGATAGAGGGGCAGGTTGCTCATCATGAAATACTTCTGGCTCTGGCTTTGAGGTGAAAGTCTTAATTCCTTTTCTTCCCATAGATGGAATTATATCAGAGGAGGCATGAACAGATGTTTCTTTCTTTGGCATTTCCAGTGTATGGGAGGTTTGCTCTCTGCCTTTCTCAGTTCCTTCTGCATGTAGTTTGGTAATGTGGACTTTTGCATCTGGGACTGGTGGAGAGGTTGCGACAGTGGCTGTTTGCCTGATTTTGTCAGTGTCCAGTAAGGGTTCAGGAACACCTGAGGTGTCAGATCCTTTCTCACAAGGTTGGGTAATAACAGAATCAGTTTTTATAGCAGAAATATCTTGAGTACTTAAATCTGGTTGGTCATTACCTATTAGAGGTTTTTCTGTGGGGTGGGAGACATTTCTGTGTTTAGTTTCAGGTGGAAAACTATCATCTCTTCTTTTCACACGAGGAGGCGGAACAACATCCATGGATTTTTTTACAAATTCCTGACCAGTTTTGTGTTTAGCATCAACTGTGTCAGGCATGACTTGAATTGCTTCTTTGGAATCACCTGTCACACCAAGAGGAATGCAACTGTTGCCATTCTTGATGCTGCAAGATGGCGCAAGGTCAGTGGCCAGTTGTATTTGAGTTATCTCACTTGTATCCTTATTTAAAGACTGAACTGGAATCACAGGCACACCCTCGTGTTTTTGTTTAAGGTCTGGTGTCAAATTCTCTTTCCTTCTGTGTGGCCATTTTGGAACAGAGTCTTTTTCTCCATCATACTCCTTCAGTGTAAGTTCTTGAATTTCTCTCTTTGGTTTTCTGCCTCGCTCGGGAAGAGCAATGTCAGCTTGTTGTCTGATTGAATCAATCTGTTGATCATCTGAAGGTTTGTCCGACACTAAACCCAATACTACCTCTGTATTTTTACTTATATCTGTAAGTGACTCATTTGATGTAGACTTGAGGGATGTACCGGTATTTTCTTCCATCCTGGTTTGTTGTGTGCTTAAGGAAAAGAAAGGACAAACTTCAGACTCAACTTTTCTTGATATAGCTATAAATTAATAACATGCATTTTGTCTCCCACATACAGAAACCACATTCTAACAGAAATTTTAAAAAAAGCATAACATCAGGGCAACACAGTAGCACACCGATGAGACAAAAACACACTTTTGCAAAACTAGCAATATAACCATTCATCAAGGAGTAGATCGTCACAATTTCCAATGTAGTAAGTGCTCACAAGCAGACCAAGAGAAATGTCAACACCAAAAGTGCAACGTGTACACACTGTGCAACCAAACATAAGGTAATATCTCACTGGGCTGCGACAGCTCGCGACCAGTTGAGATAAAAAAAACTTGTAGCAAATATGCAGATTAGCGACAATAGGAACAATTTATCAAAAATTGGCACATTTGCGTATGTCACACGAATACTACACCAATGTCACAGGAATTCACATACATGCCATGCACGTGGTGCACGACATTCGCACAACAAAATTGTGCATTTTTTTGCACTTGCGACTGTTCCTAGATGGATGTACAAATCCTGTGTAACACTTGCACGACAGTTATCTGTGACATTGTCACATCAGGACTATATCTTCTCATTCTAGCAGTCATTTTATCAACAGACGTCAAGTGAGATCGAGCGCAGCGAAGACCTGCAGATACTCAAAGCCCTCCCCATCAGACACAGCAGCCCTGGGACCAGCTTTACTTTCTCTGTAGGGGCCCGTGGGTCAGGGACAATAGCCTCCCTATCCCTTGCATTGTCTTTCTTGCTCTGGGGTGGCATGGTAATACTGTCGGTTGTAGTTGTGTCAGCGCATGCTGTCAGCACCTATCCTCCAATCAGTCACAATTTAGTTTCATAGATCTCCAGCATATTGCAAAGCTGACTAACTTTTCTCACACTTTCTGACTGGGGGTGGACAATATGGCCTAAAAATGATATCACAATATTTCCGTAAATTTTCACAATAACGATATTTTCACAAGATTACTGAATAGTTTTTTTCTTTAAAATTTATGCGAAAAGGAACGTTTCACAGGCCAGCATTTTTACCTTCAACATAGTAAGGAAAAACAAAAACAGTTTATAAACAGCAGCTCAAATTTAGTTTAAAAATTTTTTTGTTCTGTATTACGGGTGTAATGGTACATGTATTCGGATTCAGATTTTTCGGTATGGCACCTTCAGCTCTGTGCAGAGGCGTACCGAGGTTCCACACAGACCATGTTGAGTAACGGACAGGAAGTGTAACTGCCTCGTGCCGTACATGTAAACAAACACCTCAGACTAGTGAACGTCATGGCTGGCTATACAGAGAAGCCAGAGCTTGAAGACCGTCTTCACAAGTCTGTCTGGGAACACTTCGGCTTTCTGGTAAAATATGTGAACAGACAAAGGCAAGTGAATAAGATGAAAACAGCATTGGATATGCTAACTTGTTAACTCACTTGAAAAGTGAATATTCACTGCAGCACAAAAAAAAAAAAAAAAACTAACGCGGTACAAGTGCAGCTTCCAGCAGCATTTAGACAGCCTCTCGGGGCTTTTGAGATCAAGCCAAAGCAATAACAAATACCACTGGTGTTTTTATAGCAGCGGATCTAAGGCCATATTCAGTTGTTAAGAACACCGGGTTTAAACACATGCTGAAGGTAACTGAGCCCCGGTATGAAGTTCCTTGTTATTCTCACTTCAGCCAGAAAATAATTCCATCATTTTATGAAAAAGCTAAATCTGTTAATGCTGCACTTTATGCCTGTGTTGTTCATGGGTGTCCTGGTATGTTCAGATTTTTGTGGGACATTATTTACTTTAACTTCTTAATTGTCCAAAAAATCGCAAATAATTTGCTGTTGTTGTGCATGGGTGCCTTCAGAACCTATACACAACAATGACAAATTTGCATTTTTTTTTGACCAATTAACAACTGAAATTAGATACTTAATTTCACATAGAAACCTGAACATACCAGAGCACCCTGGTTAAAATCCCTGCTTCAGGCAATAAGGAATAAATCAATAATTCAGACTATTCAAACTTCTATTGTTGCACTTGTCTACATTGTTCATTTGCTAAAAAGAGAATGTATTTATTTTATTTTATACATTTTATTTATTGGAGAATTGACTGCTGGCAGTTTGCAGTTTTTTTGTCAGAGCTGTTCCCACTTATACAAAAGATAAGCAGTTTTATGTTTTGCATTTTGTTTCCTTACTGTACCGAAAATGAACCGAACTATGACCTTAAAACCAAGGTACGTACTGAACCGTGATTTTAGCGTACCATTACACCCCTATTCTGTATCAAATATTAGAAAAAAAATTATATAAACTGTTAGATCTTAAGTGCACACAGATCTTGGGTTTTGTGCTAAATCACTTTACCTGCATTGTAACTCTCGGTGCACTGACCTGTTGTGGGGCTTTTTGGCTCGCATTGCACTGAATGGATGTTTTTTTTTCCCTCTTCAGGTGGCTGAATAAAATCAAGATGAAGCCACCAAAACGGAATGAAAATACAACTACAGACAGTTTGAGCGGCACATTGTCAGATGTTAACACCACTCCAGCAATGTTGTTGGTGTGCAGAAAAAATGCAGGCAGATTATTCACATTGCTGCAACCATATTTTTTTTTAACATGGCAGCAGTCTGAAACAGCCTTAAAACTTAAATATTTCCACTCAACTGGATGCAGATGCTCCGACTTCATAGCGGAAGCTTGCCGTGTCATGCTTGTTTTGCCGTTTCTATTACAACGCATAACTTCTGTTGGCAGTGCAACAGTGTGACGTCATCACAGCACACCCCAAATATTGCAAAATTCCTTTTTACACCAGTATCAAAATTTATACCGGTATTATCGTGAATGATACAATATGGCAGACCCCTATTTCTGACTCACAGAAACTAAATTGAGAAGGGTTTGAGACGGGTTTGAGACACCCGCAACAACTCTGTGACTATTTTGAGAGAAATTTATTGCTACACAAAAGCAAGCCCTTGCAACTCAGGAGAGGAAATTGCGAACCCCCATGAGCATTTAGAGATTCTGGAAACTCCCTTGCGAATGCCCTTCTCCAACTAGTCACAGCCCTGTGAGATACTACCTTTACTTTAAAAATCTAGCAATATAACCATTCATCAATGCTGTGCCAGCTCTGTCACAAGGAGGAGATCTTCACAGTTTCCAGTGTGGTAAGTGCTTACAAGCAAGACATGTTAACACCAAAAGTGCAACCTGTACACACCGTGCAAACAAACACAGTCCACAGACACTCACCCTTTGTCCACTGGAGATGAAGACAACTCCGTCTTAACCTCAGTCAGTTCTACCTCAGACTGGTGCCTTGGTAAACCTTCATTGCCAACTGGTGTTTGAAAAACATCCTGCCCTGTGAGCAGTGCCTCATCTGTATAATCCCCCTCTATCTCCTTTACTATTTCATTAAGATCTGCCTCAGTCAATGGTGGCCATTTCTTCATACTTGTATTAGCTAAACATCTATCATCGTTTTGACTAGTTGAAGACTCTGAGCAATCGTCAACCAAGTTCCACATATAAGGCTCGACACTAATTGGGTATTCTATGCTATCGCTGCCTTGAAAGTCTTCAATCTTGTCATCTGTCTCCTGTATGGAGACAGCATCATCTGACAAACTTGGATCTAATCCAGCCGAAATCCTTTTTGTTAGGTCCATGGGAAAGACAGCCATAGGTTGGTGGTCAGCTTCAGCTAAAGCAGAATTAGATGGCCCCAACATGGATGCTACTGTTTCATAACTGTGAGAGATGGACATATTAGTGAGTGGGAGAAAAATGGAATAATGCGTAATACTGAAATCTGGACAATAAACTCACATGCAGTTTAAGTGAAATTTGTGTTACACCACTGTTTAAAGGGGTCACTGACTGCACTTTTTCCACATTTTAACAGCTCATACAGGTCTTAATGAAACGTCTGTAACATGTTTTTGTTAAATTTTCTTTAGTTACTGGACCATCACTGTGAATCATCTTTTGCAGCCTTTCTCAGAATGGCTGGTTTCAGTTCAGTGGTTTACTAGCTCTTAGCTCGGATCTAGCCTACGCTAACAAACAAAATTTGTCTTAGGGTGCTTTCACACCTAAATTTGTTTACTTTGGTACAAATCAGTTATGTTTGTTACTTTGTATCATTTTCTCCTTGGTTCGGTTCCCTTTCACACACGCAAAAATTCAAGTGGACCAAATTCCGTCACATTAAATCCCACGAGACTTGTGTCAAAACGTTCTCTGTTCTTATTGATCAGATTTTTTTGCTCCGAGAACAGGAAAGGTAAATACAGGAAGTAGAATGACTACTGTGCATTTATGTATTTCTGGGGAGAAAATCATACAAATCGTAACATAATCTACGGAGAGTTTTCATCGCCCTAGTTATTGTTTATTACATTATGTGCATATACCACTTTCAGTAAATTGTAGTTTGAAAATGAAGCACGGCTACGGAAGGAAAATAACATGTTAACGTTCATTAATCCTCCAGAACTGTGACATGCTCAGCCACAGATATTTTGGAAGATCCATCAGGTATGTGCAGTGGCATAAAATGTTTTACCGTTTGCCACTGGTCCTGTTTTAGTGCGATCCCTTTCTCACCTGCAGGGCCGCACCAGAGTTCACCAGCTGATTTGAATCAAGACCACTTCTTTTAGGCGGTCTCGGCACAGTTGTTTTGGTGTGCACATGAGTGTGATTACCATGTTCTCATCAGACAAAACAAACCGCACTAATGGAGAAAACGAACTTGAGTTCGACTGAAACGAACTAAAGCCTGCACGTGTGAAAGCACCCTTAAAGAATGAATGAAATAAAGCATCACTGGTAAACAGGGGTGTGTGGTTTCAGTGGTGTATAGGATATGACCTGTCCCTGGAGTACAATAGGCACAGAAATATTCGGGAATGAGTGGCTAAACTGCTAGCTTTAGCTAGCTGCCTTTGGTCCCTGTTAGAGATAATGCTACAAGAAATTAAGCTAAAATAACATTTATGAACAACATGTATGGTCAAGGGTAGATGAACAAGAATATCAGTGGGGTAGTAAATAGAATTTATATTAAAAAAAAATAGTTATCAAAACCGGCTTGGGTCAACAGTTAAACTAACTCCAGGTGCCCTGTCCGTCACCTCTTCCATGCCAAGGTGAGCGCCTAATGCAGTGATGATGCTCAGAAGCACTGTGTGCTGGCAGTCAAAGCAGGCAAATGCTTGTGGCCCCAGGCCAGAAGGGGGCCCCCGACGGCTGACCAAATTTGAATCACTACAGCTGTGACAATGTGGAGAGTTTGCAATAATAGTGGTAGGCCTGCGCATAACTCCCTAAAAGGGCCCCATCCCCACCTCTCACTCTCACAAGGATCGGTTCACGTCTTATGTAAACAAACAAGTGAGAGCAGCTGTTTCAAAATGAAGTGAAGTTATCCATCTGGCAGTAACAAAAGAAAGAAGAAAAAAGAGGAAGAGAAGAAAAGAAAGCAATACAGTGGTAAGTAGTGCAAATAATACAATAGTTAATTTAGCTCCAAGCGGCTTAGTGTGCCCTGCCTCTGCTGGTCCTGATGTGACCGTGTTGAGTATCTGTGTACCAGGACTCATGGCAAATGGTAAATGGTGTTCACTTACATAGCGCTTTTTCTCATCTCTAGATAACCAAAGCGCTTTACAGATCCTGCTACCCACCCATTCACACACACATTCACACACTGATGGTGGCAGAGCTGCCATACACAGCTGTTGGCCTGACCCACCAGGAGCAACTGGGGGTTCAGTGTCTTGCTCAAGGACACTTCGACATGCAGATTGCAGACAGAGCAGGAAGGAAGGACTTCAGGACTTCAAGACCGTCCTGCGTTTCCTGAGCTTCGCCGTCATGGCTCTGCAGGAGACCAGCGAGGCCCACTTGGTGGGTCTCTTCTTCGCTAAGGGGGTCACCATCATGCCCAAAGACTTCCAGCTGGCCCGCTGCATCCGCGGAGAGAGAGCTTAGACTTTCTGCTGCACATTCACCAGCCATAATGCTCTGCACTGTGTCTATATACTGTATATACATTTATAGTGATATGGACATATGTTTACTAGATGTTGTTTTTTCTTGCCTTCTGATTGTTGCTCTGAGTGTTGCTATCCCTATGCTGTTGCAATCCTGGAATTTCCCCATTGTGGGACTAATAAAGGCTTATCTTATCTTATCTTATCTTAACAAGCTGGCCACACTACACCTGTGCCACAGCCACACTACACCTGCATCATCTTGTTTGTTCAGCTAGCAGGCTGAAAATAAAAACAGTTAACTTGGACAATACTTTTTCTTTAGTTATCAAATGAAAGCTTTGTCCACCAAGCTTAACTGTCAAGCGAAGAATGCGGTTATAGAATCTGTATGTAAGAAATGTGGATAATATACTACTAAGAAGCATCGACGGTGTGTCAGATGATTTATTATATAAGGGTGATAAACGCTGGTGCGAGGGGCCCCCTGTGAATTTTTGCCTACAGCCCCAAGGGACTCCAGAATCACCTCTGATGATGCCGACTGACTGGCCAAGTTAATGCTAGTGGCTTAATGTAGCATCACAGTGAAAATATAACAAAATAAGCCAGAATGATGCAAGATATATGTATTATCAACTGTGGATTAGTGAACCAGGCATAACAGGGATGTCTATTAGGGTGACTGAAATCTAATGAAAATAACAATATAAACCACCCTTGGTTAGCAAGCTCCTCAGTAGCACTGTTAGCTCTTAAGCTAACAGCTCTGGCTCCCTGCCCATTTACATGACTGACAGCTAGGCTGGCCAATAATAGAGCAGGTATCAAGGCTAATGACGTTCACCATTTAGTGACATTTTACATTTACTGACATACAGAAAAATACCCGCAAGACTAAAAACAGATTCTTGAAGAGAGAAAAAAACATACAAAGGCTGTGTGTGTTTTTAAGAGAAGTGACTCTTCACCCTCTTGAGAATCCTTGAGGGATCGTGGGAGTTTGCCCAACCAGTCTACATGTGTTTTGTGGACTTGACAAAATAATTCGACCACGTCCCTCATGGTCTCTTGTGGGGGGTGCTGTGAGAGTATGGGGTATCAGGCTCATTGTTACGATCTATCTGGTCTCTATACAACCTTTTCAAGAGTTTGGTTCATATTGCCAACACCCAGTCAAACTCATTTCCAGTGAGAGTTGGACTCCGCCAGGGCTGCCCTTTGTCACGATCCTGTTCATAATTTTTTATGGACAGGACTTCTAGGCACAGCCAAGGATCGGATGGTGTCATGGTTGGTGACCACAGGATCTCATCTCTGCTGTAGATGATGCTGTCTTGTTGGCTTCATCCAGCAATGACCTAACAGGCCTTACTGGGACCGTTTGCTGCTGAGTGTGAAGCGGCTGGGATGACAATCAGCACCTCCAAGTCCGAGTCCATGGTCCTCAGCCAGAAAAAGGTGGATTGTCCTCTCCAGGTTGGGGACAGGCTCCTGCCTCAAGTGGAGGAGTTTAAGTATCTTGGGGTCTCATTCACAAGTGAGGGAAGAATGGAGCAGGAGATTTGTATTTGTATTTTTTTTTTTGTATTTTGTATACTTTATTAATCCCTAGAGGGATGGATGCATAGATGAGGCAGCCACGGTACGGCGCCAATCCCTTCAACATTCACACACACATTCACACCTAAAGCCACTTTCAGAGTCTCCAATTAACCTAACTTGCATGCTTTTGGCCTGTGGGAGGACACCGAGTACCCGGGGTAAACTCACGCAGACACAGGAAGAACATGCAAACTCCACACAAAAGGGTCACTGATGGTCAGGGGGGTGGACCGAACCCATGATGGTCAGGGATGGAATCGATCCTGTGACCTTCTTACTGTGCTGCCACAGTGCTAACCACTGCACCACTGAGCTGCCCATTGACAGACCAATTAGAGCAACATCTGCAGTGACGTGGATGTTGTACCAGTCTGTTGTGGTGAAGAGAGAGCTTAGCTCTAATGCAAAGCTGTCGATTTACTGGTCAATATAACTTCCTACCCTCACCTATGGTCACGAGCTTTGGGTAATGACCAAAAGAATGAGATCGCGGATACAAGTGGCTGAAATGAGCTTTCTCCGTAGGATTGCTGGACTTACCCTCAGCGATAGGGTGAGGAGCTCAGTCATCCGGGAGAGGCTCAGAGTAGAATCGCTGCTCCTCCACATTGAAAGGAACCAGTTGAGGTGGTTTGGGCATCTGATTAGGATGCCTCCTGGATACCTCCCACTTGAGGTGTTTCAGGCACGTCTCACTGGGAGAAGGCCCCGGGGCAGACCCAGGATACGCTGGAGAGACTATGTCTCCCAGCTGGCCTGGGAACGTCTTGGTATCCCTCTCTGCTGGAGAGAGGGAAGTCTGGGCTTCTTTGCTTGAGCTGCTACCTCCACGACCCAGACCTCCAGAAAAGCGGCAGAAAATGGATGGATGGAATGTTTTGATATTTTATTGACAATCACATCACCAATAGATGAATTTCAGAAGGTTAAAACCTACACAAACACAATTTTTTTCAGTCAATGAACCCTTTAACATGATGAAATGGACATTAAAATACCACACTCTTCATTTAGAATGACCAGAGATCAAACTACACTACAGTGCATGCCACACACAATTTCCTTTGGGTCAATTTTTGACTTACCCTTTGTGGAAAACACCAACAATAGCCCTGACTAAACCAGAGGTCTCTTCCTCCTTTGTTTCTTTTTTATCTGATATCGTTCCTTCGGCTTCCAATACTTCCCATCCCAAGACCCCAACTGACTCCGGTCTGTCCAGTGGTCTCTTTGACGCTTGGGCTTCTTCCACTTCTGCTATCTTTTCCCTTTTTGAATCTCTAAGGATCCATAAATCAAGTATTTCAATATATGATCTACAGTACTCAAAGAGCAAAATACACTCGTAAGTTTACCATGCACTGTAAGTTAACCGATCCAAACAGATGATGTCAAGCAAGCACTGAACACAGCAGAGCAAGAGCACTGGGCTCCTCCACTTACCCATTTTCTATGAAAAACTCTGTATTTTGCTTTGCATTCCCTTTGAATTTCTCTTCTGTTGTAAAATATGTTAACAAGAACATGTTAACAAGAAATGACACATAGAACATAAAGTCCACTGGATTTTAATGATGTAAATAACTCACCATATGTACCATCTGCACTGGTAACAGATGTACTGGGAACATCAGGAATTGCTTTATATTTGCCATATGATTGTTCATGGGGTAGTTCTTGTACAGAAAGCTTTTCAGAGGGAGAAAGAGATGGAGCAGGGCTCAGTGCTTCCTCTCTTGGATTCAGTTGTGAAATACTGGGGAACCCAGAGATTTGAGTCAGATGTGAACAAGACGGAGCCATTGCTGCCATATTTGTAATTTCTTGTTTATGGTCCTCCACTGCTGGGATATTGATAACAAGAGCCTTTTTGTTCTGAAACTTCCCAAATAAGATCTTGCTGTTTGTCAACTTTGTTTGTGTATCTATAAAGTCAAGGAAAAGCATTCTTGCTGATGGAAAACCAGGGACACATGAAATACATGGGGCAGTTGCATATAAGCTGATCATATCTGGTTGTCTATTTGCAATTTGAGCAGAAGGAAAACCAGGTGATCTGGCCTCTTTTGGGCAGGATGTCATAAAACTTAGCATGGTTTTCATGCTTTGGCAATCTAGCCGTTCCCATTCACTATGTGTTACAATCATTGCTCCCCACTTCTTCTGAGGTTTTCTTAAAACTGGCTTTGGTTTATGTAGCCACCTTTCTATTGGGACTGTAGTTAGAGATGGAAATCCTTCAATACTTGAGGCATTGGAACAGCAAGATATAAAACTTATCATATTAGGTGGAGGTGCAGATGGAAATCCGGGGACTCTGGAAGCTTCTGGGCATGACAGTGCTAAGGATAACATTCTCTTTCCAGTTTTTACATCTTGATTTGATTTGTTTACCATGAAAACTTTCTCCTTTGGGAAATTATCCCACAATGTGTAGGGCTCCAAAATCCAATGGAATTTTGTGGCCCCTTCAAGAGAGGGAAATCCTGGGGAACTGGAAACTTTGGGGCAAACGGGCACAAGACTTAGAGAATTGTATGGCATGACAGATGGGAAACCTGGAATCTTTGATGCTTTGGGGCAAGATGAAACTAAAGAAAGCATGCAGCATGGATTGTTTATGTTAACTGATGAGCAGTTACTCAAGAACAAAGAATTCTTTTGCTGTCTGGGCATCAGTGAACTTAGTTCTGAACCCCATCCTTCTTCCAAAGGATCTTCAATTGATGGAAATCCAGGAATAGAAGAAATTGGTGGGCACAAAGCTAGAATGTTGACTATACTTAGGGCATAATACTCAATTTTGGGATATGGAATAGATGGGAAACCAGGCACACTTGACATTCTGGGACAGGATGGTACAAGAGACAGCATTCCCTTTACCACCCTCTTATCTCTTTCACATCTATCAATCAGTGGTACTTTATTTATTCTTAGTTCAAACATTGGCTCCTTGCTTTTTGTCCACTCTTTTGAGTTATAAGCTGATGGAAATCCTGCTATTTGTGACACTCTGGGGATTGAGCTTGAAAGATTTATCATATGTGACGAGATCATTCTTGGTTTTGGTACAGAAGGAAAGCCAGAGATGTGTGATTCTCTTGGACAAGCTTGCACAAGAGAAACCATTCCTTTCATGTCTTTATCTGTTTTAATGTTCTCTAAAAGTACTACAGACTGTTTTTTACTGTGGTTCTCCCACAACACTTGATGAGTAGGGTTCCAGTCTTTGCTGTCGGCTTTTTGTGTTGATGGAAAACCAGCCACACGAGAAACAGTCGGGCAAGTGGGAAGGAGACCAGCCCTGCTAGAGCTGTGATAAACTACTCTAGGTTCAAGAACAGATGGAAATCCAGGGATACGTGCTTTTATTGGAGAAGTTGGGAATAAATCTAACATGCCCTTCATATCTTCATTGTGAGCTCCATCTTCAATCATGAGAATGATGGGTTTTTGTTCTGTTACTGCTAGAGGTTTGTAATCGGTAGGCCAACTTTTGCCCAAATTATGCTCTACTAGTGATGGGATACCTTCTGTCAGAGAGACTTTTGGACAAGAACCCAAAATACTTATCTCATCTGATGCGTAATATCCTGTGGTAGGTTGTGGAATTACATTAATATCTTGCATGAAAGAATGCTTTGGACAGGTCTGTTCCGTTTCATCTTCCTCCTCCTCTGTTGGTGACACTGCCACGGTACCAAGTTCAGTTTCCACCTTCTTTTCCAGTTGTTGATCTTGTTTCAATACTATTGACTGATTATCATGTAAAAACAGGGAACCATTTACATTGTGCGGCGCAGATGGAAACCCTGGAGTTCTTGCTTCCTTTGGGCAAGATGGTGTCAATAAAAACATATCATTTATATGGTTTTGATCTTCCTTTGATTCCAATAGTAGTAATATACCCTTCATTTGTAAATGCTTCTTCCAGGTAAGTGTTTGATCATTAAGCCATTCTTTGTCTTGACTTACAGGCAGTTTAGATGGCATCCCAACAATCTCTGTAATACTGCAACAGGTTTCCAAGGAAGCAGTCTGTTTGTAGTCGGTGTCAGGAATTATATAACCTGACTCATGTTGTGCAGTAGAGCAGGGGGTGCTTCTTTCTACAGTTAGTTCTAAATCTTCAGGTCCTTCTAAATGAAGGTTAATCTCTGCAATTTCTGTATCCATTGAGGCCTGTTTCTCAGTAGCTGTATTGTCCAGAGTTAATCCAGTCTTTTTTTGTGCAGTAGTACTGAATTCAAATGAATCGCTGACTAACAGCTCTAGGATCCCATCTCCTTTATCTGTGTTTTTATCAGTGTCTAACATCATGTATTTGCCACAAAACTCTGTCACTGTTGGCACCGAATCATCTATTTCTTGTTTAGTGTTATCTTCCTCTGATAGTTTTCTAGTTTTCTCAGGCGTTGCCTTTGGTAGTTCTTCCCACACAACAATCCTGTCAGTAAAACTTTCTTTGGTGTCCACCCTTGGTAGCTCTTCCCACTGTATTGTTTTGTTCGTGAGATGTTTTGGCATCTGCTGCCCAGCATTATTCATTTGAGCTTCAAATGGGAGTTCTGCTGCATCAGTAACAGGTGGGCATTTCTGTTGTGGGAATACCAAGTTTTCATTTCTAAAGAGGAGGTAAATACAAAGTTATGGTCAATAGCCATTCTATGTGGGTGCCACTTTCACAAAGAAAAAGAGCATTCACATATTTTTGTTGCATATTAATGCAAGTATGGTACAAAGCACTTTGATCAGTGAGAAAATATCACTGCAACATTATGTAATTGCAACATGCATACATGCTGATTAAATATATACACTTCAGTCCAAACGTCATAAAGTTAATATTAGAACAACTCATCTCAGCTAGAGTTCAAGAGCTGTATTCCGAGCATCAAACCAAAACTATTACTCTGGTGAGTCCCCAACAACTGTTATAGCAGC
Organism: Pholidichthys leucotaenia; assembly: GCA_020510985.1. NCBI lineage: Eukaryota > Metazoa > Chordata > Actinopteri > Cichliformes > Pholidichthyidae > Pholidichthys > Pholidichthys leucotaenia. Next base: position 253,809,546 of record CM035836.1, on the reverse strand, counting down.
CACAAACCATTACAAACAAAAATAATAAAAATACTGGCGGCTATCAGTGGGACCCCTCAGCCTGCTGCCATTAAGTAACACTGGCTGGCTGAATTTTTGTGCAAAGTCACACAGAATCAAAATCAGTCCAGTTTTCATAGATGCAACTATGGTATCAATATATGGTAAATGGCGTTCACATATATAGTGCATTTTACACATCTCTAGATGACTTACGTAAGTGCTTTACAGATCCTGCTATCCACCCATTCACGCACACATTCACACACTGATGGTGGTGAAGCTGCCATACACAGGCGCTGGCCTGACCCACCAGGAGCAACGGGGATTCAGTGTTTTGCTCAAGGACACTCCGACATGCAGACTGCAGACAGAGCGGGATTTGAACCCCTGACCCTCCAATCAGTAGTCGACCACACTACACTTGGTGTAGATGTATGTATGTAGATGGCTGTAGATGGATGAAAATATGGCTTTTCATCACAAGTTATTACATTTACAAGGTTTACTTGAGAGTTGACCTCTGGTCAGCAATATCTGAAATCATCCCATATTCTTCAAAGATATGCAGAACTACCGTATCAATGTGAAACATTTACATCATTTCCTTTGTGAGTTATCATGTTTATGTTTTTGGAAAAACTGACCTGTGACCTTGACCTTCAGTTCAAGGTCACCCAAATTTGTACTCATCCAGAAAATTGATACAACTATTGTATCAAATTCACTCATTCATTCATTCATTCATCTTCTTCCGCTTAATCCTTTTCGGGTCACGGGGGGGCTGGAGCCTATCCCAGACACAACTACTGTAACAATTTGGCAAGCCTACATCACTTCCTTCTCTAGCTATCATGTTCACAAGAATAATAGAAAAACTGACCTCTAACCTTGAGGTCAAGGTCACACAAATTCATACTTGTCTAAGATTTTTCATAGCTATATCATTTCCTTCTAAAGTTGCTGAGTTTACAAGATTTAGGAAAAAAATGACCTCTTGTGGTCTATATTACTCATATATTCCATACCTACATATGTTAGGACATGTGAAATGCTTAGTGACTGCATATGTAAGGATCTTCACACCTCTGAAAGGACAAAGGAATCTCACCCGCCGTGTGAAGAACAAAGACGTCCCAGGGCGCGACGGCGGAGACCGGAGGAGTCACCCTCACCCCCCAAGACGAGGAGAGGAGTTCCCATCACCTCCCAAGACGAGGAGAGGAGATAACAGGACAATGGGGGGATTAAGATAACGAGGGATGTCAGCCTTTGTAATGCCTGTCTTTGATGTGTGCCTGTATTTAATCAGCGAGCTGGCAGAACTCTGTCTCTTTTGACCTTCTGCCACGCTCTGCACCTGATGAGACAAGTTAGGAGAGCTGTTCATTAAAACGCTGCTTTTAAACAAAATCGCCTCATTATTTCCAGCTCCTCTACACTGGTGACCTTGACGCGAGTATGGACCGGAGGCGTTCTTCTTCAAGCGACTCATCCGTGGCGACTCAGGCAGACGCCAGCAACTACGCAGACGAGGGAGCAGACGAACAACTGTTCCCCCCGGCAGAAGGAACTGAGAGAGCTCAACCGAGCTCCAGCACCGCCGTGAGAGCCGAAGCAAGGCACCCTCACCCGGCGGGCACAACAGTGATGGTGTGCGCAAACGCCGTCACTGTCAAGCTGCCAGACTTCTGGCGAGAAGACCCCGCCTCTTGGTTTCAGCAGGCTGAAGCCCAATTCATACTGGCGGGCATCACGGCAGACGATACGAAGTTCTATCATATCGTCTCCAAACTCGACTCCGCCACTTCGAAGTGTGTGCGGAGCTTGATCCAGCGACCACCGATCCGGGACAAGTACGAGACGCTCAAGGCGACCATCGTGGCGAACTACGTCCCGTCAGCGGAGGAAAGAGCCGAGAAAATCCTGGCGGTCTACGGCCACAGAGGGGGCAATCCGAAGGCCCTCATGGAGGATTTGCTGCAGCTCAAGGAAGAGGACAATGACAATTTCCTCTTCCAGTTTATTTTCCTTAGCACGCTGCCGCCACACATGAGAGGGACACTCGCCAGCATGAAGTGCAACGACCACCAAGACTTCCGCACACTGGCCAACGAGGCTTACCGGCTCGTCAACGCCTGCAAGGAGCTGACACCCACAGCGGCATCCGCAGACCTCAAAACTGACGCCCCGAGCCATGGAGAGCCACAACCCGCGGAGCAGACCCAACCCACGGTGACAGCGGCGCGGTCCAAACGAAACAAACAGAACGACGTCTGTTATTACCACCACCGCTTCGCTGAGAAAGCCCGCAAATGCATTCCCCCCTGCAAATTCGCGATGTCGGGAAACGCCAAAGCCGAGGGCCGTTAACAGCAGCGGTTCTCGGCGAGAAAAACAAGCTGTTGTACGTGACGGATGGACACACAGGCAAGCAGTTCCTCATCGACACAGGAGCTCAGCTGAGTTTCGTCATGCCCTCCTACGCAGATCGAGCCATGGGCACCCGGGGCAACGGAGCAGTGGCAGCCAACGGCTCTGACATTGACACGTTCGGCGAAAAGAGCCTGCACCTCCTCATCCACGGCCGCAGCTACAGATGGACATTTGTTGTAGCGGCGGTGAGTTTTAACTTGTTAGGCGCAGATTTTTTGTGTGCACACGGGTTATTAGTGGATCTAGCAAATAGGCGCCTGGTTAATGCACTATCTTTTGCTTCTATTCCATGCTCAGCTCGAGTTTCTCCACCACCTGTGCAGGCCAACGTCACCACGGCAGGAGGTAAGTTTGAGCAACTCCTCACCCAATTTCCAACACTCACAACCCCCAAATTCTCAGCCACTGTAGCTAAACACGGAGTTAAACACTTCATTCCGACAAACGGACCTCCCGTTTTTGCCAAAGCTCGCCGCTTAGACGCGGCCAAGCTCAACATAGCACAGGACGAATTTGCAACTCTCAAAAAATTGGGCATTGTTAGACGCTCAAAGAGCCCCTGGGCTTCACCACTTCACATGGTTCCAAAATCCGACGGTTCTTGGAGGCCGTGAGGAGATTACCGCAGATTAAACAATGCTACAGCGCATGACCGCTACCCAATCCCTCACATTCAGGACTTTTCACTGCATCTAGCGGGTGCGCGCATTTTTTCAAAGATAGACTTAGTCCGCGGTTATCACCAGGTCCCAGTCCGAGCTGAAGACGTTCCAAAAACGGCGGTTATAACCCCTTTCGGCCTTTTTGAATTCTTGCGAATGCCTTTCGGCCTCAAAGGTGCGGCCCAAACTTTTCAACGTATGATGGACGCGGTCCTACGCGACCTCCCCTTTGTCTTCGTCTACCTCGACGACATGCTGGTAGCCAGCTCGTCCGAGGAGGAACATGAGCAGCACCTCACTACCGTTTTTCAGAGGCTGGAAGAGCACGGACTAATAATCAATCCAGCCAAATGCAAATTCGGCATTTTGCAAATTGATTTTTTGGGACACAAAGTCTCCCCGAAGGGGGCAGTTCCGCTTCCAGACAAAGTTCGTGCGATAGAAAGTTTTCCACGGCCCCACACGGTCAAATCGCTACAGGAATTTTGGGGGATGGTTAATTTTTACAACCGTTTCCTCCCCCACGCAGCTCAGCTCATGCAGCCCCTATATGACGCGCTCAAAAAAAAGAAGGCTTCCAGCGCGGTCGAATGGACCCCGGAGCGCGAACGCGCTTTCGCGGAAGTTAAAAAAGCTCTAGCTAACGCCACAATGTTAGTTCACCCAGATCCCGCGGCCCGCATTGCACTAACCACAGATGCTTCAGACCTGGCCATAGGGGCAGTTGTAGAGCAACTTGTCAGCGGGGTCTGGCAACCTTTAGCATTCTTTAGCAAATCGCTAAACCCAACTGAACGCAAATACAGCACTTCTGACAGAGAGCTGCTGGCGCTTCATTTGTCCATCCGCCACTTCCAGTTTTGGTTAGAAGGGCGGAGTTTCACGGCTTTTGTAGATCATAAACTGCTCACCTTTGCTATGGCTAAAATTTCAGAACCATGGTCGGGCAGACAACAGAGACAACTAGCTGCGATTTCAGAGTTCACCACAAACATTCGACACGTAGCAGGCAAACTTAATGTAGTAGCGGACTGTCTCTCTCGCGCTGTGGCACCGCCAGAGCGCGAGGAGACAGATTACACTGCCTCAGCAGCGGAACTCTTCACTAACACAGACACATACGCAGCACCTATCCTTGAAGGGATAGATTATGCAGCCATAGCAGAAGAACAAAACAGCGACGCGGACGTGCGCGCGCTCTTGTCTGGACCAACAGGGTTAAGGCTGGAGAAAAAAGGGTTACGCGACGGCGTGCCCCCCCCCCTAATATGCGATATTTCTACCGGCCGACCTCGCCTGTTAGTACCAGCTGCTTGGCGCCGCCGCATTTTTGACGCAATTCACTCCCTCGCACACCCAGGTGTGCGCGCCTCGGTCAAAATGGTTGCTGAAAAGTTTGTGTGGCCAGGCCTGCGCAAAGACGTAAAAGAGTGGGCAAAAACTTGCATTTCTTGTCAACGCGCCAAAATACACAGACACACAAAAGCCCCTCTGGAGCCTTTTCCGATCCCTGCTAGAAGGTTCGACCACATCCATGTCGACCTAGTGGGACCACTGCCTCCCTCCCAAGGTTTCACACACCTGCTAACAATGATAGACCGCACCACGCGCTGGCCAGAGGCAGTTCCTCTAGCGGCAACTACAGCGGAGGAAGTCGCTCGCGTTTTTCTAGCAAACTGGGTGGCACGTTTCGGCGTCCCATCGGACATCACATCCGATAGGGGGCCTCAATTTGTCTCAGAGCTCTGGTCAGCCATGTCCAACAGCTTAGGGGCAACAATTCATCGCACCACCGCTTATCACCCTCAGGCTAATGCGTTATGCAAGCGTTTTCACAGGTCCTTAAAGGCCGCCCTCAGAGCCTCACTAACGGACACAAATTGGGTAAATAAACTTCCCTGGGTTTTATTGGGGTTGCGTGCTGCACCTAAAGAGGATCTAGACGCTTCCCCTGCAGAATTAGTCTTTGCTCAACCTCTCAGACTCCCAGGTGAATTTTTACCAGAGAACCCAGAGCCAGTCCCAAGGTTTTTAGGCAGCGACGGACCGGACTCTCTTCCCGGTCCAGCTCATCACTCCTTTCCACGAGTTTTTGTCCCTCAAACCTTAAAAAAAGCTGAATTCGTTTTTGTTAAGCATGAAGCTCTAAAACCAACGTTACGCCCAGTATTCGATGGCCCTTACAGAGTGCTGGAACATGGTGATAAACACTTTGTGCTTGATTATGGGGACAGAAAAGAAACAGTCAGCATTGACAGACTTAAACCTGCCTTCTTGTTGAAAGACGAGCCTGCACAGTTGGCACGAGCACCTCGGCGAGGTAGACCCCCCAAGGGAAAAGTCTCAGCCCCCAGGCAGGGAACAAATAATCTCTCTCCTTCCCACACTGGAGATTTCCCACAAGAAGGTCCCAGCAGGACGCCTAAACCAACCTACAGCAGTTTTGGGAGAATAATTAAACCCAGGCTGCACAGGGACTGATACCAACCACTCCACAGTTATTCTCTAATTGTGCTGCAACAGTTTAGGACCGACTTATGATTTTACTATACTGTTATGATTACCACTGAACTATCTTAGAAGCATGGCTGCTAGAAAGTTCTTCTGTGGCAACAGCTGTAACATGTAGTATGTCGTAGTAACTGTTCTAGACTGTGAATCTTTCTGTTGTCCTTTCCTAGTTGTTTGGGGGGCCTGTGGTCTATATTACTCATATATTCCATACCTACATATGTTAGGACATGTGAAATGCTTAGTGACTGCATATGTAAGGATCTTCACACCTCTGAAAGGACAAAGGAATCTCACCCACCGTGTGAAGAACAAAGACGTCCCAGGGCGCGACGGCGGAGACCGGAGGAGTCACCCTCACCCCAAGACGAGGAGAGGAGTTCCCATCACCTCCCAAGGCGAGGAGAGGAGATAACAGGACAATGGGGGGATTAAGATAACGAGGGATGTCAGCCTTTGTAATGCCTGTCTTTGATGTGTGCCTGTATTTAATCAGCGAGCTGACAGAACTCTGTCTCTTTTGACCTTCTGCCACGGTCTGCACCTGATGAGACAAGTTAGGAGAGCTGTTCATTAAAACGCTGCTTTTAAACAAAATCGCCTCATTATTTCCAGCTCCTCTACACTCTGACCTTGGTCAGCCAAATTCACACTCGTCCAATAGTTTTCTTAGATACAATAATGGTATCAATTTGAAAAGCTTAAATCAATTCTTTCCATATTTATTGCACTCACAAGGTAGATGTTGACACTGACACTCCTAAAAGGCTGATGGGGAAATACTTAGTGGCCAATCAGTTAAGAACACACACCACATGAGCATGCTGCCCTACAGTGATTGGTAGCTCAATTCCCCACATCACTTAACAGCTCTGGGCCACATGTAATCCCCCCAACAAAACCTAAAATCCCAAAATCTTAAAAAACAAACAAGTAAAAACTCACATAAATAACACCTTTCAGATTAAACTTCAATTTACTTCAGTTCAGTTTACTTCAGTTAATCAAAAATACAGAACAGACATTGATAATGATAATTGTTGCTGGAAAATGGTGATTTTTAAAGACCTACATGGTAACACGGTGACCTATTATCAGCAACCATCAGTTCTGTGTTTCAGTGTCATGATATTTTTGCTAATTCCGGTTTATCATTATGAAAGGTATTTGTACAAATTGGTGAGCACAATCACCCTTCATGAACATCTCTTGTGGTGTGCCCCAGGGGTCAGTTTTGGGACCCAAACTCTTTATCTTATATACTGTATAAATGACATATGCCAAGTATCAAAAATTCTGAAATTTATTTTGTTTGCGGATGACACAAATATCCTTTGCACTGGTGAGAATTTGCAGCAGGCTTTAGAGGTGGTCACAACTGAAATGAAAAGGTTAACGCAGTGGTTCAACAAAAATAAATTATCTCTAAATCTGAAAACGACAAAGATTATGTTGTTTGGAAATTATAAAGTAAATCATGAAATAATGGTAACGATAGATGATACCAGAATAGAAACAGTACAGGAAAGTAAGTTTCTGGGGGTGACTCTAGACAATAAAATTTGCTGGAAACCTCACATCAGTCACATCCAGGCCAAGTTGTCAAAATGTATAGGCATACTGGGGAAGACAAGACACATCTTGGACTATAAATCATTGTTCTTACTGTACAATTCACTGTTTCTACCATATCTTAACTACTGTGGAGAAGTCTGGGGAAACACCTACAGGACCAACCTACAGCCAATATGCACATTACAAAAAAAGCTATAAGGATAATAAATAATGTTGGATATAGAGACCATACCAATTCGCTGTTTTTAAAGTCACATGTCATAAAGTTTATGGATTTAGTTAAATTTAAGATAGCACAAGTAATGTACAGGGCAATTAATAATCAACTCCCAACTTATATACAAAAAATATTCAAAAAAAGAGACAATGATTATAATTTGAGAGGAGACTTAAACTTTACAAAACCTAAGATACGAACAACTAAGAAAAGTCTGTGCATATCTGTCTGCGGGGTGGATTTGTGGAACAGTCTGGAGCTGGAACTGAAACTATGTACAAACAGAAATCAATTCAAAAATAGGTATAAACATTATTTGCTGAAAGAATATATGTTAGAGGGGTAGTATTAATATGTACGATTCACTATGCTCACTCTGGGACACTATGGAATGGTAGGTAAATGGTAAATGGCAAATGCCATTCACTTATATAGCGCTTTTATTCTCATCTCTTGATGACCAAAGCGCTTTACAGATCCTGCTATCCACCCATTCACACACACATTCACACACTGACAGGTGGGACAGTACTGTGTATATCTGTGTTGTTTGGGGTTGGGTTTTGATGTATGGACTGTAAGTATGTTGGGATGGATGGGTGTTAATGTTGATGTGTACAAAATATAGTTACTTGTCTACTTGGGGTCTTAAATGAGGTAATTTGTATATATTTCACATGGATTGTATTTATGGAAAAGAGGAGTTGGAGTAAATAAGTGTTCACTTCTTCCTTCTCCCTTTCGAGCACTGTATACTGTCACTTTTATTGCACTTGTCATTTGTTTTGTTTTTTTACTTTTTGTTCGAAATAAAGTATATATAAAAAAGGTTAATTAATTCTTTCATATATTTTTCAGTATGAAGTCATTTAATATATATATAACTACTCACCAAAGGCTAGGGATATTCGGCTTTTGGGTGAAATTTCAGGATGCACCTGAAATGCACTATAACCTTTACAGGTGAATTTATTCTGACCCTCTCTAACCTTTTGAATGCAGATTTCCAACTGTTCAATGTTTCAGTACCGTTTGCATAACTTGCTGTTCTCTAATAAGGTGCTCAACTGCAAAATTCACAACAGGTGTTTGATCCATGAATCGGCCAATAAATTTTCTGGTTCAATTAGAATTAGTGTTTAAACAGTCCTCTTCAACATGCTGTTCACATTTTGACACCATGGAGCCAAGATGACACCTAACAATTGCTCAACAGTACCTCACCATTGCGAGGCTTCAAACAGGATGTTCTCAGAGGGAAGTGGCCACTGAGCTTACAGTGTCACAGAGTGTCATCAGCAGGTTGCAACAGAGAGACTGGAAGAGTCACAGAAAGGCACAGAAGTGGACATCCTTTGGCCACATCCCACGCTGACAACCACTTCATTGTGAACAGTGCCCTGTGGAAGCCGATGATGAATACCACTCAACTCCAGACACATTTAAGAAAGGTGAAAGGCCGCCAAGTGTCATGTCAAACCATTCGAAACCATTTACATCAGCGTGGTCTGCATGCTAGACGACCTGCAAGGGTACCTGACCACACCACCAGGCACAGGCATCATCGTCTTGCGTGGACCAGGGAACATTTACGCTGGACAAAGGACCAGTGGGCCTCAGTGCTGCTCTCTGATGAAAGTCAATTCACGTTGAGTAGAAATGATGGTCACCAACGATGTTGGAGACGTGAAGGAGAGTGCTATGCATCAGCCTCTGTTGTCACCAGACAAGCCTTTGGTGATGGTGGTGTTACAGTCTGGCCAGGTGTGTCTAGTCAATACAGAACTGCACTACACCTTGTGAATGGTACAGTGACAAACCAACACTACCTGAATAACATCATTAATCCAGTCATTTTGCCCCTGCATGAACAACACAGGCCTAATTTCATCTTCATGGACGACAATGCTCCAGCTTATCGAGGTTGCATCATTAGGGAATGGCTGCTGGAGGCTGGGGTACCTCAAATGGCGTAGCCCGCACCTTCTCCAGACCTGAATCCCATAGAAAACCTATGGGATCAGCTGAGTCACCATGTAGAGGCTCGTAACCCTGCACCACACAACCTCAATGACCTGAGGGCCGCCCTTCAAGAAGAGTGGAATGCCATGCCTCAGCAGACAATAAGTCGACTTGTGAACAGCAGGAGACGTCGTTGTCAAGCAGTAATTGATGCTCAAGGGCACATTACAAGTTATTGAGACATTATTTTCAGTTGTGGTATACCCACCACTGTTGTTGGCTTATGTTTCAATAAATTGTTTCAGATGAGGAAATCACCATTGCATGCTTCTACTTAAATGTCCTACTTTCATGATATAATATCACTGTAGCGTGAACTTTTTACATTTTCCATAAATTTTACCCAAAAGTCAAATATCCCTAACTTTTGTGAGTAGTGTGTGTGTGTGTGTGTGTGGTGTGTGAAAAAGTGTTTGCCTCCTTCCTGATTTCTCATGTTTTTGTATGTTTTTTTTTTTTTTTGTTACTTATTTGTACCCGTAGGTAGATTTGGTTTGCAGTCTGGTGACAAGCCACCGGCTGCTGGTCGCTGCGTGCGCGAATGCCCTAAACCTGCATGTTTTTTGGTATGCGGGAGGAAACCGGAGAAATCCCGGAGTAAACCCACGCAACACGGGGAGAACATGCAAACTCCACACAGCTCACTGTTGGTCAGGGGCTGGGATCGAACCCACGATCTCATGATCCCCGCGATCCCCCGGCCGAGGGTAAAACTGTGCTGCCACAGTGCTAAACCACTGCGCCACCGTTTATCACACTTAAACGTTTCAGATCATCAAACAAATTTAAATATTAAACAGAGATAACACAGCTAAACACAAAATGCAGTTTATAATGAAGATGTTTATTATTAAAGGTAAAAAAAAAATAAATCCAAACCTACATGGCCCTGTGGGCAGCGCGGTGGCGGCATGGTTAGCACTGAGGCAGCACAGCAACTAACCCTTGGCCGGGGGATCCCAGGTTCAATCCCAGCCCCCGACCAACAGTGATCTGTGTGGAGTTTGCATGTTCTCCCTGTCTGCGTGCGTTTACTCCGGGATTTCTCCGATTTCCTCCCACATGCCAAAAACATGCAAGTTAGGTTAATTGGCATCAAACTGGGGATTCTAAACTGTCCTTAGGCATGACTGTGAGAGTGAATGGTTGTCTGTCTCTCTCTGTGTTGGCCCTGCGATGGACTGGCGATCTGTCCAGGGTGTACCCTGCCTCTCGCCCAAAGATGCTGGGATAGGCTCCAGCCCACCCACCCCCCACGACCCAAAAAGGATTAAGCGGAAGAAGATGGATGGATGGATGGACATGGTCCTGTGTGAAAAAGTAATTGCCCCCTTCTGTTAAAACATAAATTAACTGTGGTTTATCACATCTTTGGAAAGCTGAGTTCAATTTCTCTAGCCACACCCAGGCCTGATTACTGCCACAGCTGTTCTCAATCAAGAAATCACTTAAATAGGACCTGCCTGACAAAGTGAAGTAGACCAAAAGATCCTCAAAAGTGACACATCATGCTGCAATCCAAATAAATTCAGGAACAAATGAGAAACAAAGTAAATGAGATTATAAAGCCATTTCTAAAACTTTGGGACTGCAACGAACCACAGTGAGAGCCATTACCCACAAATGGCGAAAACATGGAACAATGGTGAATCTACCCAGGAGTGGCCAGCTGACCAAAATTACCCCAAGAGTGCAGTGACGACTCATCCAAGAGGTCACAAAAGACCCCACAACAACATCCAAAGAACTGCAGGCCTCCCTTGCCTCAGTTAAGGTCAGTGTTCATGACTCCACCATAAAAAAGAGACAGGGCAAAAATGGTCTGCATGGCAGAATTCCAAGACGAAAACCACTGCTGAGCAAAAAGAACATAAAGGTTTGTCTCAATTTTGCCAGAAAACATCTTGAAGATCCCCAAAACTTTTGGGAAAATATTCTGTGGACTGACGAGACAAAAGTTGAACGTTTTGGAAGGTGTGTGTCCCATTGTATCTGACGTAAAAGTAAGAGCATTTCAGAAAAGGAACATCATCTCAGCAGTAAAATATGATGGTAGTAGTGTGATGGTCTGGGGCTGTTATGCTGCTTCAGGACCTGGAAGACTTGCTGTGGCAAATGGAACCATGAATTCTGCTGTCTACCAAAAAATCCTGAAGGAGAATGTCCAGCCATCTGTTGGTGACCTCAAGCTGAAGCGCACTTGGGTTCTGCAGCAGGACAATGATCCAAAACACACCAGCAAGTCCACCTCTGAATGGCTTAAGAAAAACAAAATGAAGACTTTGGCGTGGCCTAGTCAAAGTCCTGACCTGAATCCAATTGAGATGCTGTGGCATAACATTAAAAAGGCGGTTCATGCTCGAAAACCCTCCATTTTGACTGAATTACAGCAATTCTGCAAAGATGAGTGGGCCACAATTCCTCCACAGCGCTGTAAAAGACTCATTACCAATTATTGCAAACGCTTGATTGCAGTTGTTGCTGCTAAGGGTGGCCCAACCAGTTATTAGGTTTAGGGGGCAATCACTTTTTCACACAGGGCCATGTAGGTTTAGATTTTTTTTCCCCCTTTAATAATAAACACCTTCATTTAAAAACTGCATTCTGTGTTTACTTGTGTTATCTTTGTCTAATATTTAAACTTGTTTGATGATCTGAAACATTTAAGTGTGATATACAAAAAAATGACGACAAATCAGAAAGGGGGCAAACACTTTTTCTCACCACTCTGTGTGTGTGTGTGTGTGTGTGTGCGCGCGCACACACACACACATATGTATGTGTGTGTATATATACAGTTAGGCCCAGAAATATTTGGACAGTGACACAATCTTCATGATTTGGGCTCTGCATGCCACCACATTGGATTTGAAATGAAACAACTACAACGGAATTGAAGTGCAGACTTAGACTAAGGTTTAATTCAAGGGATTGAACAAAAATTTGTGATTAAACATGTAGGAATTGTAGCTATTTTTATACAAACGCTCCTCATTTCAGGGGCTCAAAAGTAATTGGACAAATAAACATAACCCTAAGTAAAATGTTACTTTTCAATATTTTGTTGAGAATCCTTTGCAGGCAATGACTGCCTTAAGTCTGGAACCCATGGACATCACCAAACGCTGGGTTTCCTCCTTTGTGATGCTTTGCCAGGCCTTTACTGCAACTGTCTTCAGTTGTCACTTGTTTGTGGGTCTTTCTGCCTTAAGTTTTGTCTTGAGCAAGTGAAATGCATGCTCGATTGGGTTGAGATCTGGTGATTGACTCGGCCATTGCAGAATATTCTACTTCTTTGCTTTAAAAAACTCCTGGGTTGCTTTTGCAGTATGTTTTCGATCATTGGTGAAGCGCCGTCTAATCAACTTTGCTGCATTTGGCTGAATCTGAGCAGAAAGTATATCCTTATACACTTCAGAATTCATCCGGCTGCTTCTGTCTTTTGTCACATCATCAATAAACACAAGTGACCCAGTGCCATTGGAAGCCATGCATGCCCATGCCATCACATTGCCTCCACCATGTTTTACAGAAGATGTAGTGCTTTGGATCATGAGCTGTTCCAATTCTTCTCCAAACTTTCTTCTTCCCATCATTCTGGTACAGGTTGATCTTAGTCTCATCTGTCCAAAGAATGCCGTTCCAGAACTGGGCTGGCTTCTTCAGGCGTTTTTTGGCAAAGTCAATTCTGGCCTTTCTATTTTTGAGGCTGATCAGTGGTTTGCACCTTGTGGTGAATCCTTTGTATTTACTGTCATGAAGTCTTCTCTTTATGGTAGACTTAGATACTGACTTAGATAATGATAAAGCTTAGTCATGGAGTTCCACAGGGATCTGTGCTAGGCCCTACTCTTTTTAGTTTATATATGCTTCCGTTAGGCAACATTATTAGAAAGCACTGTATACATTTTCATTGTTATGCAGATGACACACAATTATACCTGTCAGTGAAGCCAGATGATACTAATCAATTAGCCAAGTTAGAAGCCTGTCTTAAGGAAATCAAAGCTTGGATGACTTGTAATTTCCTGCTACTAAATTCAGATAAGACTGAAGTCATTCTTGTTGGTCCAAAAAACCTTAGAAATTCCTTTCCAAATCAAACTTTCAGTTTGGACGCAGTTACTCTTTCTCTTAATAGCTCTGTGAGGAACCTTGGAGTTATTTTTGATCAGGATTTGTCCTTCAATTCACATATTAAATTTGTTTCTAAGACTGCCTTCTATCATTTGCGTAATATTGCCAAGATTAGGAGCATCTTGTCTCAGAGTGATGCTGAGAAGCTGAGCCACGCTTTTGTTAGCTCGAGATTAGATTATTGTAATTCTTTATTATCAGGCTGTCCTAAAACATCTTTAAAAAGTCTTCAGCTGAAACCCATTTGCAGGATTCCGACCACTTGCGTTTGTCAAAATGTTGGTCAGGACAATTTTTTCATTCAAATTTTAAAGCTAAGGCCAGGGGCGCTGCTATTCTTATTGATCGAAATATCCCATTTATTCCCTCTAATGTTGTATCAGTTAAAAATGGACGATTTGTAATAGTATCAGGTAAACTTGGCGATAAACATGTCACTTTGGTTAATCTGTATGCACCGAATTTTGATGATGTGCACTTTTTTCGCAACCTTTTTTCGCAACTTCTAGATTTAAATACTCATTCTCTAATTCTTGGGGGTGACTTTAATTTGTATATGGATCCGATCTTAGATCGCTCATCTTCAAAACCTGCTAGTCTTAATAAATCTGCAACTTATGTTAAGTCTTTTCTTGAGGAATATAGCCTTACAGATCCTTGGCGTTTTTTACATCCTAACGGCAGGGACTATTCTTTTTTCTCTCACGTACACCATACTTATACCAGAATAGATTATTTTTTTGTTGACAATTTATTAATTAATAACCTTTGCTCTTGCAGTTATGATAGCATCTCGGTTTCTGATCATGCCCCTCTTGTACTTAAAATGATCCTCCATGGATGTGACTCCATGAGAAAGCATTGGAGATTGGATCCATTATTACTTACAGATGAAAAATTGGTTGCGAATATTTCTTCTAAAATTAATTTTTTTTTGAAAGAAAATAAAACTCCTGGTATGTCAAATAAAATGATATGGGAGGCCATGAAGGCATTTCTTAGGGGGGAATTTATTTCATTGGCAGCATTTAAAAGACGATCCTTAATACAGGAACAGAAGGCTATTTTAGATCAAATCCTGGACATTGACAGACAATATGCTCAATCTCCATCACCCGCTCTGTACAAGGAACGTATGACATTACAAACTAAACTTAATTTACTTTCTACTCGACAAATTGAAGGTTGTTTAATAAGGAACAAGAGTGAATTTTATGAACATGGCGAAAAAACCAGTAAACTTCTAGCTAATCAACTACGTGGTATTAGAGCTAAGCAAATTATTACTGGAGTTAGGACAGATAAAGGAGAGGTGACATCTGACCAACAAGCGATTAATGATATTTTCAGGTCATTTTATTCCAAATTATATACCTCAGAATATACAACAAACTTAAAGGATTTGGAAATTTTTTTTGATTCTATTGATATTCCTTCGATTTCTTCAGAATCTCGGCAAATTTTAGAAGCTCCCATCACAAAAGAAGAAATTCAGCTGGCAATATCATCCATGCAATCAGGAAAATCTCCAGGACCTGATGGGTTTTCCGCTGATTTTTTCAAAAAATTCTCTGATGACCTCGCCCCTTTCCTTTGTCAAGTTTTTACAGAGTTGCTTGACTCTGGTATACTTCCTCCTTCATGCTATCAGGCCTGTATCACTGTGTTGCTTAAAAAGGATAAGGATCCTGTTGATTGTGCTTCTTACAGGCCTATTTCCTTGTTAAATACCGATGTTAAAATTTTGTCAAAGTTGTTAGCTTCAAGGTTGGAAAAGATTCTTCCTTTTATAATTTCACAGGACCAAACCGGTTTCATTAAAAATCGCCATTCTTTTTTTAACTTGCGGCGGTTGTTTAATATTATTTATACTCCTCACCACAACATACCTGAATGTCTTATTAGTTTGGACGCTGAAAAGGCATTCGATAGGGTTGAGTGGGAGTATTTGTTTTTTACTTTGGAGAGGTTCGGTTTTGGTCCTTCCTTCTGTTCCTGGATTAAACTTCTCTATGCTAGTCCTTTAGCTTCAGTGTTAACTAATTGTCGCTATTCTGACTATTTTAGACTTTACCGTGGTACGAGGCAAGGCTGTCCTTTGAGCCCGTTGCTCTTTGCCTTGGCAGTTGAGCCGTTAGCTATTGCAATCCGTGGGAGCCGGGACTTTCTAGGCATTCGTAGGGGTGGCATTGAGCATAGGGTTTCACTCTATGCTGATGATCTTTTATTATTTCTCTCCAACCCACTTACTTCATTACCCGCTATACTTAATATTTTGGATAGTTTTAGTAGGTTTTCTGGTTATAAAATTAATCTTAATAAGAGTGAACTGTTTCTGATTAATGAAAAGATTCAAGTTCAGGATTTTGAAAATTTTCCTTTCAAGGTTGTTATTGATCATTTTAATTATCTTGGGATATGTGTCACTAAACAATTTAATTACTTGTTTAAAAATAATTTTCTCCCCTTACTTGACCAGTGCAAGTTAATACTTTCCAAATGGTCCCCATTATCCTTGTCTTTAATTGGCAGAATCAATTCTGTAAAAATGATGTTACTTCCAAAGTTTTTATATTTGTTTCAATGTCTCCCCATTTTTATTCCTAAATCCTTTTTTAAGTCTTTGGACTCTCTGATTACCTCATTTATTTGGAATGGTAAACATCCGAGATTGAGGAAAGTTTTTCTTCAAAGACCCAAATCAGTAGGTGGCATGGCTCTGCCTAACTTTCAATATTACTACTGGGCAGCAAATATCAGGTGCATGTTATATTGGAAACATTTTTATCTGGAACCCAAATCACCTATTTGGATCCTTATGGAGTCACATGTGGACAATCAAACTTCCCTACCGGCAATTTTAGGTTCACCACTTCCCCTTGCTTTGTCTACACTGGGTAATAATAAAGTAGTTTGTCAGTCTCTTAGAATTTGGTCTCAATTCAGGAAAAATTTCGGTCTTCAGTTTTTTTTCCATTAGAAGTCCAATTGCCGCAAATCATTTATTTACCCCATCAACTATTGATAGTGCGACTTCCGGTTATGGCTGCCACGTAGGACGGACGTGTCTCGCTCTGCTCTGCTCCTGGAGAAAAAAATCGGCAAATAACTCTCTCATTTGGGACAGAACGTATCCCAGCATTTGAGCGAGGATATGTCGGCGAAGCCTAAGGCTGGAAAACCAGGAAAAGGAAAAAGCGAGCCGCCGAAACAGTCCAAATTAACGGACTTTCAGGTCTGTGACGCAGCAAACAAGGCTCCATATATGGCGGAGGAGGCTGGCGGCGGTGCGATTTCTGCGGGGAATGGCGCAGATAAGATAAGATAAGCCTTTATTAGTCCCACAACGGGGAAATTCCAGGATTGCAACAGCACAGGGATAGCAACACTCAGAGCAACAATCAGAAGGCAAGAAAAAAAAACAAGCAAGCAAGAGCAGCTAATAAACATATGTACGTATTACTATAAAATATATACAGTATATATACACACACACACAGACACACAGTGCAGAGCATTGTAGCTGGATGGAATAAATATATGAGTATATGAACACACAGTGCAGAGCATTGTAGCTAGATGGAATAAATATGTAAATATATAAACACCCACAGTACGGAGCATTGCAGCTAGGTGGAATAAATATGCAAGTATAAGTATATAATATGCAAGTAGATGCGCTGATGGCTGCCATGAGTTCAATGAGAGCGGACTTTTCCTCTAGATTTGATGGGATTATGACAGCGTTGGAAGGAATAAGAAAGGAATTGGGTGACTGTGTAGAACGAACGGCGCAGATGGAGCTCCGTCTCGCTAGTGCTGAAGATGACGTCACCCGTCTTCAATTAAAGGTGCGCACTTTGGAAAAAAAAAATAAATCTCTGGAAGATAATATTTTGGATTTGGAATCTCGGTCGAGACAGAATAATTTGAGGCTGGTGGGTCTTCCAGAGGAATCAGAAGGTCGGGACGTATGTTCCTTTCTGGAAAAGTGGATTCCGGAGGTGCTGGGCAGCGAGGAGTTGCAATCAGCAGTGGCTCTGGAAAAAGCACATCGTATTGGCCCACGGAGAGATAAGGGACCGCCGAGGACCTTAATTATGAAGTTTCTTAGCAACAGAGACAGGATGAAGATCTTCAACGCTGCACGTGCTAAAGGAGAGATTAAACACCAGGACCAGCAGGTGCGGTTCTACCCAGATTTGGCCACAGGAATCCAACAATTGAGGAAGCAGTTTGATCCCGTACGTAAGGAGCTGCGCAACCTTGGGATTCGTCATGGTGTAATCTATCCTGCGAGACTGCTGACCACGTATGAGGGCAGAACCCACATCTTCAAGACCCCAGAGGAGGCGCAGGAGTTCATCAAGAAGATCAAAGAAGAAGAAGAGACTGGTGGGAGCTAAGCATGAACAAAATATAAGGTAGAATAATTAAGCATTTGCACAGGCATCTGACTGACTTGAAGTAAATAGTAAGTTTACAAAATATAGATTGTATTATATATTAAAAAAACAAAACAAAAACAAAACAAAAAAAAAAAAAAAAAAACTATGATGTACAAAGTTGTTAAAAATTTTGGAGTTAAGTTGGAAAACTACAGAGGAGAGTTAATGTTACGTCATTAAAAGCAGTAGAGTTAGGGTGATTGGGAGGATGAAGAAGGAGTGGCTTAGGCTGTTCCCCGTGGGTGTGGAACGGTCGATGGCTATATCGGGAGACAGAATTTTTCTTTTGATTTTGGGGGGTTTGCCACAAGTGTGGGAAGGGGAAATTTGTTTGTGTGTAGTTTGTAGGATGAATGTTCAACCACTCATGTTTTTGCTTCTCTGTATGAGCATGTTTACACTGCAAGGTAATCCCAAACTCTCTATTGATCATGGACCAAAGTGTTAATCTTAATTTAACTTCATGGAATTGCAGAGGTCTACAAAATTTAAAAAAACTTAAACAAGTTATGAATAAAATAAAGGACATGGGTTCAAGAATTGTGTTTTTACAAGAAACTCATCTGATAGAGGAGGATGTTAAAAGAATTAGGAGTAGATGGCAGGGAAGTGTATTCACCTCTTCATTTTCATCCCGAGCCAGGGGAGTTATGACTCTCATACATAAATCAGTTCCTTTTCAAGTGAAAAATGTAATTGGAGACAAATTTGGAAGATATGTAATCATTCAAGGTTCTTTGCTATTAGAAAATATAAATCTTGTGAACTTATATGGTCCCAATATAGATGATCAGAAGTTCTTTGCTAATTTATTTCTCATCTTATCATCACTTACAGGGCAACATATAATAGCAGGGGATTTTAATTGTACATTGAATCCAGGTGTGGATAGATCAACAGGACTGGATTGTACGCACATTGGATGTAGGATGACTATTAATCATTTTATGAAAGAATTGAGATTGTTAGATATATGGAGAGAAATGAAACCACAAGTTAAAGCCTATTCTTGTTATTCCAGTACCTACAAGACATTCTCACGTATTGATTATTTTTTGATTTCCACAGAATTAAGGTCCAAGATTCAAAACTGCTTTTATGATAACATCGTGATCTCTCATCATGCACCCTGTTGTCTAATATATGTAGATAAAAAATTGACAAAGGAATCAGGTAGATGGCAATTTCAGCATAAATGGCTTCAGGATGAGGAATTTGTCAAGTATATAGAAAAACAGATAGACGAGTTCTTTGACATCAATACTACACAAACATCAGCATGTGTAAAGTGGGAGGCTTTCAAAGCTTTTATTAGGGGACATATTATTAGTTATACAGGATCAAAATCTAAGAAGACTCGAGAGGAGAGAGCTAAATTGGAACATAAAATAAAAAATCTTCAGGAAAAAGTGTATGCAGGAAGTGACCCAAGGTTGGAGAATGAATTACTGATTTTGAGAGCTGAATACGACAAAAAATCAGCGAATAGAGCTGCCTCGAGTCTTCTAAGATTGAAACAATCTTTTTATGAACAAGGTGAAAAATCAGGAAAATTATTAGCATGGCAGATTAAACAATTGGAAATTAAAACATCAATTACCAGTATTATAAGTAATGGACAGGTAGTTATAGATCCTTTAGAAATTAATAGAGCCTTTAGAGATTACTATGAAAAATTATATGATACCAAAAATGAACCTGATTTAACAAAACTAAATGGGTTTTTGAACGAACTATCTATACCGTGTATTCCAAATGAAAACAGGGAGATATTGGAGTCTAAAATTAGTCAAGAAGAAGTTGGGCTAGCCATTGATAATATGAAATCAGGAAAAAGTGCAGGACCAGATGGTCTTCCAGTTGACCTTTATAAAAAATTTAAGAATAAATTAATAAAACCTTTTTTGGAAATGGTTTTAGAAGCATTTCAAAATAATAATTTACCATCATACATAAATAATGCCTTAATTATACTGCTGCCAAAACCAGGTAAGCCCTCTAATAAATGTGAAAATATGAGACCAATAAGCCTATTAAACGCCGACCTTAAGATAATCTGTAAAATTTTAGCAAGACGAATACAAGAAATTTTACCAAATATTATTAATCGAGATCAGAATGGCTTTATAAAGGGTAGACAAGGCTTCCATAATGTAAGAAGACTATTTAATATTATTTATTTTAATAAAGAAGCACCGGATACAGCTCTCCTATCATTGGACGCCGAAAAGGCCTTTGATAGAGTTGAATGGCCCTTTCTTTTTGAAGTCCTACAAAGGTTTGGACTTGGAAATAATTTCATAAAATGGGTTCAAATAATATACAATAATGCTACAGCAGAAATCCTAACAAATAACAATATTTCAAAACCAATAAAAATCAATAGAGGATGTCGACAAGGCTGTCCACTTTCACCTTTACTGTTTACTATGGCAATTGAACCTTTAGCGATAGCGATACGTTTACATTCACAAATATATGGAATTAAAGTTGGACCAACAGAACATAAAATCTCCCTGTACGCCGATGATATAATTTTGTTTATGTCGAATCTAAAAAAATCAATTCCAACCTTGTTGAATTTAATAAAGAATTTTGGGGAAATATCAGGATATAAAATAAATAAAACTAAATCTTCAATATTAATGCTAAATGAGACCCAGAGAAATTACTCAGCCCCTGAGGTAAATCAATTCAATGTTGTAAATCAGTTTAAATATTTAGGAATCCAAATTATGCCTAAGCTAGAATCAGTCGCCAGTGTCAACTATGAAGCCTTAATGTCAGATATCAGTGAGTTAACTCAGAGATGGATGTCACTACCAATGTCGATGATCGGGAGAATCAATATACTTAAAAGTAATATTTTACCTAAAATACTTTATTTATTTCAATACATTCCCTTATCACCACCTTTAGATCTATTCTCAAGAATAAAAAAAAAGTTAGTGGAATTTATATGGAACAACAGGAGGGCTAGATTACGTTTGTCTTTATTATATTTACCATTTGATCGTGGAGGTCTGAAATGTCCAAATTTTATGTTGTATTATTGGTCGGCACAACTGAGGTCTCCATCCATCCATCCATCCATCTTCTACCGCTTTTCCGGAGGTCCGGGTCGCGGAGGCAGCAGTTCAAGCAGAGAAGCCCAGACTTCCCTCTCCCCAGCCACCTGCTCCAGCTCTTCAGAGGGGATACCAAGGCGTTCCCAGACTAGCTGGGAGACATAGTCTCTCCACCGAGTCCTGGGTCTGCCCCGGGGTCTCCTCCCAGTGGGACGTGCCTGAAACACCTCAAGTGGGAGGCGTCCAGGAGGCATCCTAATCAGATGCCCATACCACCTCAACTGACTCCTTTCAATGTGGAGGAGCAGCGGTTCTACTCTGAGCCTCTCCCGGATGACTGAGCTCCTCACCCTATCTCTGAGGGTGAGTCCAGCAATCCTACGGAGAAAGCTCATTTCAGCCGCTTGTATCCGCGATCTCGTTCTTTCGGTCATTACCCAAAGCTCGTGACCATAGGTGAGAGTAGGAACGTAGATTGACTGGTAAATCGACAGCTTTGCCTTAGAACTAAGCTCCCTCTTCACCACAACAGACCGGTACAACGTCCGCATCACTGCAGATGCTGCTCCAATCCGTCTGTCGATCTCTCGCTCCATTTTCCCCTCACTCGTGAACAAGACCCCAAGATACTTAAACTCCTCCACTTGGGGCAGGAGCCTGTCCCCAACCCGGAGAGGACAATCCACCTTTTTCCGGCTGAGGACCATGGACTCGGACTTGGAGGTGCTGATTCTCATCCCAGCCGCTTCACACTCAGCGGCAAACCGTCCCAGCAAGAGCTGTAGGTCATTGCTGGATGAAGCCAACAGGACAACATCATCTGCAAACAACAGAGATGAGATCCTGTGGTCACCAAGCATGACACCCTCCATTCCCTGGCTGCGCCTAGAAATCCTGTCCATAAAAATTATGAACAGGACCGGTGACAAAGGGCAGCCCTGGCGGAGTCCAACTCTCACTGGGAATGACTCCGACCGAGTGTTGGCAATGCGAACTAAACTCTCACAACGGTCGTACAGAGACCGAATAGCTCGTAACAACAAGCCCGATACCCCATACTCCCGAAGCACCCCCCACAAAAATCCACGAGGGACGCGGTCAAATGCCTTCTCCAAGTCCACAAAACACATGTAAACTGGTTGGGCAAACTCCCACGAACCCTCAAGAATTCTCGAGAGGGTAAAGAGCTGGTCCGATGTGCCACGGCCAGGACGAAAACCACATTGCTCCTCCTGAATCCGAGGTTCGACCAACGGCCGGACTCTCCTCTCCAGTACCTTGGCATAGACCTTCCCAGGGAGGCTGAGGAGTGTGATCCCTCTAAAGTTGGAGCACACCCTCCGGTCCCCTTTTTTGAAGAGAGGAACCACCACCCCGGTTTGCCATGCCAAAGGCACTGCCCCCGACCTCCACGCAATGTTGCAGAGGCGTGTCAACCATGACAACCCAACAACATCCAGGGCCTTGAGGTACTCGGGGCGAATCTCGTCCACCCCCGGGGCCCGGCCACCAAGGAGATTTTTAACCACCTTGGCGACCTCAGCCCCTGTGATAGGCGAGTCATCCCCCTCGTCCCCAAACCCTGCTTCCTCTGTGGAAGGCGTATCAGTGGGATTGAGGAGATCCTCGAAGTATTCCTTCCACCGCCCGACGATATCCCCAGTTGAAGTCAACAGTGTCCCATCCGCACCATACACAGTGTGGACGGGGAGCTGCTTTCCCCTCCTGAGCCGCCGAACAGTTTGCCAGAATCTCTTTGAAGCCGACCGAAAGTCTTGTTCCATGGCCTCACCGAACTCCTCCCATACCCGGGTTTTTGCTTCAGCAACCACCCGAGCTGCACTCCGCTTGGCCTGCCGGTACACCTCAGCTGCTTCGGGAGTCCCACAAGCCAACCAAGCTTGATAGGACTCCTTCTTCAGCTTAATGGCCCCCCTCACCACTGGTGTCCACCACTTGGTTCGGGGGTTGCCACCACGAGATGCACCGACCACCTTGCGGCCGCAGCTCTGGGCTGCCGCTTCAACAACAGAGGTGGAGAACATGGCCCATTCAGACTCCATGTCTCCAGACTCCCTCGGAATGTGGTTGAAGTTCTTCCGGAGGTGGGAGTTGAAGACCTCCCGGACAGGGGCCTCAGCCAGACGCTCCCAGCACACCCTCACTATACGTTTGGGTCTACCAGGTCTGAATGGCTTCCTCCCCTGCCATCGGATCCAACTCACCACCAGGTGGTGATCAGTTGACAGCTCTGCACCTCTCTTTACTCGGGTGTCCAAGACATACGGTCGCAGGTCTGATGATACGATAACAAAATCGATCATCGACCTGCGGCCTAGGGTGTCCTGGTGCCAGGTGCACATATGGACACCCTTATGCTTGAACATGGTGTTCGTTATAGACAGACTGTGGTTAGCACAGAAGTCCAATAACTGAACACCACTCGGGTTCAGATCGGGCAGGCCGTTCCTCCCAATCACCCCCCTCCAGGTTTCACTGTCGTTGCCCACGTGCGCATTGAAGTCCCCCAGTAGGACAATGGAGTCTCCAGGAGGAGCACCCTCCAGCACCCCAGTCACAGACTCCAAAAAGGGTGGGTACTCTGAAACATCATTTGGTGCATAGGCACAAATGATGGTCAGGACCCGTTTCCCAACCCGAAGGCGCAGGGAAGCAACCCTTTCGTCCACCGGGGAAAACTCCCGAACTCAAGAACCAAGCAGACCGCCCGTAAATCCACCGGAGGAAAAGCCCCCAGGAAGCAGCTGGCCACCAAGGCCGCCCGCAAGAGCGCCCCGGCCACCGGCGGAGTGAAGAAGCCCCACCGCTACAGGCCCGGTACCGTGGCTCTGAGGGAGATCCGCCGCTACCAGAAGTCCACCGAGCTGCTGATCCGCAAGCTGCCCTTCCAGCGCCTGGTCCGGGAGATCGCTCAGGACTTCAAGACCGACCTGCGCTTCCAGAGCTCCGCCGTCATGGCTCTGCAGGAGTCCAGCGAGGCCTACCTGGTGGGTCTGTTCGAGGACACCAACCTGTGCGCCATCCACGCCAAGAGGGTCACCATCATGCCCAAAGACATCCAGCTGGCCCGCCGCATCCGCGGGGAGAGAGCTTAGAGTCACCGCCTCACATCACCTTTTTCATCAAATGATCTCCCTCACTGGACTGAAATGGAATCATACAATTTACCTTTACCTCTTCCCTTATTCATATACTCAGATTCGGCAAAAAAATTACAAAAACAAGTTAAAAATCCATTTGTAAAGCATATGATCAAAATATGGTGTGAAGCTAAAAACTATTTAAAAGAACCACAGTTATTGTCACAATTTAGTCCAATATGGGGTAATCAATATTTTAAACCAGGGAGAGCGGACGCTGTATTTAAAGTATGGAATTTAAAAGGGATACAAAAGATTCAGGATTTATATTTGCCAGGTGCAGACAACATAATGTCTTTTGAAGAGCTGAGGATCAAATTTAATCTCAATAGAACACATTTTTTTAAATATCTTCAACTTAGAAACTTTATTCGATCAAATCAAAATAAAGCTCTCACTCGACCTATTTATTCATCTTTGGAAAAAATGATGATGAAAGATAGTAAAAGAAAGGGTATTATTTCAGAGTTTTATAACTCATTGACACTATCTTCAAGTGAAAATTCACTGAAAAGATTAAACTACTGGAAAGAAGATCTGCAAATTGAAATTTCAGAGGAACAATGGGAATTGGCTTGTACAGAAGCTCAAACCAAATCAATAAATGCACGCCTTAAATTGATACATTTCAAATGGTTAATGCGGATGTATGTTACACCGGAGGAGTTAAATAGATATAACAAAAATATACCAGATACATGTACAAAATGCATGGAAAGTAAAGGAACCCTATTTCATTGTTTATGGGAATGTAGATTAATAAGAATGTTTTGGGAAGAGGTGAGGGTAACAATTGAAAAAATAATCTCAAAACAAATCATATTGAATCCTAAACTGTTTTTGTTGGGTCTGTACCCAGAAAAGCATAATTTTAATAAAAGTGAAAGAACATTCATAGACCTCAGTTTGCTTAATGCCAAAAAATGTATTGCACTATTATGGAAAAAGACTCATAGACCAGATGTGACTCAGTGGTTAAGACAGATGTTAACAAACCTTCCATTAGAAAGAATAACATATATACTAAAATCAAAGGAAATTGTGTTTGAGAATATATGGAGACCTTTTATTGATTATGTAAAAAATTTAAACATAACTCTTGAAGAAGAAGGTGAATGATGTGTGTGGACCTTGTAAATTCCAAACTGGTGAACATAATATGTATACTTATGTATTGGATTGTCTAGACTAAACAGAGGAGCATTGTTGAAGACTTGATTTTGTTGGTGGTTGTTGGTGTTTTTAGTGCATTTTTTTTTTTTTTGTAGTACTTTAGTGTTAGTGTTTGATTGTTTGTATCATGTTTGTTAAAAAAAAAAAAAAGGTTCAATAAAGATATTGTGGAAAAAAAACTATTGATAGTGCATTTCATATATGGCACAGAAAAGGTTTAAAATCTTTTGCGGATTTATATTTTGATGGTCAATTTGCAAGTTTTTCTCAACTTTCCACCAAATTCGACATCACTTCTACACATTTTTTCCGCTTCCTCCAGGTCAGACATTATGTGCAAACCATGACAAAACAATTCCCTCAAAAACCTTCTGATAATCCTCTAGATGATTTTTTATTAGTTAAACCAACTTCTAAGGGGGTAATGTCAGTTTTATATAATTTAATTTCAAATTTACAATCTTCTTCTCTGGCCGCTATCAAATTGAACTGGGAACAAGATCTTAATTTTACTTTTACTGATGAACTGTGGGACTCTATTCTTGGCCAGGTTCACACTGTATCAATGTGTGCTCGTCACGCTCTTATTCAATTTAAGATTGTACACCGGATGCACCTGTCCAAGGTTAAGTTAGCACGTATTTACTCGGATATAGACCCAACTTGTGAAAAGTGTGGTAGCGCTCCTGGCACTTTGCTTCACATGTATTGGTCCTGCCCTGCATTGATGAATTTTTGGCATTCTGTTTTTATCACTATGTCTGAAGTCCTGCAATATCAAATTAAACCTGATCCATTATGCGCCATTTTTGGTGTGGCTCCAGAACTTGTCTTGCCAAGTTCCAAATTAAAAGTATTCAAATTTTCATTATTATTGGCCAGACGTGCTGTATTACTGAAGTGGAAAGACTCTTCGCCCCCTTCACATTTACAGTGGATAAAAGATATAATGTCCTGTTTGGATTTAGAAAAAATCAGATATACAGTCTGTGGCTCTGAATACAAATTCTATAAATTATGGCGCCCGTTTCTTGATTTCTTTGAAAGACCCACGATTATAGTTTCTGAGTAGCTCATATCCCCTTTACCCCACCCCCACTTCACACACACAATTTTTCTTTGTATTTTTTTTTAATTTTTTTTTATTGTTTATTTAAAGGTTTTTGTGCTTTGAAGCATTTACATTTGTTGGCTTTAAGTTCTAGTTTTTTACTGTTTGGTTGAAACAAAAATGAAAATTTCTAAAACTTGGTATTGTAATGATACTTCAATTAATAATAATAAAAAGACCTTTGAAAGAAAGAAAAAGTCTTCAGCTGATCCAAAATGCTGCAGCAAGAGTTTTAACAGGTACTAGAAAGAGACATCATATCTCTCCGGTTCTGGCCTCCCTTCATTGGCTTCCCATAGAGTTTAGAATTAAGTTTAAAATCCTTCTTCTCACTTACAAAGCTCTAAACAATCAGGCTCCTTTTTATTTAAAAGATCTGATACTACCGTATTATCCTAACAGAGCACTACGCTCACAAAATGCAGGATTACTTGTAATACCTAGAATCTCCAAAAGTACAATGGGAGGCAGAGCCTTCAGTTATCAAGCTCCTCTCCTGTGGAATCAGCTGCCAATCTGGATTCGGGAGTCAGACTCGATCTCTGTTTTTAAGAATAGGGCTAAAACCTACCTTTTTGATCTAGCCTACAATTAGGGAGGGATCATGTGTTTCTGAACCCTCCCTTAGTTATGCTGCTAATAGGTTTAGTCAGCCGGGGGACCTCCAGTAATGCAGTGGGCCTCACTCCTTTTCTCACTCTCTATGAAATATTTTTTTTTGCTGGTCATTAACATTTGTTTGTTCTCTCCCATAGATTGAGTCCCCATCGTGCTGTTTGCTCTCTACATGTCTGTTCTTTTCTTCTTCTCTATCCCCTCACCCCCCAGCCAGTCGCAGCAGATGACTGCCCCTCCCTGAGCCTGGTTCTGCTGGAGGTTTCTTCCTGTTAAAAGGGAGTTTTTCCTCTCCACCGTCGCCAAGTGCTTGCTCACAGGGGATCGCCTGATTGCTGGGGTCTTTCTGCAACTGTGGGGGTTCCCCCCTACAGTTGATAGTGCTATGAGATGACTGTTGTTGTGAAATGGCGCTATATAAATAAAGTTGAATTGAATTGATACACCTACTTCCTGGAGAGTGTTCTTCACTTGAGTGGATGTTGTGAAGGGGTTCTACGATCATCCACCACTGTTGTCTTCCGTGGATGTCCGGGCCTTTTTGAGTTCCCAAGCTCACCAGTGCACTCTTTTTTTTCTCAGAATGTACCAAACTGTTGATTTGGCCACTCCTAACATTTCTGCTATCTCTCTGATGGATTTCTTCTTTTTTTTTTCAGCCTCAGGATGGTCTGTTTCACCTCCATTGAGAGCTCCTTTGACCGCATGTTGTGTGTTCACAGCAACAGCTTCCAAATGCAAACGCCACACCTGGAATCAACTCCAGACCTTTTAACTGCTTAATTGATGACAGGTTAACGAGGGAAGAGCCCATGCAGCCTTGTTATTTTGTTTTTGCAGCCTTCTGAGTCAATTGTCCAATTACTTTTGGTCCCTTGAAAAAGAGGCGGCTACGTATTAAAGAGCTGTAATTCCTAAACCCTTGCTCCAATTTGGATGTGAATACTCTCAAATTACAGCTGAGAGTCTGCACTTTAAGCCCATATTGATTATATAATTGTATCCTGAATATGTTTTCGTAAACAGCTAAAATAACAAAACTTGTGTCACTGTCCAAATATTTTTGGACCTAACTGTATATACAGTATACACACACGCACACACACACACACATATATAGCCCCCGACCAACGGTGATCTGTGTGGAGTTTGCATGTTCTCCCCGTGTCTACGTGGGTTTACGCCGGGATTTCTCCGGTTTCCTCCCACAAGCCAAAAACATGCAGGTTAGGTTAACTGGAGACTCTACCGGAGTGGTAGCTCAGTTGGTAGAGCATCCGCCCCACACCCGGAAAGCAGGGGTTCAAATCCCGGCTTGGTCATGCCGAAGACCATATAAAAGTGGAACTTCCTGCCATCCAGCTTGGTGCTCAGCAATAAATGGAATGGAGGAGGAAACTCTGTGGCGGCGCCTTGCATGGCAGCGGCCCTCTGATTCTGCACTTGGGGTGTGTGTGATTTACACTGTAGATAGGTAAAGCACAATCTCGTTCTACTGTACATAATTGGTTGTATGGCTGAATGACAATAAGGGTGATTTAATTTAATTTAAAGTGGCCCTAGGTGTGAATGTGTGTGTGAATGGTTAAGGGATAGCACCGTACCATGGCTGCTTCATCCATCCAGGTGGATGCCCTCAATTTCCCCTCTGGGGATCAATAAAGTATACAAAATTTAAAAAAAAATAAATTATATATATATACTATACACATACAGTATATATATATATATATATATATATATATATTCAGCAGTCTTTAAAGACACACTGCAGTGGATCTAAATCCCCTTAAAAACACATCTACATTGTCTAAAATGGTATGCCCTTTCTTCCACAAAACTTTTCATTGTCCTACAACTGCTTGTAAAAAATATTTTTCCCTTTCCTCCAACTTCAAACGCCAGGATCTAATTAGGCCCACCCACATCCCATCAACGGGGCAAAGAAGTCTGCAAGCTGGCAAATTTGAACAGCCAGTGCTTAATCCTGATTGGTTCACCTGTTATAGTGACATCACAAAAACACTGTCTAAACTTGCCTTTTTCTAATGGGAGGAGCTTTACTGAACTTTCACAGCAAAAAAAACAGACATGCCACATATGAGTGATTTCGCTTTTGATGTCTTGTAAGTCATAAAAAAACATGTTACAGACATGTTAACAAGAAAAAAAAACTTGATTTTCACCAGTGTGTCACTTTAAGACTTTTTAAGAACAGCAGAACACAACATTTATATTGTGGCATGTGCTAATATGTGTCACTTTTAAACTTTCAATCACTATTGCAGTCTGTTTTCTTAATACGCACCTTAAATTTAACAAAAACTAATGAAAGGTTTTCAGAGCATCATTTAATCCATCCATGCATCAGTTTCCTTACTGCTCATTCCATTAAATTACACAAACCGCTAAAGTCATTCCCAAATTATGTAATATGCACAGGTTTGGTTTTTGGTGACAGTTTACGTGATCAGCAAAGCCAAAGCATTACACCAATTCAACCATGACTTCAGCCACCACAAGAAAACATATTTTAATAAAGCCATGCAAAACACACTATACCAACAACAAACTTGTGGGAACAGATACCAGTGCTTTCCTCTCTCACACTTACCCATTCTCACAGTATTTAGTGCCCTCCTTATCCTCAGTGTCATAATAGGCACTATCATCCACTGATTCCACTGAAAACATTTCGCTTAACCTTTTGACCTCAGCAGTCTTTGTTTCTTTCTCAGTAGTTTCTCTTTTGTCAGTGTCCTTGTGAGCAGTGGGGCTGAAACAATGCCAAGTTAAAAAAAAAGAAAAAAGCGTAATGATTTAAAACTTTGGAAACGACAGAAAAACTCACAACTCCACAAACATCAAGACAAATCTATGTCAAAAAGAATCCATCACAGCACAAACCATGGCCACCCACCTCTTCCTAACAGTCAATACTAGTGGCATGTCAGGAATGGAGTGCCACATTCTGCAAGGCAAATATCTGAAAATAGAATCAAAAATGGCAAATATTCAAAAACTGCTGCATGAACAATACAGGGAACAATCAATCTCTAAAGCTGACTCACCCATTTTCTGGTACAGCTATGCCTTCCTTATTTGGTATCCAATCACTCTGTTTGTTGTTATACATCTCCAAAGGTGAAGCTGATCGAGAGCTTGTTTTCTCTGTCTTAATATCTAACATGATTCGACTGCTTTCATCTTGTACCTCAACCCCATCTACATGAGTGAATGGCTGGTCCCCTTGGGTTACAGAATCTAATGATGGTAAATCTTCAAACTGACACAAACTGCCATGAAAGGCTGATGACTTCATTGTCATTGCTTGTTGATTTGATACATTTCCTTCGGATGACAGCTGCTCACTCATCAGGTTTTCTCTCTCCATCACAAGCCTCATCTGTGAATTTTGAAATTGCAGCTCTTGTCCTGATGGATGAATATCTTTTGAAGGTATCCCAAAAACAGATGCTCTTTTTGGACAAGACAGTACAATGTTTACCATATTTGGAAGGTCGTCAGCGTAAGAAGGTGTAACGGCTGTAAGAGTGGAGCTCATAGCAAAGTTAGGGCATGGTTTCCTTTTTTCATTATGGGTAGATGAAAACTTTCCGTGAAATTCACAGCACTCTTCCATCCTTATCACGTCCATTGGCCAGCATACTATACAATCTAAATGAAGTGGCAATTTTGATGGAACACCAATAATTGCAGACTGTCTTGGACAGCATGGCAACATCTGCAAAATGTTATTTTCTACAGTGTTTTCAACTGTTTGAGGTCGAGGAGCAGAAGGAAATCCAGGGTTCAAGGCATGCCATGGACATGAGGGAACCATACTCAGCATTATTTCTGTCTCCTCGGAAGACATTTCCTTAAATGTGAAATCATGATAAAGAGTCTCATAATTTCTTTGAAATGGATTTTCCCAAACTGCATCTCTATCCACACACCAGTCATCATGTTCTTTTGCAATATTCTGTGCAGGAAGGCCAGCAACTTGACTGTATTTTGGAACGGTAAGAATTAATTTCACCATGCTTGTAGTCTCATTCATCAAAGATTGCTCTGATCTTTGTTTTGCCTTGGAAGGAATTCCAGGAATATTTGAATGTTTAGGACAGGGCGGCAACATCGATATCATAATTTTAAGAAAACCACTTTCTCTTTGATAAGTCTTATGGCTTTCTCTTAATGACAGTCTCACTGGTTTTGCTGGTTTTATATTCCAGATAGTTGTTTTGGTTTTATTCCAATTTCCGTCATTAAAATCAGCATGGAATCTCGAGGGCAATCCACAAACTCTGGAATATTTTGGACAAGTGGATAGTTGAGATGTCATACCTGGTACACTGGTCAACATCTGGCATGAAAGCGAAGGAAAGCCTGGTAAGCAAGCAGTCTGTGGACAGGTGAGGAGCATGGATGCCATATTCTCCGTTATATCACTGTCACGGTAGAAAACTTCAACGCCCTCTAAATCTGCTGGAGTCTTCTTTTTGGGAAGTAGCAGTGACTGTCTATCCACGAACCACTCCAGTGTGTTGTGGGTGTCTCTGAGTGCCATTCCAGGAATTTTAGATTTCTTTACACAGCTGTGCATTAATCTCACTATATTTGGACACTCTAATGATAAAGTTAGAGCTGAAGGAAATCCTGGTACTGTAGCATTTTTAGGGCAAGAGGAACGTATCGCACAAATACTTTCGGTAGTATTTTTATCAAAAGACAAAATAGTTTTTGGAAACTGCACTTTGCTTTTTACGACAAGACTTTCCCACTGAAAACATCTATCAGTGAACCATTCACTGCAACAGGACAAACTAAGTTGCTGTCCAGTTTTTGATGGTAATCCAGGGACTGCACTACGTCTTGGGCATGAAGGTCTTACATTGACCATACTTGGTTCTTGTTGTGGAGCAGAAGGTACACCAAACACGTGAGCCTTTTGTGGGCAACTTCTCAATATATTTACCATGTCTTTAATGATTTCTGAGTCTTTTTGTGTCCATCTGACAATGAGAAGTGTTGTCCTCTTTTCTGCAGACTTGTTAATCACGCTCTTTGAAGCATGCCAATCTTTTATCTGAGAGTTATTTTGATATTGGGATGGCATGCCAGCAGTTTGGGTCTGTTTAGGGCACATACCTTTAAGTCTGACAGTACTAAACATTGGCTTTTGAGGTGCTGTGGCTATACCCACAACGCAAGACTTAACAGGACATGAGGGCAACATTGTTACTGAATCCAACCTGTTTTGTTTGTCTAAAATCCGAGCAGCATATGGAGAAATATCTTGAGTCATGACTTCACTTATTTTAAGTGGCCTCTCTATTAAAATATGGTTTGATATATCCTCATATTCAGAGCAAACTGCCTCCCTAGAGGGTAAACCAAAGACTCTTGTTTTTCTTGAACAGGCAGGCAAGAAATTTGACATTGTAGAGTTTTGGCCTTGTCCAAACCAGTCTTTGTTTGGCACAGAAGGAAACCCAGGAATGGTTACTTTCCAAG
Source organism: Pholidichthys leucotaenia (assembly GCA_020510985.1). Classification (NCBI taxonomy): domain Eukaryota; kingdom Metazoa; phylum Chordata; class Actinopteri; order Cichliformes; family Pholidichthyidae; genus Pholidichthys; species Pholidichthys leucotaenia. Next base: position 253,776,890 of record CM035836.1, on the reverse strand, counting down.
GACAAGATGGTAAGATGTTAACCATATCTGTGCTACATGCCATATCTTCATAGGATTTACCCTGAACCAGAACAGGGCAACCTTTCAATGGTTGACCTAAAATACATTCCCTCAAAACATGCCAGTTTTCTTGAGATTCCAAAACTCTTTCTCTAAAAGGCATACCTGCGGTCACTGTCTGTTTGGGGCACATAGGTAAAAGGCTGATAATGCTTGGAGTATTTGTAGTTTTGTGCACTGATGCAGAAGGAAACCCTGGGACACTGACCTTTCTAGAACATGTTGGCAGCATGGCTACCATATCCTGAATCATATCGGTGTCAATGACAGCATGTCCCAAAACAAGTGAAAAATGTGAAACAAGTGGCTTTTCCCAAAGAGAACACCTGTCCCACACATTCTTTCCATATCCAGTCACTGATCCAACAGAAGCTATGCCTGGAACCCCACTAATTCGGGGGCATGTTGGTAAAAGCTGAGTCATATTTGGCTCACCTTGCAAAGCTGATGGGAATTCAGGAATATTGGTAGACTTTGGGCAGGATGATCTTAGGTTAACCATTTGTGGATTTTCTGAACTAACCCCATCAACCGAACTAGACTGATTTGCATATAATAGAAACGGCAAACTTTTGCTTTGCACCTTCTGACACAATAAAGCTGTACCTTGTGGCCGAGTTACAACTTCTGATTGATACGAAGATGGCAATCCAGGAATTCCAGAATATTGTAGGCAACTTAACGGCAGTGTGGTTGTGCTTGGTGCTTTGGCAATTTCTTCAGTATGATCATCTGGTTTTGAAGCTGACAATAAATGAGAAGTAGAATTCCCTCTTGGAAACAATGGACCAAGTTCCACCTTAGATATATACACACTCTTTTCTTCTGTACTTATTGCAGAGCTTGGAAGAACAAGTCTCTGCTTAATTCCATCGTTTTTTTGACACAATGGTCTCTTATCCTTCGACCCACACAATTCTTTACCACTTTGTTCCTCTATAAACAGTTTACAGTCCACACCATGTGCAATCAAGCTTTGTGTTGAAGACGGAACATCATTCAAGTCAGACTCTTGTCTTTGTTTTGATAAAATATGTGTTTTGGCACTCTGTCCTGAGAGAAGCCCAGTGATTTCTTGTGTGGCAGGTGTACTGCATGGAATTTTCATATCCATAACAGGTAGTGAAACAGCACGATTGATTTTTAGAGTGTCAACTGATGGCTTCTCCGATTGTGAAGTGGACAGGATGGACTGTACTCCAGACGGAGCTTCTGCTTTTTCGTCCATCACCGATAGAGGAACATCAGGACTCTGATCTCTGAGATCCGATGACACTGAGGCAGCCATGCTCTCATTTCTGAAGGAGTAGAGGGCACCAAAGATGGATGTCAGAAAAAAGGTAATGAAACCCTCAGTGCTCTTCTTTTTTTTTTTTTTACACATTTTAACAATATTTTACATTTACAGTAATTTTGTCAGGGGTGTAAAAATCATTTGGTTGCCCAAACACATGGCCAAATATCAAGTGGGGCAGGCCTGTGAAACTGATGCATGATAGCATATGGAACCGGAAAAAATACTTTCAAATATTTCTCTATGCATTCCATATATTAGCTATATAGAGCCTGCCTCGACATTGCAAATATTCTACACTGCAAATAAAGATTAAATAATTTACAGAGAATATCAAATTTGAAAACTGAAACTGAAACATATCCCACAAACAAATATGTGGATAACCAAATACTTGGGTACAGCCTTAATCATTTTAGTGTAATAAAGTGTTATGAAAATGACAGCATCATCTATAGGTCAGAAGAGGGTGTGATGGGTTATGGATTACAAATTTCAGATAAATGTGAGGTTTTCTTATAGTCAGTCAATCTGATGCAATAACATATGTATTATTGTTTACTGATTATATTGGATCTGTAATTTTGTCTGAGTTTATGTCCTGGTGTGGCGTCATTAATGTTGCATCGTTGTTTCCTGCCAGTATCCTGTGTCCAAGTCTGTCGGATCCCTAGTTGTTTTTTCAGCCCCTGAGCTG